>MU158749.1:256629-434657 GCA_015888305.1 Antheraea pernyi | reverse complement strand
TAGCTCATTTATCGAGGAAGGCTATATGCTATATAACGTCACACTAAGACCAATAGGAGCTCCGAACTGCCTCCCAGCTCGCCGAGCCCGTGCAATGGGAGGTCAGGGCCCCCGCCCCTTCCCCCCTGGGTTCAGCCGGCAACAGAGAGGAAATCCCCTGAGTCGCCGCACCGCCATTGATTTTATAACGAGGTTTTCTCCTCATCCGCCATAGCCTCCCCGAGGTCCACTCCGTCCTAAGCTACCCTATCTCCCCTCCCCATCCCTCGATCCTAACCCTACCCTACCTACCTACACAACCCTATGCCCACCTATCCCTTATACTTGCCTACCGACAAAGTAGGTAGGCAAGCTAGAGATTACCTAACCAACTTCCCCCCATTCGCCCACCCTATAATCCCTAACCCTACCTACCTACACCCTACGCCCGCCTAACCCCTGATCTTGCCTACTTACGTGGTAAGTAGGCAAGCCAGAGGTTCCTATCCTGTCCCCCCCATACCTACGTAGCCTACGTGGGAGGCTCCCTCAGGGCGGCCTCTGGTGGAACTCGCCTCCTCCTCTCCTTCAGACATCTAAGCCAACGTCACCTGCACATGGTGCACCCCTGCTGAATAATGAACAAGGCAATGCCGACAGCAGGGTGGTATTCACTTTTGCGGGTCGCGTTTCGGGATCAGCCTGTGCATATCCAGCTTTTCGCAAGCCGGCATGACAGAGGCGACCGGCGATGGTTAGTGTGTCACTCGGTGGTCGCCATTGTTTTTGGATTGTACTGTGGCATCTTTATGTGGTACCATCAGTCACAGTGCAGTCATTTTGTCGGGCTACTATTTACGATTTTTTAATCCACTCATTAAATCTCATGAATATTTGTAATCTAAACATGTGCTCATTAATTCTTATAACTTTTACATTACATCCATTACAACTCATAAGATTGTAGATTTTTACTTAAAATACGATGAGATTCTATTAGACACTGAAGCTACTCATAAGATCTCTTAGATCTAATGAGTTATGGCAGTTATGAGTTTTTATGAGTAATTTCTCGGACAAATACACCTATTAAATCTTATAGAATATTTTCGTATTATTTTTTTTATGAGAAGGTATGAGTTTTTTCCAGCAGGGAAGGTAGGGTATGATGACACGTAGAACATATTTCGCATTTCTAAAACAATACCGATCAAGTTTGTGTTAATTTGTAAATGTTTTGAGGGATAATGAATGTCATTATCATTTACTATTAAAATTTTATGCATGTATTTAACATGTTTCAAACTTAATTTTATTGTATTCCTTCTAATTTGTAATACTTTTAAAGAACCACAATGAAATAGAGACACAATCAAAAATATATTTCTTTATCTACAATCTCATTTATCTTTGTTGAAGACAAAATTAAAGTTAGTTAAAATGTTATAAGCAAACCATGGTTTTAAAAAAAATGTGATTTGAAATTAACTGTACATGTAAAGATTCTTTAGAGGAAACATGTTCATGGAATCATTTCTTCGTCATGGTTTACATATAACTTTCAGTTCATGTTCATGCATTGGAACAAAATATATTATATAAAATAAGCAGGTTCTCACAAATCCTGGCTTTATTTGAACAGTGTAATATAGAAAGTAGCTTTGATCTAACGTATTTAGATTTATCAAACTTACATCATACATATTCCTTCATACTTACAATATATAACTATCAACTTTGATATAAATACTATCAAAGATGGATTTAATAGAACCTTATTCCTAGTTAACATATTTATTGCTCATCGGACAGTCCATTTGGGTACCGGCCAATTGCAACTCCCACAGTTCGTCAGGGTGGGTTGGGGGTTTCACACCCACTCCCCCTTTGAGGGGTCTACCATCTTTGACCCCTCAGACCGCCGTCAGGGCCTCTTGGAGGGCCTACACCTGTCGGGGGAGCAGACGCAGTGTCAGTCGACAATCCCTGCTCCCCCGTCTAATCGGACGAATCGGATCGGACATAACCCATCCTCAGCTGCCCGAAGGGGTAGGTATCTGTTAAGGACCTCCCCATGTAAAAAAAAAGAAAAGTTAACGTATTTATACATCCGTTGCTTATTTATGTTTTTGAATATTTGCTCACAACTCTATATTTAGAACTTGCGTTTTACTTTTTCTCACTATACACAATGTGCTAGGAATGGTGCACGTTGCGATGTCGTCAATGTAAATTCTGTAAATTTCAGGAAAATCTGGATTATATTTGTGTTTAAATCTTGTGTCCAAATACCGAAGTTATTTGGAAAGCAAGACCAAGTTGGCATCTAAAAAGCTAGATATGTTCAATCGGTCCAAACAGTACTTCACAACAAGGCAACGACTTGTGGTCTACAAAACGCAAATACCTCCTAATATGGAGTACTCCTCAAACATTTTAGGCTCGTGCTTATCAGCTTACTTCTTTTGATTCCACACAAAGGCGAATTATCAGCATTATTGATAAACCCTTATTTACATGCATTCTAGAGGCTCTAGAACTTTGCAGATACCCTAGGTCTCTATATCTGCTTTATCATATAGTACATACGTTACGGTACATGTACATACGTACAAAGGAAAGTGTTTTCAGGAACTTTTTGAAATGATGCTCTCTTTGCCATTTCAAACTCACACCTCCGTCGGTGGTTAGATGCTCATCCGCGACCCCGAAAACCTAGTAAATCTGCGACGACTGTAAGGTTTCCTAGAATCTTCATTATGCGTATTCTAGCATTGTGGAATGGGCCTGCCGCAATTTTCAACTGACATGGGTTTTAAAAAAAACTGAGTGATGTTCATCAAGGTTGGCAAAAAAACAATGATGCCCCTGGTGTTTAAAATGTCTATAGACCTAGATAACCTTACTATTAGGTGGGTAAATTTTAATCTCAATCAGTTTATCTAGTAATATTAATTCCAATTTTCCTAAAGATGCTTAATTCTCTATTTCCTACATTCAGTAAAATTACTAAAAAAACTTAAAACATAAAAATAATAAATTCAGCATGTAAGAGTCCCACAGCAGGGCCATAAGCGTCTTCCCGAAGGAAGGTATGGGCGTAATCACCACGCCAGCCCACGACGAATTGGTGATTTCAAACTCTGAGAAATCCACAGTTCTATATTTTTCCCACATACAATAGTATTACAAGAACATATCTCAGGTCCAGGTTTCCTCACGATGTTTTCCTTCACCGTCAGCCGATAGTGTTACAAAAAACTTAACATAACGCTTATTCCTTACATAGGTACTATTCTTAATTTATTCTATACTAGCTATTTTAAATTTCTTATTTCTTCTTTGTGCATCTCTTACGGAACTTACAAAACAAGCTGACACTTTCTGCTGTTTTTATATTATCACAAATTGTACTGTATGTTAAGTCGTAAATGATTGCTTGTGCCTAATCTATTATTCGATTTCAATCCATCAAAAAAGCATTTGCTCAATTTTTTGTATTATACAGGATTACTCAGCTTTTTAGTTATAATATCGTTGGTTACTACAAATTAAAAACTCTGGATACGCTGTATTATAATAAATATCAATTTCAATAATTTTATCTATGATTTATTTCCTATTTATCAAACTATGGATTGCTATCGAAAGATAAATGGTATAAAACATATTTTATCAATCCCCACAAAATCCCGGCAAATTGGAGATTTTCCTACAAACTAACAGCCCTGAACAGGATAAAAAATATATATTTTACTTATGTTGTTGATCACTGTAGTTCGGTGAAACTGTAGGTAAAGGTCTTGCAAGACTAACAGTGTAGTCAGTTGTAAAAAATGCTGTTGTTCGCTCACCAAGGAATTTATAAGTAAACAAGCTTTAACCTAAGTTCTCGATCTCAAAAATACCATATTGAACTCGATACTTGTAACAATTTTAATTCGGGGAACAAAGTTTCTTTCGGTGAATTAAACCCGTTTTATTTAACATTTTGAATCAAATCAATTTTATCCTGATAAAGGGCAGCACTTAAACTAATATCTATCCAAAACTACATTTGTTCATCTCTATTGAGAATAGATTATATACATTGTTCATATTGGGTGATGGCGACAGTACATATAATTTGCAAGAAACGTATATTATTTTTAAATTGTGATAATTATCTATCACTTTAACAAATATAATAAAATATTTAATTTAGTGGAGCGTGGTAGCATTTTAATGTGCCTATAATTTAAAAGCCTTATCCGAATTAGAATGCTTTAGTTATGAATACTATGAGTTTTTTTTAGGAAATAGAAGAATATACAATAAAATTCAAATCTCAAGATAAAATCTGCAAAAATGGCTGATTCTCAAGTTGCTAACATTGTAAACGAAATTCTGGTAATTATTTGTGAATATATTATAATTCTAGATTATATCATTGGTATCACCCACGTGAAATTACTACTTCTGTAGCTCAAATTCGTAATGCAGTTTTTATTTGTTTGGGTAAAATAAATTGCACAACACCAGATGGTAAGTATGTTGCTGTCCGAAAACACTTGTTCCTATTCTAGTATTAGTATGATCGATTTTATCAATAGCCATGCCAGTCTTGTAATACCACATATTGTTTTTATTTTACTAGTGGCTGTATAAATTAATTCAAAGTTATCTTGTTTCATGAACACTAAATTTTGTCTCTACTTTAATTATCTGTATACTATGCATGATATTCCTTGGCCATAATCCCAGTCAAGATTTGTATTATACAATGTTGAATTCTACCATTGTACACATCTAGCTACTTAGAGACTTTGTGGTACGTGATACAGAATATGAAGATTGTGAATATAATTGGTTCCATTCTTATAAAAGGTTTAAACTATTGAAAAAACAAATATTTTGACTAGCATGTTTCCCAAATGATTGCTGGTATTATATTTTCAAATGCCTATATTCTATATATACTTTTATTTGTATATTTATGTATAGGTCTACAGGCCTTTTATGGATACTTCTCAATAGAATATAAAGGTCACTGTGATCTCTCGTTATTCTAGGAAAATATCAAAATTCATACAATAATTAACTTTGTATGCACTTAGTTCTCTTTAAAGTAATCCTTTTACATGTTTCAATTTTAAAAATGAGAAATGAATGTTTTCTGCAAAGTAAACCACCCAGTGGGTGGAGTAAAATGTATGATAACAGAGTTATATACCATTCATAGGTTTAACCCTGGTGATAACCCACCAAGCGGTGGGGTGATTTTGATAAGACAATTTGTAATTTTGCATGGCCTTCTATGTGGAAAACTGTAACTTAGACGGAGTTACCACAGACTTATTATTTCTCATTTACAGTGTACTAGCAGCACTTTCATGTATTTCAAATGGTGTTTTATACCATACAATACAAGCTACACCATATACCAACAGCTATTTGATAAAAACACTTAAAAATGTAAATAGTAATTCTAACAGACAACATTCTAACATTGCAATTTTTATTTTAGGCTTTTTGTTATAAATATGTAAAAAGAATATGCATTTTATATGTTATTACTAATATCCGACTGGTCATCATTGTAAATAATGATTTAGTGTTAGTGAATTTTATGGTGGTAGAGCCACACTGAAACTATTACTGGTTTCAGCATGAATGGGTCGGCTCGCCCGGTGTAGTACCACCCTCTCACAGAAAACCGACGTGAAGTAACAGTGCTTGCATTGTTGCGTTTCGTTCGGTCAGTGAGAGCGCCGGAAGCCCACCTCCCCTCCCCTCTCTTCTCTCCTCTCCCTCTCCCTCCCCTAACCCTTCCCCCCAAGGGTGGCAACGCACTTGCGACTCCTCTGGTGTTGTTAGTGTCCATGGACGGTGGTGATCACTTAACATCAGGTGACCCACCTGTTCGTTTGCCACATATGACAAAAAAAAAAAGTTCAGTTATAAATTAGATTTTTTTATTGGTACTTAATGTTCAGAGAGATACGGATATACTGAAATTATTTATTTAACGAAACTGCTTCCATGACTATTTTGAATGTAATTCATTGATCTTATAGATCTCTCCTTCCAATACTGAGTTATTATACTGCTCTTATGAATTTAATAAACTCATTACTATTAAATAATATTAAATCATGGTTTTCATAATGAGAAATGTTTAACCATGTTAAGGTCTAAGTTACCGGTTTACCCATTAGTAAATAATTGTTCATTTTTAGAGGGTAGAAGCAGTTGAGGAAGCATTTAGTTGTTTCCTAGTCCATAAACCAGATCAAGAAAATGAAAGATTAGCAGTCTATCAGAAAAAACTATGTGCTGTTATGACTACTTTGAGTGCAGAGTTGCAGGAATCTGCCATTCGACAGTACTTAACATTGACTGCGGTCATGACTAATAGATATAAGATGAAGCAATTACTTACATTATTGGAGAACTTAGTGAATACAAATGTTCTGCAACCGAGGTGAGTAAAAAAATGTATACATCATTCTTCAGTGTAATTAGGCATTTATTATATTTTAATATAATTTTTGTAATAAATATATATCCAATTAATATTACCCCATAAATGCTCGATTGAATGTTGAGCACAATTACTCTATTCCATTCACATGTTGTTCTGGAATAAGTAAGCCTTTAAATTTCCTTTCAATTTGAAATATACATCTTGCTATATAATAACAAATTTATTGCATATTAAATCACAAAATGTTAATATCAATATTAATGTAATGCATTTTTTTTGTCTATAAACATTACTTATAGTTCCATATGGTAAAATGATCTCAGTACATTTACCATATTGGGTAACACAAGTAAATTGTAACATGTTAGCATGTTAGCATTAAAGTTAAAAAACAATCTTCTTTGCAGGATGCTATGTGATTGCATATTAAGTAGTTGCAAACTAGTTTATCAAAATGCTGATTATTGGATTGAATGTTTCAATTTGATCAGAAGAGTAATAGGTGGTGTAGATTATAAGGGAGTTCGAGAGATTATGAAGGTATTGTATTATTTTCTAACATATGCTAAATTTAATATACTATTGGCAAAAGCTAAGAAAGTAATTTTCCTCAAATTTCCTGTGAGAAATAAAATCTGTATCTTTAAACATCACCTTGTCATGTTTCATCACTACTGATATAGATCTGCTAGATTGTTCGCACTCCTTAGTAGGAATCGTCAATAAACTTTATAATTGAAGTTTATTGATATTCATATTCTTAATAGTTGAGACTTCAATAATTGAAATAACAAAAATGATATAGTTTGTTTATGATACACTGTTTATAATGCTTCATTTACAAAAATGCCATTTGTGTAATTTGATATTTAGGAAATATCATGTTTAGGTGGTGTAATGTACAGTATAACACATGACTAAGTCTAACATTTTTTGTTTTCTATTATACATATATATATTCGCATATGTTATGTAGATATATGTTTGATAGTGCCTAGAGAGCATGTAATCTTTTTTTGTTCTTATTGTATGGATCTACTTAAGTAATCCCTTGTTGCAAGTTGGTTTCCTTTTACTTCGTTAATTCAATATCAATATTTATAACGATTGCATTGAAAAAACATTTTTTAGATTGTAATGATCTTCTCATAAGAAATGTTTCTCATCAAATATGTTCATTTTAATGGACTTAAAATGTGAATAGTATATATGCGTGAATAGAGTATGTATGTAAAACTTGTTAAGAACAGCCTTGAATATCACTTAAATTTATAAGATCGTAAGCAAATACACACACATTAAACACTTACGAAACCTAATGTAACATTATTTAAGAAACCTAAAAGATGTGTTTTATTTATGATACGCCTTCTAGTGATATGTAAATTAAAAGAGGGTATAAGGGATTTAAAAAATCAATGAGGAAATTGTGGAACTATGTTAAACAAAAATATTCAAAAACAATAATTAGAATTCAAAATACTTTTGTGGATAAGAATAAGCTCTTGGAAGTTAAATTATAATGTAAGATTCGAAAGCACTAATCCTATTATCACCCAACTGAAGTTACAATAATGGGCACTCTTATACTTTTTCAATTTATTCCTGTATGTTATTCCTTTGTTTGCCTTTTTTCAAAAATAATTATGTTAATTTGTTCAGTTAAGACTGTAATTTTTACATAATATTTAATTAAGAAAATATTCGAATATAATATAAACAAGTTTACTAATTTAAAGACAACATTTTTCTATTCTTACAATTCTTCTGTTATTAACTTTTAAAAACATGTTATTGTTATTCAGGGTTGCAGGGAGAAAGCGCACACACTACCAGTCCGACTGAATTCGAGTACAATGCCTCAGCTAAAAGCATTATATAATGTTATAGAATATATTTTTGATCGAAATGCTTCTTTATTGCCGGCATATTTTATAGTGACTGAAATTCAAAAAGATTATCCGGACAACAACCATTGGCCGCACTGGGTAATTGAATATTTCATAGTAAATATTAATTAGTTCTCATTAACATTTTTTTTTAAATAATTTAACTTTATTTGTAAAATTTCAGCAATTAGCAAAGCTATTGACAAGTTTTGTTGAAAGTTTTAAACCATGTGCACAGATGGTTTCTATAATTGGACATTCAAATATGTTGCCTGTGGTTGAATTTTCCGGTTACGCAGATCACCTCGTAAATCCATGGCGCTTGGATCCTACTACATTAAAATTCTCGCTTAAAGGCAGCTTGCCATACGATGATGAACTGTTGAAGCCACAGATAGGATTATTGAGACATGTTCTCCAGCAACCATATTCTAGAGATATGATGTGCTCTATGCTTGGTCTACAAAAACAACACAAGCAGCGATGCATTGCACTTGAAGATCAGTTAGTAGAGTTAATGATATTGCCAATGGAAAAAAGTGAACAAGAAAATGATGATGATGAGATGTCTTCTACACATTGGTGTTGGCTACATTTGTCTTCGCAAGTTATTTATCTCATTCTAATTGGTTTTGCTTCATTTCCAAATATTGTAATGGGACTTCATAATAAATTAATAGGACACGATATGAAAAAAGGACGAGATCATCTAATGTGGGTGTTACTTCAATTTATATCGGGCAGCATTCAAAGAAACCCGTTATCAAACTTTTTGCCAATAATTAAATTACATGAATTATTGTATCCTGAAAAAGAACCTCTACCGGTACCTGATTACACTAAGGCTCACTGTACACATCAGATGGCAGTAGTATGCATTTGGATGCATTTGTTAAAAAAAGCTGAAACGGAACATAAAACAATGACAATGCCACAAAATTTAAAAGTCCAGAATGAGTATGTACCACATTATTTTACGTTGCTTAATGTAACTACTTGATTTTCAATTACTTATTGAAATTATATTAACAGGTTTCTACAACATCTCATGACCTCAAACACTACACCTAGCTTAGTAGGCTCAGACTACCGAATAGCGTTACTTTGTAATGCTTATTCAACAAATCAAGAATTTTACGCTAGACCGATGGGTATTATAATAGAAACGTTGCTGGGAAGTCAAAAAGCCATACCCAATGGGAATCCAGGGACTCCGTTGCCAACAGTACCCCTCTCTATGTGTATACTTGACAGTTTGACATTGCACTGCAAGATGTCTTTGATACATTCTATCGTTACTCATGTTGCAAAATTAGCACAGAACAAATCTAATATACCTGGCAGCAATATGATGGCACCTGCTCTCGTTGAAACGTATAGTCGTTTACTCGTCTACACAGAGATTGAATCCTTAGGAATTAAAGGATTTATAAGTAAGTCTTTTAAAATTTTATACACCGATTAAAGTGTAAAAGTATTTCAATAACTAACGATACCAAGAACATACAGTTCATAGTGTTGTTAAATTAATAAGTATTAATAATAATATTGAAAGGATGATGGGTATTTAACGTGTTTTAAAACCGCATAGATCGACATAGGTATAAATATCTACGTGACGGTAAAGCTTTTTGTAAGCCCGTCGTCCGCTACCTTTCAAGTTTAATATTTGTTGCCTCGCATCTGCAAGTGTGTTCCGATAGCTACACTGGAGAGCTAGTCTCAATAATATTATAACTATATATATATATATATATATATACACGACATAATTGCTTCGATAGCACCTTGTTAAAACTTGGCTATCTAGCTTATTTTTGAAGACAGCCCCGTCAATCAGCCCATATCTAAGCAACATATAAGTGACAGTGTGGCATTACAATATAACTTTATGTATGAGTGCGTTAATGTGTGTATTTTGACAAAATATCATGTGGGTAACGTATCTTTAGTTATAATATAAGTGGCTAGTTCCCTATAGGTTTAGTTTAGTATTTTAGACTATATCATTATTTAACATCAGGTGACGTTGTGGTTAAAGGTTAAAACCTATAAAGTATATATATATTCCTATTTGCGTATTTTCTATTAAAAATATAATGCTGTTAGATATTTGAAATAAATTTCTCGTGTTATCGAAGTCAGTCTCACCGGCACAATGTACGACACAATTTTGGATAACGATAGAGAAAGTGGCGACAACGTTGTATTAAAGTTATTAGCCATTTTTGTCTACATTAGTTAGGCAGAAAAACTAAACGATCTAAACTATGTAATTCATCATGTATCATAGAATACATATGTCAGTTTTATTCTTTATATTACTCGGGTTTAAAAACTGGGAAGAATATTAAACTTAATACTGGTTTAAAAATGTGGTAGACTCGTTAATGTTGACGTGGTAACGTCTTATAAATCGATGAACGCCGGCTCATTCGTGCGTGTGAAAAAGCATGACTCAATGTCACGTTCCGCCTGAGCGCTCTGTGCAAGCGAGAGCGCGGAACAAGCGATAGAGAGCCGCGATCGGCTTTGTGATGCATATATCTATAAATAGAATAATTCAATTCATAAAAGTATGCGATTTTTCATCAATGTTTTCTTATGAAAAAAACGTAAAACTATCGCCCGTAAACCGAATTTACAGAAAACCAATTTTTTTACAGATCAACTGTTGCCGAATGTATTTAAATCGCACGCGTGGGGTATACTTCATAATCTGTTGGATATGTTCTCGTATCGCATACACCACGTTCAACCACATTACAGAGTTCAGTTGTTGTCAAA
This sequence comes from Antheraea pernyi, assembly GCA_015888305.1. Classification (NCBI taxonomy): domain Eukaryota; kingdom Metazoa; phylum Arthropoda; class Insecta; order Lepidoptera; family Saturniidae; genus Antheraea; species Antheraea pernyi. Next base: position 423,536 of record MU158749.1, on the reverse strand, counting down.
CATCCATTCTTTAGCTGCTTACCCCCAAGCCAATCAAACGCAATTGCAGTTGTGGTATGTTACACGAGGTGCATTATTATGCTTTTAAATTACTTTAAATTGTATAAGATATATAAGATATCTGATCGTGTTAGTGGGCGTAATCAATATAAAATATATATATATATTTTTTCTTTCGAACTGACTACGCTATTGGCCTTTTTGGAGGGATCTACAGCTTCACCGGAGTACTAAGGCGAGCGCTTAAGGCACTCAGCCGATTTTGTTTTTAGGTAACATGTTCAAGGGTACACGGCAAATCTCGGCTTGGGCTGTTACCTGAGAAATCCCGGATGTGACCTAGCTAGACTATTCTGAGCTATTCATACATATATTCATTTGCGAGTCATACAATCGAAATTGCATGGTTCACAAATGCATACATGCATGCATGCATGTATATCGGAAAATATTATTATAGCTTTTTAATACTCTATGTAGTACTAGATGTGCCTGCGGATTCGCACACATTAACACTACTTATTTGGTTATTATTATAATTTATCTATGTATGGCGCATAGGCGAAGGTAAAACAGTTCAGTACGATCTTTTCCTCTTGCTTTCTATGATCTTCTTTAGTAACTATGAATGCATTTTACTGTTACTATTAAAAAAATGTATGTTTGTACTTATGTACGCATGTAAGAAGTTATACTTCTTTAGCTTAAAAAGACATAAACTGCATTTGATAACATATTAGTTAAAAAAAACTTTTCATGGCTTTAGTATTAATTTCCTGTATATCTGTATACAGAATCAAGTGAGATACCAAATAGAAGTAGAACAAACTATTTGTCAAATAGTAAGGTAATACTAATAATGTAAACAAATAAAAACAATACATACCAACAGTTAGCCTCAAATCTATAAACTCCCTTAAAAAAGTTTATAATATAAAAAAAAAACACTTTTATAATTATATTATATATAATGTATATATATATATATGTTCGGGCATAAATTGGTTGGGGGGTAGCCAAAATTATTATTTTATTTGACACATTGCTTGTCAACGGACAATCGGGATGATCGGTCACTTACGCGGCGGACTTGCTCGGCGACACTTGTTCGAAACTCGCGCTTACACTCGGACCCGCTCAGCAAATCGAAATTTATATTTGTGCATTGTGAGTACGTGTTGGAAATCTGGTGCTCTTACCATCGGCAACGGCGGCGGAGAAGACATTATATCAAGTAAGTGAGCGTTTTGTCCCGGTTATGAAGAAAATCTTTTCGGCATATGTTTTTCCAGGGGTATCTACCTCCAGCCAATTTTAAATATACAGTCCACTTCCTAGGCTAGGTACCCCGATCAGTGTGGATGTGGTGGTTGCCACCCCAATATATATATATATATATATATATTATAACACTATAGTATATCATTTAATTATTGTAGTGAACATTATTTTACACTTCTGTATAGAATTGATTCACCTCTACCATGTATCATTACAACAAAAACGTTAGGTTTTATTTGCATGAAGTGTACCTGTAAAGATAAATCTGAAGCTAGTAATGGAAAGAGAGAAATATTAGCAACTTTAAAAAATAAATTATAAATAGTTTATAATTAAAAGTAATTAATGGTCGACTGTTGAACTCAACGTGGGTAGACACTTTTGGTGTGTAATTGTAAAGTGTAAAACAAATATAATTTATTAAAATATATTGCATATTAATATCTAACATTAAATAAAAACCATGTAATTTTTTCAGTAACTTTTATATTTTTGTATTAGAATATGCGTTATGGTAATTCAATTCCAGTTTCGAAAGCACTGCACTCCGTCTGATAACAAGTCTGGGTAGCTCCGGGGTTCAATTGCAAATGTCGAGAGTTGTCTCTGAGCCTAAATCGCTTGTATCATCAGAGAGTGAGGAATTAAACCGCGTCTTGGTCCTCACACTTGCTCGTGGCATATACATGACAGGTGCAGGTAATTAAAAAACCTTATTTAACCTATGCTTATTTCATGCTATGTATATTCCCAATGTATTAATGTATATAACCTCTGTGGTACTCACAGCACAGTACTTTGGTGATTTATCCATGTTGAGATGTTACTATTTTAGATTATTCTGCGTTGTTACACTGAATATTTGGCATTAGGTGTAAAACGTGTATTTGTCACACTTGACATTGGCGAAATTGACTACACAGGCAGACGCCACATCGAATGAAAAAAAGTAACCATATTCTTTTATATCTGATATATTAGTTTATCTATGACTGTGCTGAAGTACACTTGTTGGTGCACGTGACTTCGTTCTGATATTCCATAGATACTACATATTTTATCTGGGTTATTTCATGGTCGACTTTTTTCGGTTTTAAATTACATTTTCAAACTTTTACCATTATTGCTTAGCCCCCAAGGAAAATCGTGATAGGATGTACCTTAGGCTGTACTCTGAAATGTTAGCTATTAGTAAAATTCTCGTCGAAATTGGTTTACCTCTTTCAATTTCGCTTTTATGTATAAACTAGATGTGTCCATTACCTTATCTACTTTCCCTCGTACTTAAGTCGCGTCGTCATAAAAATTACAATAACTTTTGATGGTGTGAACCGATTTTAAAGAAACCAAGAATAAATGTTATGCATCATTATTTTCTTGTTGAGGTTTTATCGTGAACGTACTCTAACAGTAATGCGTGTTCAAACAGACGGGGAGAATTTTCTAAAAATGATTGAAATGTATTTTGTTATTTATTCCAAGATACCAGAAACAATTTTATTTCACAAAAATCTAAAAAGTACAGACACGTTAGATTAACATTCTTATTATATACTACCGGGCTCGGCAGACGTTGTCCCGACCTGATTATAAAAAAAATCCATGACAAATTATATACCATATACATATACCATATATAAACGTTCCTCATTAATCACTTTATCCACCAGTGAAAACCCCGTGAAAATCCGTTTGGTAGTTTTTGAGTTTATCGCGAACAGACAGACAGACAGACGCGGTAGGGGACTTTGTTTTATACTACGTAATAATAATAATGTATAGATTGTATTTGAACATTTGAAATGTTCAGGTAGTGACGGTGCTGCTGTAAAAGAACTACTCACGACAATAATGACGAATACTCCACATATGTGGTCTCAACATACGTTGCAGTGTTTCCCTCCTGTGCTTGTTGAATTTTTCGGTCAGGTGAGTGTTCTAATATCCTTAATACGCGAAGACATGTGTGAATAAAGGTGATATGTAACAAATTTTAATCTTAAAGAAATGCGCTCAATAGTTTGTATCTTTGATTGATTTGAGTCGTTACATTTAAAAGTGAACCAGGTTCAATTTTACTCCTAAGATTTGTTTTTGTATAAAATTCATGAAACTTGATAAACATTACATTTGAAATTTATATTGATAAAATATAAATCGTATGAACGGCAATATTTGGACTTGGTTCACAGTTTATAAAATATGAAAATATAAAAAGCAACTGAAGATGTTATGAATTATCAAAATTGGAATTAGTTCATTTTACAATGTAACGACTCATATGTAGGTTTATTTTCATTCTTAAGCCTATTTCCGCTAACCCTGTAAGAATAAAATACGTAAATGAACATGACATTTTCATTTAGGTTATAAATTGAAAAAAAAATGTTGCATGTCACCTTCATCCACTCATGTTTTCAATTGTAGGATCACTTAGATATTAATGTAAGGTAAATTAGATGTGATCCGAAACTTTATCTACGTATTATTTTCTTTATACTGATTCTATTTATTATTTTTTAAGCTGCCCCCTTTTTTATTATATTTATCTTTTTTTAAGTTTCTACTTTTTTATCTGTTATGACTTATTTATAGTTTTAGTCTATTTTTAAAGTTCCATCTTATGTCCTTACGTTTTACGCTTAATTTCTTTATTTCGTCCGTAATCTCTAATTCCAAAACATATATAACATTGCTAGCACTTATTTCAATTTATTTTATTATTAAGTAAATAAGGGTTGGGGTTATCTGGGTTTTAATATTTCCTGTTCTTATGAACGTACATCAGACGTTATTATAAACATCATTATACACAAATTAAAAATATGCCAACTGAGTAACAGTGACTGATAGTTCTATTTCCATTTGAAAGCTAACAAGTCCATATTTCATCAGATTGGTAGACTAGATAGTAAATTTACTAGATATTTGCCTGCTTCCTTAATAATCTCTATTTTAGTGTCATCTCTGTGTTACTTTTTTTAATCTCCAAAAGGTAACGACCTAATCCAGATGGCGATGAATTAATATGTTGTTACTATTAAAAGAGTCAGAGTTAAGATATAGAGCGAAGGACTTCGTAAAGGAAAGATAATTATTATAGACGTGTCGTATAGAACCTCGGCATGTAACAACGAGTTTTTCGAAATTTGCGTACATTTACTAAGTAATTTAATTTGGTATCACTGTTGGCTGATAGTGAAGGAGAACATCGCGAGGTAACCTGAACCTGAGAAATGTTCTTTTAGTACCACGGTATGTGAGAAAATATAGAACTATAAATTTCTTGGAGTTTGTAATCGCTAATATGTAGTGTGGTTACGTGGTGGTGATTAAGCTAAACGTTGGGATAGGCCAATAGGGCAATAGCCCAACAGTGTATCTCTTACAGGTTGATGCGATGAATGATAAGTTTTAATTGCTTGGTTGTTAAATTAAATTGTCTGAGAACATAAAGACAGTTAATCATAACCATTAGCAGATACTATTGACATGATATTTATTAAAAAAAACGAATTAACATATTCAAGTATTGGAAATTCCAGAATCCAGCTCCTAAGGAGAACAAACAACTATTGAAGAAGTCTGTTGAAGAGGAGTACCGCAAATGGACATCGATGGCGAATGACAGTGATATAATATCGCATTTCTCCGTGCCGGGCACACCATTATTTCTATGTCTTTTATGGAAAATGATATTTGAGACGAACAGAATCAATCCCATTGCATTCAAGTAAACAGTATTATTATAATTGTTATCGCTGATTTAGTACAGTCTAGTCGATACCCGCAACTTTGCGTTTTTTATTGTCTTAACAGTATTAATAAAACACGGTTTTTTATAGCGAGTGTTCTGGCACGCTCTAATTATATATTATTTAATATTACCATGATAACCAACTCTACATCGTTATCATTATATAATTGTCATTATCATTATATAGTATAAAATAAAGTCCCCTACCGTGTCTGTTTGGGATAAACTCAAAAACTACTGAACGGATCTCCATGCGGCTTCCACCAGTAGATAGAGTGATTCACGAGGAATTAATTATATTTAGGTATATAATTTGTTAACTTTTTTTTTATTATCAGGGCGGGACAACGTCCGCCGGGCACGCCAGATATGTTATATGCCAGTAATCAGTAATAATATATTTGATAACACTAATTTCTTTTAACAAATATGGTTTACGATCAGAGGAAAAACTTAAAAAAATATTCAAAAATATACTTTTCTTACAATTTTTTTTTATCGTTCCTGGTGCTTAGGAACATCTTGGTTTCTTAAATTTTTAATAACTTTGTATAAAATGAATATATCGTATATTTTTTAGATAAGAACCAAGAGTCTAAGAAGCAAAAAGAAATAATCAAAATCTGTTCAATAGTTTTTGCGTGATGTGGGCATAAAAACAAACGTCCATTATTTTATTTACACTATAAGATATAATTTAATTAAATTTAAATAAGATGTAATTTCATGATACATGAGTCGTTACGTTTAAAAATGAGCTAAATTCAATTTTAATCGTTCATAAAACATGTTCAATTTTTTAAACATTCCCAGTTTTTATACACCTAGAACGAAATTCAAATTTTGTTGTACATAACGTTGTTAGTTTTTTTTGTATGACCTTCAAAAATAACGTAAAATATTAGGAACGGCTAAAAACGGATTTAGCTAATTCTGAAGTACAACGATTCATATGTTTTTAAGGATTTTGGAAAGAATCGGTGCTCGTGCACTTTCTGCACATCTGCGCAAGTTCTGTGACTACCTTGTGTTTGAAGTGACGAATCCAGCTGGCGGGCCCCATATCAATAAATGTGTAGATGCCATCAATGATATCATATGGAAATATAACATTGTCACCATCGATAGACTCGTCTTATGTTTGGTAAATTTAAATTACGTTTCCTCTCTTTCCTGTACGTCTCTTTGTACTTTGTATAAATATTATTTTATTCCCGTTAGGTATTACGCCCTAATCCTGATGGCAATGAAAGTCAAGTCTGTCTGTATATTATTCAGTTGCTACTATTGAAAGGGTCAGAGTTAAGGAACAGGGCACAGGACTTCGTAAAGGAGAATTCTCCGGAACATTGGAAACAAAATAATTGGTGTGTATTTTTTTTTACAAAACTATTTTAACGATATGTGTATTATTTTCTATTATTTTTGTAATATTTCAGGTACGACAAACACTTAACATTTCATAGAAAGTATCCTGAGAAATTCGCTCCAGAAGAAGCGAGCAGTCCCTACGGTGGACCCATACCGGTTTATTTGAGCAACGTTTGTCTTAGATTTATTCCTGTATTGGATATAGTTGTTCATAGACATTTGGAAATACCACAGGTCTGCAAGAATCTAGAACAACTGTTAGATCACCTTGGCTACTTGTACAAGTTTCATGGTGAGTCAGATATAAATTATCTACATACTTTAGAGAGTGTTTTGGACAGTACACCGGTTAATTTACTTATCTCATATTTTATATTATCTTTACATAGTATAGAATGAAGTCGCTTCCGCTGTCTGTTCCCTTAGATATTTTAAACTATTCAACGGGTTTCAATACATTTTAATTCAGCAATAAATAAGAGTGATTCACTTCGATCAACAATAAGTAGATAAAGGGTCACGTACAAAATTGAAGCTAAAATCTGTCCGCGTAAATATATTATTTACTATGTACGGCCCATACTTTGGGAATCTCTGTCTTAGAAAAAATACCATAAAATTTTCATTTAATATAAAGTTATCAAGATTGAATAAATTATGATTCTTATAAGTATCGCTACATATTCAGCTATGTACTCGTATGTATTCTTATCGTGGAGAATTGAGGCAAGTGCTTCTGTTTTTGCCTCTGTAAATAAAATATATAGTTAAGACTAGCGGGTACGGCGATCGTTGTCGCGTCCTGGTTATAAAAAAATCTTTGTCAAATTATATACCTAAACCTTCCTTATGAGTGACTCTATCTACTGGTGAAAATCGCATAAATATCCGTTGAGTAGTTCTTAATTTTATCTTGAACAGACTGACAAACATACGTGGCAGACGATTTTGTTTTATAATATGTAATATAAACGATGCAGACGAAGTCGCGGATCTCAGTTAGTCCCGAATAACGTTTTAATATGCGTTGTCACGACTTTTTCAGACCGACCTGTCACTTTCCTATATAACACGTTACATTACTATGAGACGAAGTTACGTGATAAGTCGTTACTGAAGAGAAAGCTGGTGAGTGCAGTTTTGGGTTCACTGAAGGATGTGAGACCAGTAGGTTGGGCGACAACGGACGCCTTTCAATCGTACCTCACAAAAGCCGACGTGGAAGCAACCGCATGGACGCCCGATCTGAACTATTATTTAAGTTTAGTCAACCGAATGGTGGACAGTATCCTTTTTACAAATTTAATGTCTCTATCACATATCTGAAGGTGACACATATATCATTCTGAAGTTGGCAGAGCCACGCTGTAGCTATTACTAGTTTCAGCATGAATGGGTCGGCTCGTCCTGGTTACTACCACCCGACCCATATAACACCGACGTGAAGTAACAGTGCTTGCATTGTTGCGTTTCGTTCGGTCAGTGAGAGCGTAGGTGGCCCACCTCCTTTCCCCCTTTCCCTTCTCCTCCCCCATACACAGGTTGGCAACGCACTTGCGACTTTCCTGGTGTTGCTAGTGTCTATGGACGGTGGTGATCACTTAACAACATGTGACCCACCTGTTCATTTGCCTCCTTTTGACATAAAATATAAATATATATATAATCATAGGACAATTCATATACACAGTAAATTTAAATTTTATCGTCTTCCAGCCAGTGTATTCTTCTGAAAGTAGGATTTAAAAAAATCCTTTATATGTTTGGGCACTATAATCGTACCTGATGTTCAATGACGTTTTGGACTAACATGTAAATACGTAAATTCTTGAGGAACATATATATCACGATGATTTCCTTCAGCCAAAAGCTCCGATAAAGTCGCAAGGATTTGAACCTACGTCGATAGATGCGGTGTCCGAACATACTATTAACTAAGCCATTATAGCTTCAAAAGTCCTCATGAAGATACTAGAAAAAAACAATAATAACAATAAAACGTTATGTAAAAATAACAATATTTGGGATACTGTTTTCTTTTCTAAGTAATAGCGTACGATTGTCATCTTTGGGGAAATCATTTCTAAATGTCAGACAGAGACTGTGATCAAATGCTAGTCTATAACAATAAAATATTAATTTTGTTGAATTTTCTATAGAATACTATTTAATCTATTTGTAATTTCCTTAGCAATACTATAGCGATGACAGGCAATTCCCACTTCCCGAATACCGATTGGAGATTCAATGAATACCCTAATCCTTCAGCGCACTCGTTATATGTAACATGCGTCGAACTAATGTCATTACCTGTGGCACCTAATGTTGTCGGTAATAACTTGTTAGATGTTATTGCGAAAGGGTTTGTTGTAATTCCCGCTAACAGGATACAACTATGGATTAACGCAACAGGCCTTATATTAGCCGCACTGCCTGATCCGTACTGGACAGTGCTGCATGATAGGATTTTGGAGTTAATCACGTGTAGCGATATGACAGAATGGCCTTATCCGCATACACCGTTCCAGTTGTTCAGTTTGACAACAACGAATGATGCCGTGCTCGAAAACAAATACAGTTTGACGTTGGCGCTGGCTCATGCTGTTTGGTACCATGCCGGTGCTGGTCAAATTATGCAGGTACCTTTGTAAGTATATATTCATTTTACGTACGTCTTATGATTGTTTATCTTAGTGTCTTTGAAAAACTGAATTTAGTAAAAGACCGGCATAATCTAAATACTAGAAACTGTAATAAACTGGTGGTCCCATGTTTCAGACTTAGCAAGATCAGTAATAGTTTTTTGGGTAATAGTGTTAGGTTCTACCATAAAGTCCCAAAGCATGTTACCGATTTGCCGGACTGTAAATTTAAGCACCACGTCTAATGAGGTTTTATTTTCAAAAGGATATTATAGAGTGGATCAGTATGTGAATGATAGTGATGCCTGGAATTGACGCCTCTCTGTGCATCCACTAAAAGCGTTGTATGATGTATTGGAAATATGTGTTTAAAAAATGTACCCGATCGAGTTTCTTGCCGGTTCTTCTCGATGACTGGGTTGTTTTCCGAACCGGTGGTAGTCTTTGACGTTCATATGTGCCTTATTAGGGCCTAAACTGAATAAAGTATTTTTGATTTGATTTGTCAACTGGTAGTTGGTAGCAGTGTTCACGCGGAATTTACCAAAAACTTTAGGTCAGTGTAAAAGTTCCTTTTCTGGGTACTGCTTCTCTAGTTTATTATATTTGCCCAGAACACAACTTATTTTGTAAAATAAAAGTATATCTGAGTCGCTCCGTATGGTATCGGCTATCTGCCAGTGAAAGTCTCGTCGATATCGACCGATTCAGAGATTGCCCTGAACAAACAGACTGACCGAAAAAATTGTAGTAATCGATATTTTGTTATGAACAATGTATATACTTTTATATCCATTTACTTTAAACGTGTTATTTTGACATCACAAATAGAAGAGCTTCTATTTTATTTAGGTGTTAACATCATGACCCTCAGAGAGACAAACTTGTTATAACAGACAAAATATAATAATTATTCTATAGATAGAGAAGTGTCTCAAAGTATCTTGCAGGGTGGGAGGGAGGTTTTAGAGGGTGGTGGACGTTGGAGTTGATCGAATATCTGCGATTGTAAAAACTAAAACATTATAACCCTATTAGTGTCAACCTTATACAATTAAGGTAACATTCGTGAACGACATATGTCGATGGAGGCTCTTCCTTTAGGCGATTTCAATTTATATTACACGTTTTAAAATGGAGAAATAATTGTAGTCTTTATTCTATGCATAAAATTTCGTATGTCGTATATCGTCTATTTACTCCTAAATAACACAGTTTCCTGTCATTTTTGTGTATTTAATCATATTTGTGTAATTAACCGTTCTGTACCCGTGCGTGGGTCTGACGGACCGATCTGCTTCGTGTACGGTTACATTTAATGTAAGCACGAACGTTCACGCTATACTCATTTGAAAGGCGATAAACCAGCAACTGAGAAACCTAAAATGTCAAAGTTTTGCATAAAAAAACGAGTCTAACGTATGTCTTCGGTCACACAGACCAACACGCAAGTATAGGGACTTTAATAATATTCTGATGTTAATGAATACCTAATTATTAACGTACTTCAATATTTTCTATTACTTATTTGACTTTGTTTGTATTGCCCACAAATATAGTTACATATTTAAAATTACAGATTTGTAAAGGAGAAACTTTCTGTGGAGATTCACACAGAGATTCAAATGTTATTCCTATGCCATATGGTGGGACCGTTTCTACAGAGGTTCAATTCAGACTTCTCTCGACCTGTCATGGATATTACTCTGACTCTATACGAGCTTCTGGCACACATCGACAAGGCTCAAGTTCATTTGCAGTACATCGATCCGATATGTGATTTACTGTATCCTTTTTTCACAACATGTGCAATAAATTATGCCTTTTTATTCTTTCGTTTAACGAAGTATTATAATATAGTTTTTTTATACGATTGGAGGCAAATGAACGTGCGGATAACCTAATGGTAAGTGATCCCCGCTGTCGCGCTGGCATGCGTGGAATAAAAGCACGCGAAAACTATACACAGTAGGCGTTATGGTTCTATAAATAATGACATTATCTAATTGATAAAACCTATTCATAATTGTTCGGAAATAAATGTTGAGAAATTGTTAAGCCAAAAAATATATTATTTCATAGTAAAGACGATAACAATACAGAATGATTAGCTTATTATAAGTTTACTAATTAGTTCAAATGAGTCAAATGTTATCTCCAGACAGCTAATTATAAATAAATCTGTTTGGTTTAGACGTGTGAGAATTTGGTTAAATTTCAATAGAATTTTGTCATATGGTTCATTCTATGCATTTTGGCGTTCTGTTGTATGAATTTACATTTCATACATTACATATAATGATATTATAACTATATAGATACGTCATAATTGTTTAGACAACGCCTTGTTAAAAATTGGCTAGTTAGCTAATTTTTGACGATTGCCCCGTTAATCCGCCCGTACCTAAGCAACATATAACTATTTCTTTTTCACCACCGGTATTGAGAATATGCCACCTTACTGCCACATTTTATCTAAGACAGTGTGGCGTTACAATATTTGTTTACGTATGTTATTAATTTCCTTAAACAAAAATCACAGCTACCACATAAAATACATGTTCGTCGGAGATACAATGAAGAGCGAAGTAGAGAACGTGATACGAAAGCTGCGTCCGGCACTGCAGATGCGTTTGCGATTTATCACTCATCTGAACGTGGAACAGATAAACACTGCCTAGCAGAACGATTACTACAGCTACACGCCCTCGAGTTCTTGTTCTAGCTCCGAGTAAGGCAATGCTGTAGTTCATTACATATATAGGTATTATATAAACATTCGTAAATAACACATATAAAATTAAGACGGAAATATTTGAGCAACGTAGCATATAGATAATAATTTATAGTAAATTTTTTAACTGTTACTCTGTTTACTACTAACAAATATATACGTTTCTCGCGTCTAATGGAATTTATAGTGGTAATAAATATTTACTTTTTACTCACTATTGAATATGTCTCCTGGACAGATTACAATAGAAAAAAAAAAAAAAATTTAATTATATCGAATTCAATAGTGAGTAAAAAGTAAATATTTATTACCACTATAAATTCCATTAGACGCGAGAAACGTATATATTTGTTAGTAGTAAACAGAGTAACAGTTAAAAAATTTACTATAAATTATTATCTATATGCTACGTTGCTCAAATATTTCCGTCTTAATTTTATATGTGTTATTTACGAATGTTTATATAATACCTATATATGTAATGAACTACAGCATTGCCTTACTCGGAGCTAGAACAAGAACTCGAGGGCGTGTAGCTGTAGTAATCGTTCTGCTAGGCAGTGTTTATCTGTTCCACGTTCAGATGAGTGATAAATCGCAAACGCATCTGCAGTGCCGGACGCAGCTTTCGTATCACGTTCTCTACTTCGCTCTTCATTGTATCTCCGACGAACATGTATTGAAACCTTTGCAGAATTTCTAGGTTGGAATTGGCAGCTGTCCCCCATAGCTGTACACCGTATGTCCATATTGGTTTTATTATACTTTTATATAATAAAAGTTTGTTGTCCATTGACAGCTGGCTGTTTTTATTCAGCAACCAATACAGCTTACGCACTTGTTGTCCCATTGCTAGGCGTTTGGTAAAAATATGCTTTCTCCATGTTAAGCGTCGGTCCAGGTACATCCCAAGATATCTCGCTTCGTCAGATTGAGGAAGCTGAACAGCGTTCAATGTAACTGGAGGACAAGACTGTCGCCTTGTTGTAAATGTTACCTGGACAGATTTTGTCTCATTCGCTCTGATGCGCCAGTCTTTTAGCCATGTTGTAATTTTATCCAGGCTATTCTGTAACTTATGGGAAGCCTGGATTGGTGAGTCATGTGATGCCATTACCGCTGTGTCATCAGCGAATGTGCCCATAACTACGTCGTCAGATATGGGTAAGTCGGCAGTATAAAGAAGATACAGAGTGGGTCCCATTACACTACCCTGTGGCACTCCAGCTTGGATTTCTTTAAGCTCTGTATTTGCTTCACCTTGACTAACAAAGAAGTGTCTGTCGAGCAGGTAAGACCTTATTAGATTGTAAAAGTTGACGGGCAGTGTCTTTTTTATTTTATATGTCTTATAAGTCCATCATGCCATACTCTGTCAAATGCTTGTGAAATATCTAGGAAAGAAGCAGTACAGTATTCCTTTTGCTCAAATGACTTGGCAATACAGTCGACGAGTCTGTGTATTTGCTCAATTGTACCGTGTTTTGCCCTAAATCCAAATTGATGGTCAGGTATTAGTTCCAATTCCTTAATAATTGGATTCAACCTTCCGAGAATCAATGTCTCCATTACTTTGGATGGTATTGGGAGTAGGCTAATTGGCCGATAAGATTTAGCTTCTTCGAGGTTCTTGCCTGGTTTTGGAATCATGATGATTTTTGCTACTTTCCATTGTGGAGGTACATATTCCCTCCGCAGGATAGCATTATATAATTGCGTCAGGAATGTTATGCCCTTCTCTGGTAGCTCTTTCAGGATGGTTGGTGTAATAAGGTCGTATCCAGGTGCTTTCCCTACCTTCAGTTTTCTGATTGCGGATTTGATCTCCGATTTGCTTACTTTCTGAATAGGCAACTCAAGTTGATGAGTCTGGTTCAACAAGCCCGCAACCATTTCTATCTTTGTAGTGCCAGTATTGGGATTTGGTCGGAAGACATCCTGCAGATGCTCCATGAATACGTTGGCTTTCTCAACATCATTCCTGGCCCACGAGTTGTCTGCTTTAAGTAAAGGTGGTTGGTGAGTTATTGGGCGTTTAAAACTCTTTGTTGCTTTCCATAATGAGTAGTCTGTCGCGGGTGTAGCATCCAGATGTTGCAAGTATGCAGCAATTTGCTGATTTCTGTCATCACTCAGTAGTTGCTTGAGTTGTGCAGCGAGTCTGTTGTATATTGTTTTGTCCCCTGGATATCGTGTGGTTTGCCATCTCTTTCTACCTTTGCGCTTTTCGTCTAACAGTTTTTTGATGGATGGTGAGCATTGAGGTTCATCTCGTGTAATGTGTCTTGGTGAGGGTGTGGCTTCCCATGCAGCCTGCTGTACTGTGTGGTTTAAATGCTCCACTGCGCTTGTGATATACTCATCCATTTGTAGTGGTATTTTGTTATCTATTATTTTGTCTATTTGTCTATTAATTTCCGAAAATATTCCCAGTTAGTTCTGCGAGTATGTAGGCGACATGGTCTTTCCTTTTGCAGAATTCTTCGTCTCAATAATATTTCAACGGGAGAATGGTCAGAGGACAGATCAGTACTAGATTTGCAGCTAAAGTCGGTGCTGCTAAGACCCTTAGTGACGCAGAAGTCCATGAGATCTGGCTTCCTTTTTCGGTCATTGGGCCAGTATGTCGGTTCTCCGGTTGAGATAACACCCAGTCGGAGTTTATTTATAGAGCGCAATAACTGTCGACCTTTTGCGTTTATAGCCCGAGAGCCCCAAAATGTGTGCTTGGCATTGAAGTCACCGCCAGACACAAACCGCTGTCCAAGGGTTTTTAGATAGACTTCGTATTCCTCTTGCTTTATGACATGCTTAGGTGGACTGTATATTGCTGATATTGTGACCGGTCCCGACCAGTCCTCTACAACGATGTTAGTGGCCTGAATTTTCTCAGTGCAATAGTCATGAACCAAGTGATGTCCAACATTGTTCTTAATTAGAACTGCACTTCCTCCATATCCTTTACCATCAGGGTGCATAGTGTGGTAGAATTTGTATCCTTGAATGTTAAAGTGACTTTTCCTTGTAAAATGCGTTTCAGATATCAACAAGATGTCAATATTGTTCAATTTAATATATCTTTTTACCTCAAGGGTATGTTGTGACAGCCCATTGGCGTTCCAGAGCACCATTTTTATGGAGTCCAGTGTGCGGTTAATTTAGTCGTGAGTTTAAGGATTAGGTTTGTCATTGCTGTTAGTTGTTCCATAATTTTTTTCATTGTTATCATTAATTCTTTTATTTCGTAGTTTTGGTTATTGCTAACTCTATTATTAGGTTCACTGGCTTGCGGTGGCGCACCTTGCACTATTTCGGCATATGTTGTTCCAGTTGTTGATGGGTTGTTTGATTGTTTTATCCTGTCATATGGTTGCCTGTATTTTTGAACCTTTGCAGGTGCAGGTGGGAGTTTGATTTTTTGTAGTTCCCGGTATACTTTACAGCCTTTATAATTTGCTGGATAGTTTCCTTCGCACAGCACGCACTTAACGCTATCGGATCTAGTTTTTCGTTGGCATTCAGCCGACAAATGATCCCCTGCACACTTGATGCATTTTGGACTTCTCCTACAGTAGGTTTTCGTATGTCCATATTGGAGGCAATTTCCACATTGGGGTATTTCCCGCTTAGGTCTTGGCGGTTCGATTACTACCTTGCAATGCAGAAGATATTTTATGTCGTATACGGTTTTATTGTTTTCTTTTTGTTTTAGTTCCACTATAAACATCGGTAGTGCTTTTTTAGTAGTGCGCTGTTTGATGTTCCAGACATTAGTACATACATGATCAAGCTTGTCTAGTGCGTCTTTTATCTCGTCTATACTGGTAGAGGGGTGTATGTTTTTTAGGACTACTTTGAAACTCCTGTCTTGTTTTTGTTTTTATGTATAGAACTCTGTTTTCTTTTCTTCCAGTTCTTTGACCACTGCAGTGTATGTTTCAGACGATTTAGTTTTTACTTTTACGATTTTTACTTGCTTTACTTGTTCATTACTGAGCACTTTCAGATCATAGTTGTTATATGCATATGTTTCCATGAGTTCTATAAGCGGCTGGATGTTGCTTACTCTATCAACAAAAATTGGGGGTGGCTTATCTGCTTTGGGTTTCGTTTTTGGAGGCATGTTTGGTTCCAACTGGTCGCTCTCCAACACAGCAAAGCTGTTGGAAGTTGATATAGGTGTGGGTTGGGATAGCCAATATGTTTCTAGTTTACTTTGCTTCTGTGACTTAAGTGGCTCTGGGCTGGATCGCTGCCGTTTTTTACTCGTGGTTTGCACCCATACTTTGTCATAATTTTTTGTTGGTGTTGATGGTTCAGTAGGTAAGTTTTCTATACTGTGTACTTCAGTGTTTGTACTGGTACTAGGTAAAGTCTGATAGTTATTGGTATTTGATTGTTGGGGCTCTTGTAGTTCCATATTGGAGGCATGTGATGTACTCCCAACTGAGGCACTTCTTGGTCTTTGTAGAAGGCTTGGGTGAAAGGCTTGCTGCACATATCTTTTGTTTTGACCAGTAGCATTTACTGTCACGGGGGCCTGGGTACCCACCCACGTGGAGTCTTCGGTAGCAAATTTCACACCTTCCAGCCCGGGTACTGGAAGGCGCCGGGGGTTAGCCGGATCGCATGACATATCACAATCTCTATTATTCGACATTTTCATTTTTTAAAAAGGTTGGAGAAGTACAAATAGTGGTTTCCAGGCACTATTGCCACTACTTTTAGGGGGCATTTGGATAGATCCCCTTGGCGCGAGCAACTCCTCCCCCCATTTTGGTGGACTGGTGAACTGATGAGAAGAGACAAAGAACAAAAAATGACAAAAAAATTATGAATCCCTCACGTAGCACCTAGACGACAAACGTACACAGGTAGAGACTATATAGTCGATAGGATTCAAAATTGTTTTAGAGCTTGCTTTTATTCAATCTTTTCTGCGAGATATCCACGCCGACTGTTACTTCGATATCGAAAAAAAAACATTTATTCGCAGGAAAACGAAATATTGAATCTACATCGACATTACAAAAAATAATTCCAATTTAAATTTAACACCGACTTTCCAGTGCATAAATATTGTTTATCGAATATATGTAATGTTAATCAATTTTTATAATTAATATTAAATCTATCAATGCAATAATTACCCGTGCCTCAAATACGCATATTGCATATCCGATACCTGAGAATATTATATTATAAGATGACATATTGATTTTAGATGAATATATTATGAAATGTGTACAATTTACATGCCTTTTGTGACGTTGTTAATAATTATTAATTAGCAAGTTTAAGTTTAGGTAAACATGTGGGATTCCTTCCTGGAAACCACAATCTCTGTAAGCGCAACGTAGAATATAATGAGGCATGTAAAACTGTAGGCTGGTTCTCTAATTAAGTATTTTACAAGAGCAAAGTGATTAACGGTGATTGCTAAATATCAAGTTAAAACAACAAAAATGTTAACAGTTTTCGTCACTCATTTCGACCGCTTTGAACGTAGCCGTTAGTTGGGGCTTGCGCGATATATAACGGTTTAATACAAAACAAAGTTAAAATATTATAATAAGGATCTAATATTTGCATTTATTTACCATAAGTTGTCTATGTTTCTTTGTTCCGTGAGTTGTCTCCGTTTCTTTGTTCCGTGTGTTGCCTTGATCTTATATAATTATTATACGTAAATTTACGTTTTTGGCAACTAAATTCATAGTGATCAAAGAGTTTGGTTAGGACTGTACAAGTCGTTTATGCTATCACTTTGTTCCTGCGAAAAACGTAATTAGGTATCGGGTTCACCGGTGGTGTTTGATGAAGTGATTGCCCAACAATGAACTGTTATAGGTTGATATTTATAATGCTAATTTATTCGCAATAACGACATTAAATATTAATGATTAACTTTAAATTTGTTAAAGTTTTAAATAAGAATTCTTAAGACGAATAGGCAATTACGAGAAACGTAATTACCGTTAATATTTTTTTATATATACATGGTAATGTAGGTTGAGTTTATCAAGTGAAACAAGAGTAGTTGTAAGATGTTAAGTTTGTTTCTAAATAAATGCATAATCCGGTTATATCCAATGCAATGAACAATCACAAATGTTACTCGTATTAGTGTATGATGACAAACTTGTTATATCAATAACGCACACTAACATACTTTAATAGATAAGATAGAATAAAACAGAGTCAAGATTTTTTTTACTTTGTTTTAAATTCTAAACTATTATGAATTTGATGTGTTTTACAATAAATTACTTTAATATGTCAAGTTTCTTGACTTTGCAACGTCAATCTGTATCGTACACGTTACTGTATGTCATTTGAATCCTTGGTTCGAGATTTAAGCTCTAAAATAATGAAAATAGGATTATATATTAACGTTGCCTTTAACTTAACCTCCATGTTTTACCTCGAACAATATACGTTATATGTATAACGGACAAAGTATCAGAATTGTAATGTATATTTCTGAAATAATTTATATATAAATACGCCGTGAATACATCGGGTAGATGTAATAAATATTCTCATTAACTAAATCTCTAATTCGTTATTTCTATGTACCTAATATACAACGATAGCTAGTTTTAATGCCTTATTTTGATAAGCAATGAATAAAGTGTTGTTAAAATATGGGTTCGTGGTTAACAGACTAGTAGGGTTTTTTATTATCAAAATAGAATAGTGATCCATCGTTCTACATAGCTGGCCTTGGAAACTTAATTAGGTTACGAAGTAATTCGCAAAGTTTAACACTTTGTACACTGTTTATTTTAAAATATACATATATAGTATATATTTATATATAATTCTAGTCGATGCTTTGGTGCGAAAGTAAAATAAATGAAGTCAAAACCACTCCCTCCTTTATATTTATTGTCAAGTTATAACGGACTCTTAATATACGTTATAGTATAATTATACGTAGATACGTACATATAAGAGTTGCACATCTGTTATTCTGTTTGTATATGGCGCGTAGATTTGATGTCACTTTTATGTAATATATTTCTAGTGTTAGATTTTGTGCCTGTTACGTGTCTCGAGTAAGACATACGACTGATTCAACGTTTATATTATTTAGTACCGGCATCACATTTTTATGTATACACGCATTTATATAGTTTATACACATACATATAATATTTCTGACGATTTACATTTAATATAATTCGATTGATTACATTTTAAAGCAGTGAAATGGTTGTTGAACTTAGATTATTGTTAAAGTTTTTATGAACAATTAATAAATTATAATTTAAAATTAACACATTAAATTGTGATAAGTATAAGTAGATGCCTTTTTTACTAATTCTATCAATATATCAGTCTTAATAAGGTATGTGGTTATTACAGCTTATATTTATAGATAATATTATGTATAATATATTGCTAAATAAAAAACTTTTATTTTACGAAATACGTTTTTTCAATATCTATTTCATCCCATAAATTGCATGAAAAATAAAAAAATAAATGATAAATATAGCTCAAATAGCAAATGCAATACACCTACCTGTGATGTTTTGTGGTCTAACCTTGACAAATAACCGCCTTGGTAACTTTATTGATATAACACAAAATAAGATATAGTCGTATTTTAAAAATGAAACGAAGTTTACTTCTAGAAAATATTGCTGTAATTAATTAATTACCTTTATTTGTATTAGTAACATCATAGTTGTTCTGCTATGAAAAATTTCACATGGCGGTCAACATAATTTGACGTATATCAATCAGGTGGTGTACAGATATCTTTCCAGAAGATCTAAATATATTACAAAAAAGTTATAATTATTTGCAAATGTTGAGTTATACGACTATCCCAGAAAACCATCGAGAAAGTTCTACCACTCTTTAATAACCTGTACTCGATTTTTTTTTCGAACTGACTACGATATTGACCTAGCAAGGTCTTAACAGCTTCACCGGACTACTACCTGTCCTCGCTTGTGTGATAAAGTGAGTGACAACCGACAACGAATGTTTCGCAGTATTTTATCTATATTATAATAAAACTGTAGCAGGGTCAAATCTGTACATTAAATATTTTTTGAAAATTTTGATGGGGGTAGGCTTTGTTGTCGATATAGAAGCCAAAAATAACCCTTTTAAAATTGTTGTCTGTCTGTCTGTCTGTCTGTCTGTCTGTCTGTCTGTCCCTGTGAACGCGCATCACTCTGAAAGTACTGAACCGATTTTGACGAAACTTGGCACAGTGATAACTAATGTTACGAGATTACATTTAGGATATTTTTTTTCTCATAAAACGCAAGGGATTCTCCAGGATCTGCCTGTTTGTCTGTCCCTTTAAACACGTATTACTCTGAAAGTACTGAACCAATTTAGACGAAATTTGGCACAGTAATAACCAATATTACAAGGTTACATCTAGGATACTTTTTATCTCATAAAACGCAAGGGATTCTCCAGGATAACGGACGAAAGTAAAAAAAATGTAGTTCATGATATTCTTGACGAATTTTGGTAAATTTTCTTTGTGCTATATATAGCAGACAGATTAGCTAAAAAATTAAGCTATATTTCCATATGCTACTTAAAAAAAAATACCAAAAAAAAACGACCACCGTGATTCGAACCGTCGGCTCCGTCGAAACATATAAAGCCCCGTACGTTACAACTGAGCTACGCCTACATGACATTTCTGTACGTAACTATCGATCACGTATGAAACATTTATGTAGACGAAACTGTCACTTATGTTGTTACATTTATTTCATTGTATAAAAAAATGTTTGCTAAACAAAGGTGACAAGATTTATTTATTTATCTATACTATAATAAAACTGTAACAAAGCCAAATCTGTACATTACAAGGTTACATTTAGGATACTTTTTGACCCATAAAACGCAAGGGGTTCTCCAGGATAACGAAAGAAAAGAAATTAGTTAATGTAACTAGACTTTTTTGCGACACCTTAGTATAAGAGCCAGCAACGTTGGAAGAACGAGAATTTGAGAAAAGTTGGTTCTTTAATATGAAGATATATTATGCCCTTCCAAACACGATTCAGGATACCTGGTAGCCGGTTAACGTTGTATTTTTTAATGCGAATTACACCTTTACAGATCAACATTTTGATTTATAAATAATTTAAGGAACATTTTTTGTCAGTAACTTTTATAAGTTTAACGTTTATACGTTATTAAAAACATGAATTTTTCACTGCCAGACAATTTTGTTATTGACAATAATGTGCCTGGTGATATTCTTTATAAACAAAATAATTCATTTCAAACCATTTTATTTTTTCCCTTGCAAAGAACATATTTCATTTTGTTAACCAGGCTCTTCCACAATTATGGCTATCTTTATTATACAGCCAGTGTTGCGCTAAGCTAGAGTTATAACTAAGTTATTCTATACATAGGTTTTGGTAGGGGGTAGAGCCACGCTGAAGCTATTACTGGTTTCAGGATGAATGGGTCGGCTCGCCCGGGGTAGTACCACCCTCTAACAAAAAGCCGACGGGAAGTAACAATGCTTGCATTAGTGCGTTTCGTTCGATTAGTGAGAGCACCGGAGAGGCCCACCTCTCTTCCCCTTCCTCCTCTCCCCTTCCGCTTCCTCCCCCTCCAACACAGGTTGGCAAGGCACTTACGACTCTCCTGGTGTTGCAAGTGTCTATGGACGGTAGTTATTACTTAACACCAGGTGACCCACCTGTCCGTTTGCCTCCTATGACATAAAAAAATACATTATATTTTTAATTTACCCTTTTTTATGTTGAAATAAAATAATATTAAAAAAAAGTGTGTGTGTGTACTTATGTACACGCATTAGAAGTTATACTTCTTTGGCGTAACAAGTAAAAATCTTTTCAAAAATTTTATCTTGCGCCTTATTCTACGTTTGTAGAAAAAACGACACTAACAATAAAAAAAAGGTATTTAATACAATGAAAGTTTTAATATAAAGAAATACAAACAACAAATACAAAGAAACAAAATGTTGACTATAGCTAACTTCAGGGTGTCGGTTTTTCGTGACGGTGTGTGCGCGCAACGTAAAAATTTACTCTCATCATTTTTTTGTTACGGTGTGCGCGTTCATCGTAAAAATTTACTCTCATCATTTTTCCCTAACGCGCCAAAAGAAATATAACTTCAATAAAATTACAGATATCTTAACATGGTTTGAACATACTTCTTTATTTACAAAAAATTGCATCGGGCACATTATTGTTAATATCAAAAATGTCTGGCAATAATAAATTCACGTTTTAGTAGCGTTTAAAAGTTAGTGAAAAACAAAACATTCTAAAATTATATAAAGTTCAATATTTTTGCCTGTAAAGGTTTACCGGCAGCCAATTCGCTGTCGAAACCGTTGCCTAGCTCTTAGACAAATAGTCACAGGCAAGTGACAGATGACACATGTTGCTCATATCTTTTTAATATTTATGTTTTTCTTTAATACAATGTAGTGTGAAAAAGTTTTAATTCAAGTTGAAAATAGTTATGATGTCATTCAGTGTTTAATTTATCATTATTTATTTTATGAATATATTTTAACGTTTAAATTACAATTTAACTCTATCAACTTGATATTTTATAATGTAAACTATACTGAGCGTATAGTAAACGCCTACAAAAAAGGGAAAGGAACTACGTTCCAACTGGAGGTCCATGGACCTCTCAAGCTTTTTTTACATTACTGCCAATATACGTAGGTTAGTTTTTATTTTAATTGAACCCGGTAGATGATGTTACGAACGGGTTGTAGGCTTATTGGGACAGAAGTTACTGGGACAACGTACTGGGACGACATTTATCGGCAATATATGTAGGTTATTTGTTATCTTAATTGGACCTGGTAGGTGATGCTGCGAACGGGTTCAAAGCATATTTTAAAATATTTTTCACATACCAACTGGGTATATGTTTGAGTGAGTCCCTGGATAGTTGGGATTCACAATTTGAAACAGTAGGCATCGCTGCAATCGGGTTTTGAAATGTATTTAGATTTTTCGCGTTTAAAAGTACAATCGAAACCGGTAATAACCGATTTGGTGCAGACGAAGTCGCACGGGTCAGCTAGTAATACAATAAAAATCTAGAACCGTCGTATCTATAAAGTGAAAATATTGAACAAAAACTGATTATGGTTGATGTAGCGATCGCCATAGAATACAGTAAGCACATTTCTAAAAAGAAATCTGTTTGTCTGTTTGAATACGCTAATGTGTTAAACTATGAGATAAATATTCATTGGGTGTTCATCGGTGACTTGAGCGTAACTTGGAGCAATGAATATGCTTTAAGCTTGCCCAAGGAAAAATAAATCCTTTTGCAATAAAAATGAGCACTTTGATTTTTTTGTTCTCTACTTAAATGATTACAAGCAAAGAGGTTTTGTTAATTTGACAATGTATTGATATATTATTTGAAACATCTTCACATGATTCCTTAAGTTCCAAATATACATTTTCGAATTAATAAAATAAAAATAATGGTTATTGTAAATTTGCTTTACTAATGGCGCGAATTGGTGAAACTGTTTTTTGCTGAATTTTGATGGAAGAAGTTGTTTTTTTTTTAACGACTACGCTATTTACCTGGCAAGGTCTTACAGCTTCACCGGACTACTAAGGCGGGCGATTAAGGTACTCAGCCGACTTTATTCAAGCAACTAGCTCAAAGGTGCCCTGCACACCTCAGGTTGGACTGATACCGATATCCCAGATCGAGGTTGGGGTCCGTCGTTAAATTGACCAGCTCGAAGCCCAGACCTCAATTCAATTGAGCAGGTCTGGGATGTTCTAAAAAGACGGGAAAGATTAGTGGAACCTGTTCTACAAAACATAAATTAGCTAAAAAGAGTCAGTGCAGAAAAGAGGGAACGTATTCCTCAAAACGTTTTTAAAATTTTGTTGTAAAAAACGCCCAGAAGGAAACAACCCTTGGTTTTGGCAAGAAGAGGTCACACTCGTTATTAGGGTTCTACATCTGTAACTTTATTTAATATAAAACGTTAAAAAAAATCTTGTCTTTATTGCAGACCACTTCTCATTTTTTGGACGCTTGCATTGATTGTATGGAATTCATCTAAAAGTAATGAAAAACTTGCCAGAATTCACTTCACGCATATTAATTTACACGATTACAAGTACACAGACTACGACAAACAATTAAATTCAGTTTAATTTACTGAAATCGATCGTAGAACGTAAATTTCCTTAGGTGCCCGTTTTTATTTTTGTGCAAAGGTTTGATACCTTAGTTTAAAGTGTTAGAAGTCTGCTCAGCTCAAGATATGCGAGTTGTAGAAAAGTTAAAATATGGCGTTGCATGAGTTGATTTCTAGTTGCCTCGTGTTGTGTGTGTGACTCTCAGTGTCAGCTGCTTTTCGTGCGACCGTCTCTGCGTGGGTTTTATTTCGTATTAGTGAAGGGAGAAAGAATATCTTAGTTCATGATATCAATCACACTACTCCAAACTTTGCAGACAAGGAATCTTTTAAGTCCAGAAGCGTACAAAGTCGCGGGCACAACGAGTCTATACGTATATAGAAAATTGAAATATCTGTTGTTTGTCCGTACTACTCTGGAAAAAGGCTGAACTGATTTTGAGAAAGCTTGTGGTATATCTTACTACGCTTTTCCTAAGAGGCTAAACAGTAATGGTACAATTTAACAGAGATAAATTAAAATCGATAGAAGAGTTATGGGTGTAGTATTAAATAAATTACAACTAAAAAAAAATGATAGGCCGCCATTAGTCCAGGTAAGTTTTATCTAAAAGGAAGTCGTGGGCACCAACTAGTTTTCTTTATCTATATTAATCAATCTGTTCTGTCCGCATTTTTTTTTTCAGTATTCTATGGTGCTTGTTATTATAAAGACCGTACAATTTAAATATGACCTTAAAACAATTCTTGTCTGTCCGTATATAAGTATGTCCAGATTAAACTAAAGAACGGTTTCACTGATTTTTAAGTAATTTAGGACACGGCAAGCAATTCGTCAGTTGACAGGATACTAAAATTAATGATAATATTTTTGAAAATAAAAAGTAACGCGTGAAGTATATGGGTAATGAAAAATTTCTTGTTATAAAATTCACTTGATGTAAACCTGAATCAATTAAAAGTATAATTGATTTATTGAAATATACGGGAGATATCTGTAACGTATATTTCGAAATTATGTACAAAAATAAAAACTAATATTTAAAATCCATTTCTTTTTCAAGCAATTTGATGAAACTTTGTATAAGGTACCTAAGTGTATGTGTTATTTAGTTACTTACAGTTAATTCTCAACCGTATTTTGATAAGATTTTAGACATGACAAGCTTATTCCTTAAAAGATATAGTATGACAATCGTAATTAATATCCTTATTAATTGCAAAAATCTTGAAAATATATAAACATCATTTATTGAAATAATTAGTTAAAAATGATTACTGCTCACAAAAAGTATTCCTACGGACACAGGAAGATTTGAATTAAGTATAGAACAAGTAGAGTGTATGTATGTGTGTGTAAGTATGATATTCCACTACTGTAAAATAAGATTTTATTTAAATTCAACTAATTTTAATTAAATTTTTACAGACGGAGTATGCATTATCCCGAAATTGATATAAATGTTGTTAATATGTACTTTTAGACATCAAAAAAATATAGCGAGTCGTAGGTATATAATTAGTACTGCATAAAATATGTAAACGGCTCCGCGGCCAACATCTTGTCTTTAAACACGATACTTTATTCTTACTTTTTTACAATATATATACAAGTTGATACTAGAAAATTCCCAACATTTTTATTAATGGTAACTCATTACAATAAGTACCGTATGGTCTATAGGGTCATAACTAAAACAAAAAAAAAAAGGTAGACTACATCGGATCCGTTAAACTGTATAAGTTGAAACGCATAATATTTAATTTGTTTTTTTTTGTCTGAAATTTCTGAGTAATAATACACACATAATCAAAATATGAAATATATTACATGTTTTAAAATGTAATATATTATAATTATTTCAATGCTTAGAGCCGCCATTTTGTAGACTATCCCGTTGCCTGGCAACCAGTTTTCTCTGCAAGTAATATATGCACCCTCCAGCTGCGGCGCGCCGGCAGGACCCGGAGCTTTGCATTGTGCGTCATTGTGCGTAGCGTCGGCTGGCTGATAGGACGTTAGTTAGTTTTTAACAGTACGCTTTCTTGAATTAAGCGATATTCGAACAAATTCTGTAATAAATACCACGATACGCTGTAGTGTGAGTTATTGTGTATTTATTATTGACTGATAGGCGCGTATATAAACGATTAAATATGACGGCAGAAGTTACTAACAACGTACCGGAAAACACAGAAAAGGAGAAAGCATCGAAAGAGGATGCGTCGGTAGACAACGGGCAAACGAAGGAAGAGACGCCAAAGTCTGGAGAGAAAACTGAAGAGAAAACAGAGGAGAAAAAAGTCGATCCTATTCCACCCAAGCCATCTGTCCATAAGATGAATTTTGAGACTGATGTAGTTTACTTATACCAGTTTTCGAGAACTCCTTTGTTACCATCTACTTCTCCTTACTGCTTGAAGGTTGAAACATGGCTCCGCATGGCCGGCATTAAATACGAAGTAAGTGAAAACAATTTAGAATTATATGGTTATTGTTTTGTCTGTCTTAATATTTTTTATGATTATTTTATATATTACTTTTTCATATTGTTCAGTGTGTTTTAGTCTGATTTTTCTTACGTCAATACACTACATTATCTGCTGAGCTTCTTAAAATTGAAGGGATTTCTTAAGATGACGATTTGAAAAGAATTATATAGAGAGTTTGGCATTTTAAACGCGAATTGTGCTTAGCGAATCATTTATTTTCAAAATTACTCTATAGTTATCAACCTGAGACTGATATGTTTAAGTATATATGTATCTATCCGGTACGTTAGTTATGATATTCAACCTATAAAAATACCGCAGCAAAGTTTTGAAGAACTACTTAGACGCTCTACATTTACACGCTCTACATTACATATCGTAATGAAAAAATATGGTCTGTAATATACATTCTACAAACTCGTGTTAATTACTTAGAATCAGTTAACGCGTATCACAAATTATGCAGAAACATTAGTTCAGTGGACATTTCTTTCTAAATGGAACGCGAAATTAGTATCTCGTATTATTTTATTCAACCATTATCCGTCATTTTTTTTTCTTTTTCTCCTCGAACTGACTACGCTATTGACCTAGTAGGGTCTTCACAGCTTCACCGGACTGGTATCCGTCATTGAGTTGTGGTCACTACTCTAGTAGTTACTAGAGGCGTATTTCTTTGTTACTTATGCTTTATAGTTTATTTTCTAAAATAAAAAAGCTTACACATATGTATTTGAATTTCATTGATTTATAATTAATATTTCGCATTTTATTGATTAACTAGCGGGCCCGGCAGACGTTGTTCCGCCCTAATTATAAAAAAAAACCTTTACAAATTATATACGAAAACGTTCCTCATGAATCACTTTATCTACTGGTGAAAACCGCATGAACATCCGTTCGGGAGTTTTTGAGTTTATCGCGAACAGACAGACAGACAGACGCGGTAGAAGACTTCGTTTTATACTATGTAATAATAATGATACACAGTTTTTCAACTTTTTTGGAACGCGATTCACTGAAAAGTCTAGTAAGTAAAGACCGCCTTGCGTCCGTTTATCACCACAATTTATTTGAGGTTTAATATAGTTTCACGCGTCGAATGGAAAAGAATAGTTATTTTTTCTGTATCATGACTTAGGAAGAGTCATTTTTATTACTGACTAGTGGGCCCGGCGGACTATGTCTCGCCCTGGTAATAACAAAAAACCTAGACAAATTATATACCTAAACCTTCCTCGTGAATACTGTATCTACTGGTGAAAACCGCATGAAAATCCGTTTAGTATTTTTTGAGTTTATCGCGAACAGACAAACAGACAGACGTGGCAGATGACTTTGTTTTATACTTTGTAATGAAGAAGAATGATTTTTAATCGGTTTATAAATGCCAACGAGAACATAAGCAGAGAAGAATTTATCACAATCAATCTCACAAAAATTAGCACTTTGTGGAAATCGAAAACTAGAACTCTCTATTTCCGCTCAACGTAGGAACTCATTATTCCAAATTCACCACAAAGCCTAGGCGAATTTTTGTGAGCATTTTAGTATATTGAATATAGTGTTATAGCTACCGCCGTATTAATGATACGGGACCCTCGGATTACAAGGGCTCCGAGGTGTATAAAATCCTTTAATATTGTCCACAATTTCAATAATATACTCTCGATAAAGAAATAATGAAATTATGAAGAGATGTCTTAATGATTTCTAACTCACATGTTGATATATTCAACGTGAGAAATTACACACATCCCTCAAAAATTCTGATACGACGCGAGGAATTACACACATCCCCCAAAAATTATAGTACGGCGCCCCCTTTATACCAGCCGCGATACTGATAAAGTTATTAGTATATAACATATTCGGTGTATTTTCGTTAACCAAGTTTATTATCTATGTTGTCAATATTTGATAAAATAAATTAAATAGGATCCGTGACGTAATAGTAATAACCAAGTTTTTAAGGAGGATTTAATTGCGATAAATGTAGACCTTTTTTATTTACACACGGACATACAATTTATATTATTTATTCAATTATGTTCTTATTTTTATCTAATTTTGCGGCCATATCTGACTAGAATAAACTCTCCACATTCACAGTTTCGCGTATAAAAAGTAAAACAAAGATATTCGTGTATTAAAAGTCTCTTTCTGTATTCGCGGCTAAAATTTCATTACTCGCAGTTCCAAAATTATTAAATTACGTTTATTTCATTTTATATTAGGTAACAATCAAATAAGTGTCGGAATATTTATAAAAAAACCTATTATGTCTAAGCCAAATGCTCTTTGACAATAGCCGCTGCCGAGCAACTTTCAAGTTACAAAAATGCCGAGTGGGTTTATGTTTAACTCTATAACAACAACTTTTTTAAAGAAAAACAAATTAGACTTTACTGTTTAGCTGTTTTTCTTTTTAACAATGATCTCGTTCGCCTTTGTGAGTTTGAATTACTAAATGTATTAATTCATTTTAATTAATTTATTCTTCTAATTAAAATGAAAATGATAAAGGATTTTTTTTCAATAAATGGATTTTATAAGATAATTTTTTATCTATACATCTTTGTACCAATGCTTTCCGTAGTCACCGTATTATACTAGTCTCCCTGCGAATAAGGAGAGTTTATTAAATATCACAAACAAATATTCAGAACATTCAAGAATTATTCATCAATGATATCATATTTGAAGGAAATATTGTTTACACATGTATAATGTAGTCATACGTATTGTTATTTAACTACTTTAAC
Source organism: Antheraea pernyi (assembly GCA_015888305.1). Taxonomy (NCBI): domain Eukaryota; kingdom Metazoa; phylum Arthropoda; class Insecta; order Lepidoptera; family Saturniidae; genus Antheraea; species Antheraea pernyi. The sequence goes on along the minus strand of MU158749.1, from coordinate 394,327 downwards.
TGCAAAAATAAATCAAACTCCGACTTATTGTTATTTCACATAATGTAGTGTGAGTTAATAACTATAAGTCATTAATTAATTATATACATACAATATTAAAAGCCATTAGACAATACAACTGATAAACTGAATGTACGAGTAAATAAAGTGAATAACATTCATTTGCCTTATTTACTGTACCTATATTTAAAAACGAGCTAGGTTTTTTATAAAGTGGTTTTACATTATCATTTTCCAGCAATCCATACATAATAAAATATAGTGTACGGTTCCGACATCTTCGATGATATTCTTACCATTCTATCTAGTGATTATTGAAAACACAGTAAAGATTTTTGTTTAAAAGAATCAAATCTCGACAATATTTGCTTATATGTTTTTTTAATATTTCGATTTTATTTATATGTGCATATATTTGTTTTTCGAGAGTTTTAGTCCAGTGGGGAACTGAAATAAACTTTAATAATTATTGTTATAGTTCTGGATGTCATCATGTTTATTTCATACTCTCTGCTTCTTCTATTTTATTTTTGGCTACCAGTCTTCTAGTAGACTATTACTGCCATTATCAAGTGAGTATCGATATTACAAGTTTCTTGATATAATTTCAATAAACTGACAAGATGGCGGCCATCTTGTTAGAACTTTCCTGGGAGTTTTTATGGCAAGTCAGAATCCATGCTCCATGGTATTATTTCCGATCCATTTCACTTGTGCACAATAACCAAACTATATTACGTAAAGCACCACCAACATTACACAATATAGAGCCAAATAACACAAGATTATGGATAAAATATAAAGACCAGTTTTTCGGTAGGTGGTAGAGCCACGCTGAAGCTATTAATGGTTTCAGCATGAATGGGTCGGCTCGACCGGGGTAGTACCACCCTCTCACAGAAAACCGACGTGAAGTAACAGTGCTTGCATTGTTGTATTTCGTTCGGTCAGCCGAGCCGAATTACTGGAATTCCTAATCGAATTATTCGGTTCATCTCGCTATCGAATAATCGCACACCCCTACTTTTAAAGATAATCGTACCTGATGACAAAATCATGACGTGACCTATTAACACGGTAAACTTAAAAGAGACCACTCTCTTAAATACAGCTGCCGGAGCAGACGTATAGGTGCTTATTGACAGTCATTTAAGTAGAGGGTGGTAGGTAACTAGTTGGGTATTAGAAAAAGCTCTACCACTAGGCACTATGCTATGGTTTCGTTACGAGATTTTCCTTCACTTAAATCTCGGCTTCATTCACAGTCTTTATCTCTTTATAACATGAATATAAGATACATTTAAGATCTTATAATTCTTATAGAGAACATATGATTGTAATTTAAATAATGCTCATTTTAACGCAACGGCAAGTTTTCGTCCGTTTACTTTGTTACGATACACAAACTGTAAATATAATACGATATGTTGTAATAAAATATCTACTATAATACGGTGAACTCTATCGAATGACTTTCGTGCAACGACCAAATTTAAGAGACGAACTAAAATGATTGTTGGTTGATATACGTTGATTGTTGGATAACATTTTATCTAAACATTAAATGTATATTCACTAAAATAAACACTATATAAAGAGAATGAAATTAAATTAGAAAATAAGTAGAAACTTAATAAAGGTAGAACCGAAAAGAAAATAAAGCAACAGATAGAAAAACAACTGCATTTAAAGAACTAATTTTTCATTCGGTTGACTATTGGTACCTGAATAGTTTATTTACTCCTCTCTTTCTGATTTATATTAATAGATCTTGTTCAAATGTTGTAAAAATTATGTCTTCACCATAGGTCCGTAATTAAGATTAACTTAAATTAAGAAAAACAACATCGTACTCATTTTAACATCAACATTTAGACTACAGAGCGTGTCAATAAAAATATACATACATTCGTAAAACATTAGTCACCTTCTGCGGGGCTGAGTATGAAGTAATAGGTAAATGTGGTTTATACATAATGTTGTAAATTTTTAAATAAAAGTGAGAATACTTATAGATATTTTTATATGCCTTAAAGAATTGAAACAAGTTGACACACACTAAAACACATACTCTACATACAATAAAAAATAATCGTTTTATAAATCTAAGTTTATAAATAAATAGATAACACAGCACGTAAATAATATAACTTAATACGTCTGAACATTATTTTTTTATTAAATTTACTTCCAAAGGGAAAGTATTATTAATGTTATTTAAATGTCTTTACAAATGTTTACATTAAACGAGACTGATAATGAGATATTTAAAAATAGACCGTTCTGTTTGTATACTCATAAGAGATGTACTTATATGTGGAAGTATAGAATTGCACAATTATTTTTAAATCGAAACTATTGTATATTTTAACCTGCAAGCGGTTCAAATAACACCTCACAGGCCTTAGCCAACCTCACTTGGTGAATCCTGCTGGACTACAAGCGTGACTCTGGCTACTGAGAATTCATCGGTGCTTAGAAGGTCAGATGGCAGCAGCTTCATATAATATCACAAACCTGTCACCTAATATGAAAAAGTCGGAGATAACTTTGACTATTATGGCAAGGGCGTCGCTGTATAACGACACGCAGACACATCGCCCTACAACTGCCATAAGTGGACAGTTACCATGTCAAGTACGAGCAGGGCTAAAGACGCAAGTACTCAAAACGAAACCTCGCTTTGACACTCTGGTCGCCATCAAGAACTGGCAGACTTACTGACGGGACGTCAGCTGCATGCTGCATTCATTGCGAGACGTGTTGAAAAATGTCATGCGTGATCGGTCAGGGTTACAAGATGATCTACTCCGGTTCTTCTTCCGTAAAAAAATAGCGTAGCGGGTGTACTGCCTAAAGAATTCCAGAAAAGTTTTCTCGAAGTTGACGACGACTTATTCGGGTAAAGGTGCTGTCTGAATGCGTAATTACCCATCTAATCAGTGCTTATATTCCTCGAGTCGATTGCTATGAGTCGGAAAAAGGAACCTGGAACGAGCTGGAGAACATACTACGGTGCATTCCTAATTAAGACACGATCTTACGGGTGATCTTTACCGTCACGTGGGCGAGAATTCTCAAGAGTTTGAACGGGTTCATTGTGGCTTCGGATATGATTACACAAACGGATAGGGAGATTAAATTCTCAGCATCTGCTTCGTATAGGACAGCGATTGTGAACATGTTCTTTTAAAGAAATAAGAGCATCTCATAACTTATCAAAGTGGATCACACGTTATTCAGATTGATTAATGGCTTATTAAAAGGACCATATTAGCACTAACTGCAATGTTATTTTAGGAGAGTCTCACAACGCAAAATCGCATCCTTCTTATGGACTTTCTGGTAGTATAAAGCAAGAAAGTGCCCGAACGACGCAGTCTTAGAATCATGTGTTGGCTACTGAATGGACTATAGAGAGATCATTGCCGCGAAACCGCTATTAATTTAGATTAGTGCAAGCCAGGAAGAATCTGTGGATAGTTAATACTCTAGAATCTAGTTGGCAGTCAGTAAGCTTGGTAAACAGGTGCTTGGCGCTTCGAAGGGAGGTCGTATTATGGTTAAGGAAACGCGGTAGTGGAATGATAAAGTGCAGGAGGCGACCCGGGAGACCCGGGGACTTGAAGACCAAGTAAGTGATGAGAGAGAGAGAGAATACAACTGCCTCCTAATCTTGGACTTGTTGTTCCTATATCGTCTGATATGGTACTTCATTGTCTCCGTAGCATGAAAGTCCATGAACCATATCCGTGGTTAATGATGTATACCGATGACATTTTGTTGACGTACAATTATAAACAAACATTGAAGCATAAGGTAAACCGCTGTGAGCTTGTGAACGTTGGTCTGACATTAAATGTTGCAGAGATGGAGTACTGAAAGCGTTATGAAGACCAACATCTTTAAACACTTAGGGTATGTTTGTGATACACGAGTCCGATCTTAAAACACCGGTGAAGTTTAAAGGCACAAATGGTGTACAAATGCATCAGCCAATCGGTCTTGTTGTATAACATCAAAACGAGACTAGTCCTAGGTAGACATGCCCACCAGATAAGTGTCACTAAGATAAAGTAACTGCGATAGATGTGTGATGTTACGCAACTAGATCGCATTCGAAATCCAATACATACTTTGCAGCCGTGGAGTCCGTGACTTCGCTCATAAGCTGCAGGAAAGTCGACTGTGGTGGTATGGTCACAAAAGTTGCAGGTCACCAGGCTGCATCGGAAATTGATGTCTCAACATCACCGTAGAAGCCCCAAGATCTCGCGGCAGTCCCAAAAAACGCTGGCTGAACGTTTTGAAAGTGGATATGGAGAAGAATAACCTAACACAAAAGGATGCCGAAGACCGGGCAAAGTGAAAGGAATTGAGTTGTAATGTGGGCCTTAGCGCCAGGCCGAGAAAGTGCTAAGCAGAAGAAAAAGTATATTTTAACGTCTTTAAATATACTATCGCGTGCTGTCTACGACTATGCTCAAGTGAAAGTGCCCGTGTCCCTCGAAACAGGGTTATTCCTACAGTGGGTATGGTGCACCTGATTGGCAAGTGCTCGAAAGGGAGTCGACACAGGGACCGCAGCACGATCGGACATAGAGAAAGCACTAATAGACAACCCACTCCCACTCTTGAATGTCACGCATATTTTACCCTTCAGTTTCTGAGGAAGTTGATTCTTTTTCTATATTATTAGTAATGTAGTATACTATTATGTATTTAGTACTTCCAATAATGTTGGTGGCAGTCAGGTAATGTTTGTCATGCGGGCGCTACATAGGGTAGAGACGGCGACTACTTTGAGAATTTTATGTTTATCTGAACATATTTCACAAGTTACTTCTGCCAAACTTCATTAAATATATTATGAATATAGTCTCGTTTCATATGTTATGTTGTCTATGTATATATATAAAATTGTATTACTTGGAGTAATACAGATCTTGAAATTTTGTATGGAGTTTCGTCGAGTAAAGTATATATCCGATAAGAGAGGGTTTATTTTACCCCAATAAGAAATTGAAACCCTAAAATTAATGTTTATATTAATATGAAAAAAAAAATTACATCTATCGCAAAGAATTATTGTATAAAATTAATGTTATAGGTAGACATTTTTGCGTATATACAACCAATCATAATGGTAAAAACTATGATACAATATCGGTTTAACTCTATTACTAATGTAATTCTTATTAAGCATTTTTTTTAAATTAAGCCTTAACAGTAGTTCTTATTAGATATCGTTTTGATAAATCTACTGAACCAATGTTTTATCATTATTTTTATTCAATTTATGTACTTGAGATAAGAATAAAAAGTAAACAAATGAAATAGAGTATGCGAAGAACAGACTTGAGACACTCAAGACAACCTCACCTGCACGTGGTGCACCCTGCTGAATAACGAATGAGGCAATGGCGAAAGCGGGGTGGTAGTGTATTACAGCCTGACTGGTTCGCAACCACCATGTATATGGCGAAAAAAGCCCTTCATAGTGATTCGCTTCTGCGGGTCGCGTTACGGGATCAGCCTGTGCATATCCAGTTATTCGCAGGCGGCATGACAACGGCGACCGACTATGGATTGTTTGTCACTCGGTGATCGCCATTGTTTTTGGACTGTACTGTGCTTACCATCAGGCATAGTGCAGTCACATAGCGCCTATACTCTAGAAGGGGCAGTAATTTAATTATAATATCATAAATTTGTATTATTTATCCTTTCCAAGTTTAAGACGAGGAATAAGTAAGATTTATAATGTATTGGTTATATATTTAAATGTCATCCATTCTTTTTCAATACAGTTTATATTTTAACATTGTCTCTATTTCAAACTCCTAATGAAAGATTAACTTGATAGACTTTTAAATTTTTTATTTTATCAATACTGTTTATCCACGTTAGAAAAACGTAAATGTACGTAGTCTGGATCGTATGCCAGGTTATGTTTTACATCGATTAGAAAACTACGTCTATATTTGTTTAGTAATTTTCAAATCGTGCACAGTTTAACAGGTATACGAGTAAATTGATCAATAAACTGATCATAATATTTTTTTATTACTAATTTTAAAAAAAAATTGACAATTTGTTCGATGTATAGATAGATACAGTACATTGATACTTTTTTATTTATTTTAATGTATGCTATATCTTTTGTCATAATCTCAATAATACATTTATTTATTATTAGTGAGTAAATCCGTCATTGTTAATATATATTTCTCCGTTTTTTTTGAGAAATAAAAAAATCTTATAAGGGATATCGCTCCCTTTTGTTACGTATTGAGATTAATTTATGTGACAGTAGTAGTCTGGCCGAGTTCCGCTCAGAGTAATTCTCTTCGTACTGGGAAGATTTTATTTTTTAAATGATAATACATGATGCTGCAAAACTTTTTACGTCATAATTTATAGTTTCTTAACGCGTTGTAACTAAAGCCAAAAATATAATTTCATTCATATATCAGTTTTATCTAGAGTTGATTATTTTCATATATTATTATATGTTTATTTATTTAAGGTCCACAAAACTGAGTTCAATGAACAAAAATGGCCACGAACCCTCTTATATGTGAACACAGCATGGATATTATAAAAAGACAAAGTCATATTAAAACAAAGAAATAAATAAATTAAATTAAACATTTAAAGAAATGTTAATTGAGTTGTGTTAAAGACATATTACAACTCATAATGAATATAGATTTAGTACCTTATTTTGAAATGTACAACCAATCGCTTTACATAAGTGTATGTGAAATTTAAAAATTCTTAATTCACTAAAAATTTTTTTTCTTTTGTTAATTGTCCTGCCGCTCCTTTTTAGATATATACATTATAATGTATTAAAAACACCATGAACGTATTATTATGAACGTATATACAAAATTGGTTTTCAAATGCATACTCATTACAGAACACCATGTGCCGTCTCACTAGTCAAGCAGAGGGAGGGAATAGGGACGAGCAGTATCCGCTTGAGGCCAATGCCCTTTTGTATTAACCTTGCACATATATCTAGGTTCACTCCACACCATTAACTGCGGCACAATAAAACTAAAAATATCCTTTGCCCGCATCATAACGTTACTTACAGTAGAGCGTTTATTGTAGACATTCAGTGTTCATTAATTATGATTATAATTGTTACGTTCGTTATTATACTATTTGTATTTTCGACTTTTGTCTATTTATACGTGCGTATACTTCTATAATAATTGTCTAATTGTAGAAATTCGACTATAAGTGGAACAATGTTTTATTTCAAGTTTATGTTAACTTTTTTATTGATAACACTAAAACTTGTCAATAGTTACTAAACAAAAAAAGTAAATGGGTTGAGTGAAAAGCTCAGGAAAAAATACGCTAAACTTGGCCTTCTCATATCTATATATAGATTTATTTATGTACGTCCTTATCTACATTACTAACTTATAGAAATAAAATTATATTATCTTTAAAAGGAAACGATGTCGTTATTCTTAACAACATTATAACACATTTGACGGTTTAGTATAGGGTTGTGTTTTGTATTTGTTCTTAATAATATTATCTATGGTAATTTGTGTATTATGTCTAAGTATTCCGACGACTCTATCTAATGTATGTACAGATAAGTTAATGAATTTGTCTGTGATATGTACTTACCCGTTAAACAGATGTGTATTTATTCGTATTTAACATGATACTACAATCATCACAGACTATAACTTAACTACATTATCGAGATAGTTCACAGGTCATAAGACGATCCGTTGTTTTGAATCTGCTTGTAAGTTATACGTTTCTTAGACTTACTTTGTTATTTAATGTAGTGTTAGCACAGCACTGGATATAAAGCTTCTTTGTAGTGCCAGCGATATGGTTAAAGAGATAAAACAATAACAACATATAATTTAAACGCATATTATGATGTAAATAAATACGTAGAAATCTCCAGACTTCACAATATTCACACAATAACTACACACATGTGAAATTAATGATAGGGAGCTGGGAGCTACTATTCATTAAATGGACTTTTAGTAGGGCTTTATAGTTCATCGACCGTTGTGGTCATTCTCAACCCGTGTCACGGCATGCCTTATCTACTCTATCTTGTTCCTACTCGAACGAGCATTGCCTGGACTGATAATCGAGACAAACTTTCTTACTAGTGGTACGATGAATTGAATTCTACATAAATATTATAAGGCAGTACTGCTACATTAGAAAGTTATTTGTTATTCATATTTATGAACGCTGAATAACGCTATAATTAGATTATACTATACAATACAATGATTATTGTATGATCGGTAACAAACAGTAAACAATCAATATATTATATTTGTTTAGAAAAATCAAATTTGTTACTTTCATAATAATTAATAAAATAATTTTAATATCGACTTTGTCTTATTAAGTGATTATATGATAATTAAATTATAAATTATAAAATATAAACTAATTAGATATGTTTTTTGCAAATAATACAATAGAGCTACCCAAATTAATAAACATGAAGTGTGAGTGTAAGCAGTCGTTAACTTAATTGGCATGAGAATTAATGTTAATTGATTAATTAGGGACTTCCGTAATTTTACTTGTGCTTTCATGTTATATGTGGATTTTATTATTGTTCCTTTCCAATAATGTATCGATCGTTGAAAACTGAACACAATATGTGACGTATGAAGAAAATAAAATAAAAATAAGCACGTACCTTGTAAATTCGTAATATTTTGTATAATTAGTAAAAAAAATCAGGGGGTTGAAAATTAAATTAAATTCTATATTTTAATATACAACTTTGAAAATTGAGTTGCATATATCGAATTTATCATTATCATTACATAGTATAAAACAAAGTCCCCCACCGCATCTGTCTGTCTGTCTGTTCGCGATAAACTCAAAAACTACTGAACTGATCTTTATGCGGTTTTCACCAGTGGATAAAGTGATTCTCGAGGAACGTTTCGGTATATAATTTGTCCCGGATTTTTTTATAATCAGGGCGGGACGTCTGCCGGGCCCGCTAGTTCATAATAAAGGCATAAAAAAGGCATACATATTTTTTAGTTTATGTTAGAAATGCGTAATAATTATGAATTATCGGTTTTTAAGCTTATCATAAGGGATTACTAGGAAACCAGTTATTTCCTTTTAAATCAAGACCATTAAACATTTTCTATTAAGAGACAGTAATTGATTTTCATTGTTTTTATGAAACGCTCACGGCCCACGCGTGCTGTTAATACCTACCTAACTACTTAAATGTGTTCCCCTTAAAAATATAATTTACGTTTATTGTTGTTTAAATTATATCTTTTTTGTTCAGGTTAAATTAGTTAACAAATTCGATAAAATCTTATCTTGTCTAAGTTCCGATATACTTTTTTTAGTTTTGTTTTCTGTTAGTGGCTTTTATTCCTACGAACCTATCAGCCCCGTTGTTCCACATTGTTTCATCGTTCATCAGGAGTATTGCTGATCAGTTACCATTATCAATTTATATTACATGTTAGCTTCATCCGAACAGAGTTATTCCAAATTACTGTGGCAAATATTTATGTTTTGGCAACTAACACCAACGTCTCTCTTTCGATGCTGTTCTTCGCACACTCCATCATCAAGTGATGCACATCATCGCTCTTTTCACATATGTATATGGCAGTTGGTTCATTCTGCTTTTCTCATTACGGATAGTGCTCCGAATTTTGACATATTCTCAACTCAAATCACATTGATTAAACCAAGGAATATATTAAAAAGGCTGGCACTGTATTGTTTTATACAACATGCCTTTTTCTTTACTGCTCTTATAAAAATATCCTCTCCAATTATCATAACAAATTTATTTTAATTTTGACAACCTTTTTTAGTTTTAGTAGTTTCGATATTTATGTAATTTTTTTTAATGCATGGTGCAGGAAGCGATGTTTAATAGGATTAAATCTTTTGTAATGAGTTAGAGCAATTAACTCTAATTTAGATCATCTGTGAAATTCATATTAGACCTGCAAACGCTTTAATTGAAAGACAATAATGGAGAAATCGATTTTAATTAGTATACTTAAACCAGGTTAAATACCAGAGTTTAAGAAACTGGGCATTATTTAATTAGAATGTGTTTGTCTTAGTACCGAAAAAAAGTGTAAATGATTAAAAGAAATTCTATCGTTGTTACATATTGAAGAAAGATCAATCAGTATTAAAGTTTTTATTGTACTATAACATAATAAATATGTTGAATAAATAAGAAAATCGCTACACATGATTTTGCAGGAAATTAAATTCTTTACAACATATTTTTTGAATCGGAACCTATGACCTCAAGTACTTTTTTGAAAATGCATTTAAAGTTTCTAAATGCTTCACTTATCATTCTATGAAAAATGTATACATTAAATTTTCCACAAAATTTAGTCCTTCAGAAAACCTTGTGCTAATAATCTATATAAACTAGTGATCGAAGTTTGACCTCAATTTGTAAATTTTTCAAGTTTCGACATTAAGAAAAAACGAACTTTAAAAAAAAAAATCTTCATAATACTAAAAACCTCCGTCTACAGCATCTAAACATAGTAAATATATTAGACAAACGATGGAAAATCGTACCGAACCGTTTTATCCCTGCATATTTGTATATAGTATAAATAAAAATCAATAATCGAATTTATGTAAAGCATCACTTCTGAACGCCTGCACCTCTTTCGCTAATTGTTTTTTTGTTGTTTATAATTGTCAGATTATATGGAAGAAAATGTTTGTAATAACATACGGAAAAGTGAAAAAAAAAATTGGTTAAAAGTTCTCAATAAATGAGTGAGAGTAAGACAGGAGACAGTAGGGTTATCTTCAAAAATATTATCAGAATTGATAAAATTACGGTACTTTTTCAGCTGCCATTTTAATTCGTTACATTGTCGTACTAGAATGAAAAGATTTGGCCTCATTTTCCTTTTTAGTACATCCCTGAGACGCCGGGGCAGGCAACTAGTTATATATAAATTCATATACAGCACTAGCAACTTTCCACAGCTCCGCAAGCGTTCTTTTATGCAGTTATTATCTTTGATTTCTCGCTCATCTCAAAGTATTACTACTGATATTTTTAATAGTCTAACAACTTTGGAATTCCATTATAACCCTTACACTGTGTAAATTGAAATATTTTTAAATCTTTTTTTTTATGATGTCTAAAATCCGTGTACGCTTTTTTATAGTTTTTTTCTAATAGTCATAAAAGAGTGTTTAAAATCAAGTACTCTTAAAAATTCAAAATATGTAACAGACAAGGGTACTTGGTTTTTTTTTCGAACTAACTACGCTATTGACTTACTTAAAATCCCATCTTATTTATATAAGAATTCTTCTTAAAGCGAGTGCGAATTGTTTAATTACGTAATAGAATTAAATATTGTATCGTCTTTTAAGATAACGTAATTTCCATCGGCAATCAAAATAATTATGTATTTTTGCCGAACCTGTCGTCTATTTAACATAACTTTTAACATAACTATTCATTATAAAAATAGTTGACATAGTTTATCTGTAATATTTTTTCAATTTAGTACAAGTATTACACATAAAAATTAAAGTAGCAAACAAATTTTTTTTATATTTACACGTTTTTTGATCGGGTTTTATCTAAATACAATATCGGCGATTGAACACAAAGAGTCATTTTTTGTTAAATATCCCATATCTTTGCGACAGATGGACGTAGCGAAAAATAAAAAGATAGAGAAGCTAAATAAACAGGTTACGGATCCATATGGCCCTTAAACCAAAAAAAAAATCCCATCCGTGGAGTCAAAACAGGCTGAAAATTTAGAAATTTATTTTTTCGCGCTAATTCTTTGGGTTGCATTAAAATCGTGGGTTGAAAATAAAATTTAGCCTTGAGGTTAAAAAAATAGAGTCTTGAAGCTTCAAAATGTTTTTTTAATGTTTTCGATACAAACAGTTGTGACCTAGATACATCCGATAAAAAATCGGCTAAAAATTTCATTTGTTTTTATTCCGTCCATTGTTGTGTTTTGTGTAAAGATATCGCTATATTGTGTATATATACATAATAACAATAAAATATAGCTTCTGACTATCAGCTAACTGCTAAACATAGCTTTCTATTAGTTAATTTTTAGAATCGAATCTGTAGTTCCAGAGACTACAGCCAAACACACAAAATTAAACTTTTTTTTAAATAATATTATAAATGCGAATGTGAGTTAGTTTGTTTGCTAGACTTTCACGCCTTAACTACTGAGCTGATTATAATAAAAATTTTCATACACATTGGCAAGGATACAAAAAAGGGCATATGCTACCTATTTTCCCACTAAAAAATTAATATAGCTGAGAAATAGATCAGATCTACACTGATGTGAGCGAGGCTGCGAGCAAAAGCTAGTAATAATATAATATTTGATAGACTTGGGGTATGTTAAACATCAAATTTTACATTAATTTATTATTCGTATTCATTTTTACGAATGATATTTATTCATTGGAATATATATTCGATTTCTCTTAAGTACTATGTGAGTTATCGACAACAATGCGTTTATTATTCCAATCGGAGTTCGTGTTTCGTGCGACGTATTTGGTAGTGGAATGCGGCCTGCGAGTCGAACTTGCCAGCCGTTTAGCTGTAGGCTTGAACGGGCGGATATGTACTTTTGAGTTACTTAATGCGACATCGCAAACTTGTTGATTTGTATTCGATACAAGTGACCCTTTACTATAATAACTAGCACCTAGACCGTTACAGTGTCTCCATAGTCAACGTATCGCAACTGACACCTAATTTGGATCGCAGGTATGCTATCGATTTCACGATGTCCTAATTTGTTAATGATTGCCAAAGTATGGTATTCATAATATGCATAAGCGTGCGTGCTTACTGTTTGTAACATATTACATTTATTATGTTGTCGCTCTATAGTATTAGGTCCTTACATATGAAATTATATATTTAATCAATCGAAGTATGTACCAGTATTATCTATGCACTTTCTTTATTTTATAGGTAGTTCCTTAATTTCATTGCTGATAAAATTGTGGAAGCGAGAATTAATAACATTTTTGAATATAGATTGGTCTGTATCATCGGAATTGTTTTTTTTCCTTGCAACAAATTGTCCAAATTCCGAAAAAAGTGGTAGTCTGATCGAGCAAGATCCTGGTAGTATGGTGTATGTCGGATATTTTTCAACCGCAGTTCCTCTAATTTAGCGACTGTCTGTCGTGATGTATGGGTCTAACGTTGTTCTGAAGCAGCAGTGAGTTAGATACATTTACCAGTCTCTGTTGTTTAATGGCTAACTTTTCCATCATGGTTTGCAATTGTTGAAAATACAGATCTGTCGTAATCGTCTAGGTCTTCAGAAGCAACACTCACTGGCTCGGCAAATACGCACCAGTACCTTTCCCTGAGTCAACTTGCGTTTGGCACAGGAATTGGCGTGTTCTCCTGTTCAACCACTATGATGAGCGTTTCCGATTATCGTAAAAGATTCATTATTCGTCACAAATGACGATACGATTCGAAATTCCGTCGTTATTGTGACGGTTGAGTAATGCACTCAATACGTGTTTGTTTCAAAGCTTTGTCACTTTTCAAATTTATTTAATAATCTTTTGTCACTCGCACGGATGCCTGCCGCTGCCTCTGAGTGGTTTGCAATGTATCCGCTTCCTCAGTTATCTTTAATTCTCAATTGTCAACTAGGGTCTCCGCTGTCCAAGGGGTTTGTTCCGTATTTCAAAATTTCCAGAATGAAAACATTGAAACCAGAAACGTACTATGCTTTTTTACAGTAGCTTCCCTATACACATCATTAGTTCTTCAAGGTGTTTCTGCAGCGCTGATACCACGGTGAAACTAGCATTCGTAAATAACGTGATATTTTAAGTTTTACGTTTTCTGAAAAGAACGATGCCAAAGAAAAACCAAAATGATCCGAAAACAAAATTTGAAACACATTAATGGCTACTTTAAGTACCAAATTGAGTAAAACCCATATAAAATGCATTAGTAAATTGAAAAACGTTGTTATCTTTATTTATTAAATACAAATTATTAAATAGATTCAGATGAGGCAATGACTTATGAAACGTAAATAGTAATCTTTTTTGCTCATATGAAAATATATATAAAAGGTTGCCTTTGAATAAAGCATGAAGACAAACAGATCCATCGCGAGTAAGAAAAGAAAATATGTCCAAAATACACGAATTAACTAAACATAAAAAAACTGTATATATAAAAAAATGATATCGTCATCCTTTCCTAGTTATACCTATATTCTATTTTCTTCTATTTTTACAGTAACAAAACTGTAGAACTGTCGGGCGTGATTTTATAATGAAAATATTTACCAGTAAAGTCAGATACTATAGTAGGCAATATAGGAGGTGTTATAGCATACAAAAATCTCTTTTTAAATACTTCGTCTTTCTGCGTGTCTATCTGTTTCAATACGTCAGTCTACTAAACTAGTTTTCACAGATGACTTGAATATAGCCTGGATCAACATAATCGGTTTATGCCATTAAAATCGGCTTATAAAAAAATATAGTTTAATTTAAAGTTTTAGGAGTTTGGGCACCGGTGCAACCGGTACAGTTTGTTAAATAGATGACGCTTCATTAGTTGATTTTTAAACAATATTGGCCACAAAATTTAGTGCCAGTTACTTATAACGCAGTCAACTCTACGTGGCTCTCTATCGTATTAGTGAACAAAATAAACTCTTTGTTCATGTTCTTAATGCTACTTCAAACGTATACAAAGATGCTTAGTACAGCTAGTATTACTATAAAAATCCAAATGGCTAGAACTTGTTTTCTATATTGAATATGAATCTCTATAGTAAGTCTAGTAGGAGACTCGAATAAATTCCTAAGATATATATCATGCACTTTTTCTTTTTTACTATATAGCAATCGTGTTGAAATTACTTCAGGAGTTTCATTATAACTTTCATCCCTTATTAGTTGTTACATGCGATTGATGTGATCGTATTTTGTGATATACGCATATTGAATTTTATATCCCTTTATTCTATTCCCATTGTTCAAAATTAAGAGTAATTTATTGCTATAGGAATATTTCCGTACTACTTCAGCGTGGATTGTAAAAATTTGTAAGAGTTAATATATACTTTTTTACTTTTAATATTTTGCTATCATTTGTAATAATCTCATTATTTTATGTTGAGGTGTTATGGAAAATATACTATATTATTCGTAGCGTTCTCTAAAATGTTATTAATAAGTTTGCGTAGATAATTAATTTACGTGTTGCGATATATTCGTGAAACTGCAGCAACGAGTTAGCCACTGAGCTATGAAATCGTGCAACCACGGTATGTCGGTTGCACTTTCTCAAGTTCCGGGCAAGTTGGCACTACTTGACAAACAGCTGGCTACGACCTCCTTTTCATATTATCCCGTATTTTCAAAGACGTAGAGTTGAATTTTTTGAACGTGTTTCTTTTATAAATATAGTATTATTTTCAAAGCAATAACTGGTTTAAAAATCACGGATTTAAAACTTCTTCTGAAGAAAAAACAAAACTTAAGTCGTAACGAACAAGCGATTAATATTTTGTCTTCGTAAACTACTTAGGTATACAATAATTGAATTCAATATTCCAATTTACCCATTATAATGCATTATGACATGTTGTTTGCCTTTGTAACATCATAAGTACACTATAAACTGTATGTGAATGTAAAAATAGAACATAATACATAACAAATGAATATTGTTGAGGACAATACCGTGAATATGAACCGATCTTTACACTACGTGAACAAATAATGTGCGAAATCTTACCTCAATAAGAAGGGATCTTTTACATTGTGGAAATAATAATAAAGGACAATAGTTATCATTATCATATGCTTACGTATGAAAGTATTAGTGTTATCTTTAATATTATGTGTTGACCATTGTATACTAAGAAAAAAACACTGTTTCCTTGTTACACAACGGGAATGTTATTTCAAATTGACTCTTCGAAATGTGATAAGATAAGAATGTGTAACTATTTAGAACACAGGAAATTCGAAGTCGTTGATAAAAAGTTAATATGTTTGTCTGAGTCATCAACATTGACCTTTGTCTGTGAACAAATGGTTCAAGTTATTTCGGAGATAATTTATGGGACATTATATCCCTTCAGAGCAGTGATCTATATCTGGTTCACTATAAGAAATGTAATAGAGTATTACAAAGATTTTCCTTAATAAGAAAGGTTAATGAAAATAAGAACACTAATAATATATATCTTATCCGTATATTATATTTGCGAAAGTTGGTTTGCTTTTTTTTTTGTTTGTCACGCTTTTACTGCCTTAGATACATAACCGACAATCATTATATTTTGTATATATATTATTAGGGGTACATAGGGCATAGGGGGGTACCTTTCGTCCAGAGGATTAGGGATAGATCAAACCTACATTAACGTGAGCGAAGACGAATATTTCGAATAATTAGGAAATTGTAAGGAAAAGAGGTGATAATAATTTAGTTTATTATTTCCTAATACCCTTAAATTTCCATAACATGTTTTGTTTGTAATATTAAATTGGTTGAATTGTTGAGTTCTAAAGTCCTTGGTATGACAACCCATTAATTTGTTAAAAATTATGCTATATAATTTCATTACGGGTCTATTAAGAAAGTATACCAGTTATTTTCATTGTAACCATTTAATTCTATCTATTCGTATCGACATACATTATTACCACATAATTAGTGGGTTTAGGGGGTGGTAATAGTGCCATAGTCGTTTATTATACTGACATAGTTTTGGGGGCGAATATCCATTAACGGCTACAATATTGCACGTCGGCATGCCACTGTCACAGCAAAAATTATTGAGGCACACCTATCTCTATAATTGAATAATTTAAAAATGAAAGTTCTTATATTATATATAGCCTGTTGTTTTTTATTATGTGTGCATACTAGCTTCTGCTCGCGAATTCGTCCGCGTGGAATAAATACATTGGGCTAATTAACATGTCGCAGAAGCACTCAAAAGGAAAAAAAAAACGATTTGGAAACATTCTCCATTGGTGCTCCGCTCCTATTGGTCTTAGCGTAATGATATATAGCCTATAGCATTCCTCGACAAATGAGCTATCTAACACTCTAAGATTTTTTTTTATCGGAGTGGACCCTTACATATTTCGTCCCCTATTTCCTGTTGCTATTTTACAACCTTGAGGATAAAACTTTCACAAACTTTGAATGTCATATTTATTTATATCGAATCAACAGCCTAAAAAATAATTTTTATATCTAAAAATGTCAGAACTTCTATACACCTTTTTATACCCCCTTTTAACCCATTACAAGCCTTTTTCGCATTAAAAAGTATGCTATGTCCTTTCTCAGGCTCTAGACAATGTGTGTACCAAATTTCATTGAAATCGATTCAGTGGTTTTGGCGTGAAATCGCGACAGACACAGAGTTACTTTCCAATTTGTAATTTAGTAAGGATAATATAGTAACTTGCTCTTCCACGAAATATTATTATATTATATTCATTATTTAGGCACAAAAGAAGGATATACATTGAAGATCCTTAACAATGGTAACTGGGTAACATGATTAATTGACGGTTCGCCTTAAGATGACGGCGGATTAGTTATTCGAGTGTATAGTTTGCTATATAAAAATTAAGGTCTTACTTTAAAAAGAATATTTGAAATGATCTGTAATAGATTTAACCTTTTATGTAATCTATATGAATACAAATGTTTGTTTGTATGTTTGCCAATTATTTGTTCCAAAATCATTCGTCTGCTTAGTGAGTTTCATGGCCCAAAAGATTTTTTTTGTATGTTTGTCGTCGTATAATCGTTCCTAAAGCATCCATCTGAATGCAGTTACACTTTGGAGAGTCAAAACCAAAGCAAGAAGTCCGCTTTAGTAAATCTATAGTTCTGGTTATACATTTGTAAACTTGTAAAAATGATCAGAAATGGAAATAAACATATAAATTCATATTTTAACAAAATAAAATAACATGTCTGAAATTGTTATTGCATAAAAACGCGTGCGAAGTCACGTGTATTTCTAATAAATATCCAACAATATAACATAAAAGTGATCCGAGCCTATTGCTAATTTTATCATTAACCCCTTTGTATTTATTATGTTGCCTTGTTTATACTTAAATCACGAGGCCCACGCTTGTGGTATTAAATTTAGCGTCAATTCTGTGAATGTTATTCTTCAATGTAGTAAAGCAATTTCTTATTTATATACAAAAACAATAATAATACTCTTAGTATAATATTTCTAAGTGGCGATCTTTGAATCTCGAAATGTTTCTCTTTAACAATATATTTGCGAGTATAATAATTACAAGTAGGTAATACTGGTAATACTAACATCTACAAACAATTCAAATGATGTAATTGATAAGTAAACGATATCTTTTGGATATGAATAATGATTCATATTTTTACTTGTTTAAAACAATATTACGCTAAAAAGTACTCCAAATCCATTGATCTACTCATAATTTCTGACACATTATTAATATCGCTACATATTATAAAACAGTCCTCTGCCTCGTCTACCTGTCTGTCTGTCTGTTCGTGATAAACTTAAAAACCACTGAACGGATTTTCATGCGGGTTTCACCAGTAGATAAGGGATTCGTGAGGAAGGATTATTAGTATATTATTTGTCAAGGTTTTTTTTTAATTATAAGCGTGGAACAATGACTGCCGGTCCTGCTGGTCTAGAATAATAATAACCGTGTTTTTTTTACTTTGAATATTTAAATGGTTCTTTATTAAAAGAATACATTCAAAAAATCTTTGAACTCATTACTTTCAGGTTTTATATTTCGTTTGTGTTCAGGAGTGCCATGAATTCCTCAATATATCTGCCACTGCGCTGGTGTGGTCAACCTACTTGGACATCACACGAGCCAGGATGGCCTGTAATATGATAGTTCTAATAGCGACAATGTTCCTCCTATGTTTTAAATACTTCGTTCAGGCATTTGTCCCAGCGGAATACCTCAAGCGGCGCAAGAATGCTTTGGAGATACATATTAGCACCGTTTCAAATCGAATCCTTTCGTGCGGATAGTGCGACAAAGAGTATATGTACCAGAGTCGATTTCTGAAAACTGAAAGCCTTGGAAATATATGTTGAAATTACTAGTAGCTTAAGTGCGTTGAGTCGTAACGTGGTTTCCGGGAGTGTTTCTTACGTTATTGGATCGTGGATTTAGATTACGCGTAGCCTCTTTAAATGGCTTGTGAGTCGCCTAGTCGAACTAGATCAAAGCGCTGGCGAATACTTCGCGCAGGGGATAAATATTGTCAGAGAAATCTCCAGTCAGAGATATTCTAGATACGTTTCCTTCTGGTAGTGAGGTGAATGTTTTGATGTTCTTTGCAAATATTAATAGTAGTACGGAAATAATAACTAGTTAATACCGGCGTCTTCGCCTGCATCATTTATTATCTTAACAATACATTATACGCAGAGAGGAAAAAACATAAACATACACTGCTTGTTCATAGCAAGAAAACGCATATGTCAGAACGCGTAATACCTGTAAAAATCATAATTTCTTGAAGCTCTAATAACTTAAAATAAAGAAGTTAAAAAAATGACCGTAATTTGTTCAGTAGTTATTGCGTAATGCGCATACAACGGCAGACCTCTATCATTTTATTTATATAGTTTGTAATGTAACGGTTATTTTCAGTTCTAAGAAAAATGTTCGTGTATATTGTACTGTAATAGTTGATCAAACTTAAACTGAGAGATATTTGTTTAATTCTTCACATTGTTAATTGAAGCTGACCGAATGAATATGCTGACGAAACGTAATAGCTAGATCATTTTATCATTTTGTGAAGTAGCTAGAGTTAGGGGTCAGCAACCGCCTAGGGCTTCGACCTGCATAAGGGGCGCCTGCGCGACCCCGCCCGACCATCGACCGACCTCGTACTTCAAAAGCCCAGGCAGGGCAGGGCGGTAGCTGCCCGGGATCCTTGTTAGCTCCCAGTTTAGCACCAACTTAACTATATGGAAATAGATTAGGACAATGTTACTTTATTTATTATGATGATATAAAAGACAATAACAATTCGTTACTATTTTACTATAACTTGCCACTTGATGGCGTTAAGCTGTTTTCATATTATTAGGTTTAATATTTAAAATTAACGCAAACGAAATGGACGATTGTTAGTCAAATATAAATACGAATATAGGTTTGTCTTTATGCTTTTTTACTAATTACGTCTAAACGGCTGGGCTTATTTGAATTAATAGTGTAAATAGTGATTGAATTGTACGAGCTTTTTTTCCGTTTTTGTAATATAAAAATTTATAAATATTACGATATTTACAGATATTTCAAACATCTTTGTCATAAGCGAGTGTCTTAAAAAATAAAAATTAAAAACATTTTAATACCCTATATTTTCCTGATATATATACTTAGTAGTATTACTAAAAGTAAAAAAGTGCACAAAATAAACTTGAAAATTATAATTCTTTCTAAGAAATTGGTTTTAATAACTACATGAGTTTATATCAGAATCTTTACGAAAGTTGAGATATAAATAACACTTAGTATCGTTTTTTCAACACATATTAATTCAATACAATTCATAATAAGTTAGTATAATATTGCCAGATGCACTGTATAAGTAATAATATCGTCGGCATTAAGCCCGTAAGTGTGGGCGGTGGCATACAGACGGTAGGGCGGGGGTGTTGCTACGCTGCAGGCCAGTGAACTTTGCTGGTCGAAATCAATACAGCTGCTGTCGGAGCCCGACGGGTAAGCTCCTGTCTGGAACCCGTCGGTCGTCGCTATAGATACGCGAGCAGATATACCAATTACTAGAACTCTCCCTCCTCACCCGACTCCGATGTACCTCGGTCCCTACGCCTAGTTTCCAGATTGGACCCGCTCACACCATGATTATTTATAATTTAAATCTTACACTGATAACAAACACAGTGTCACGATGCTACGAAGTTCAATTTTCGAACCTGTCGAGTACAATAAAACATCTCGAGAAGGTGATAAACAAAAATCTGTCATATTATAATTTACCTCGACTACGATATTAAACAGGAAAATGTATACAACAAATTTTTAAAATCACAATATCTTTAAATTTTAAAACGTTGTGATATCGAAAAGTTAACATAGTTGTCATTTCTTTCGTTCATTTTTACTTGAAAAAAAAAAATGTCATTCATCAATAATAATAATACGGCTCTTATAATATTAAAACTTTTTTGTGAGTTTGTTTAGGGATTGGGATGCAATGAGTTAGATATATTCTTTATGGAGTCATATTTCTAAATTAAATAAAGGTGAAAAAAGCAATATGACAGATATTTGAAATCATTTTACCGAGACGGTTCATGATTAGTTCCAGTTAATCTGTTATTTGGATAGACAAGCATACCATTTGATCGGTTAATTATTACGTTACTTACTACTACCACTACAATGGGAAAGAAATCCATAGTTTATTAAAAACGCCCACTGATTTATTTTGGAACGTAGAAGTTAAAAATTTACATTAATAATGACGTTTTTTCTGGCAGAATGTGGACCATCGAGCAAAATTCCGCTCCAAAAAAGGCCAATTACCTTTCGTCGAGCACAATGGTGAAGAAATTGCTGACAGCGCATTCATTATTAAAGAGCTTTCTGAAAAGTACAATAAGAACCTTGATGCTGGTAAGCCCTCAGTTATTAACTAAGTCGCGTGTCAATAATTACTATATCTCATCAAACGAATAAGCACATCATTGCAACATAATACTATTACTATACTAATTGTTACATTGTTCTTCTTTTTTGGTGTTTTAATAGATAATGAATTATAATTGTATATCACAATGCTTAATGTTCATTTGTATTTTCCAAAATCATTTAAGATGATATATGTTATTATATATTGATATATGTTGACGTACATATATCGAGAGTCTATTTTTAGAATAGTTAGTACACAAAGAAAGTAGGTGACACGTCCTAGTATCCTAGTTACTTGAAAGCATTGCGCATGTGCATTTGAAGCTGCAGTAATACCTTTACCTGGGCTGACCTGTTTGCTCTCTTACGCAGCACTCTCATCAGAGCAGCGGGTCATATCACACGCTATGATATCAATGATCGAGAATCACTTGTCTTGGGTTATATTGTGGTGGCGTTCCAAGTATCCCGACAGTGTGATCAAAGGTTACCAAGTGAATCTACAAAACGCTCTCAACACTCGTCTGCCAAATCCCATACTCAACTTCTGCTACAAATTCACCTCTGCACGTAAAGTAAGTATTTATAATATTTTGATTTCGCATAATTTTGTTATTTAATATTATGTATTATATATAACATAAAAACATTACAATAACCTTATTTCTCTCTTCTCTTCTTTTATAATCGATCTAAATAAACTAATCAGATATATTGTAGGAAATATATTACAAAGAATAAGTTTTTAGTGATAGAGATATCTAGAAACCATTTAAAGGCAGTGTTTGTTCTTAATTTTTGACAAACCTAAATTGAATATCATTGATTTAATTTGAAGTTAATTCGTTGTAATTTATTTACAAAAGAAATAGTTGTGTGTATGCTCTAATTTTGACATAAAACATTATATCAAATTATTAACCCTTTAAATAACTTGTATTTATTTTTTCTTAGGGCATGAAGAAGGCTAAAGCTCATGGTATTGGCGTGCACAGCCAGGAGGAGATTATAGAATTCGGCAAGAATGATCTTCGTGTGCTCTCAGATATGCTTTCAGACAAACCGTTCTTTTTCGGTAATGAGCCAACTCTGGTAAGTATATTGCAATGTGCTTCCATATTATTCATTCATCTTTCTCGTTGATTTTATTTATTTATATTTATTAGGTTTAATGCCGTTCGAAATATAGTGATCTAATAATTTATAATTTCATTTTATATCTATACACATATCTATTTTATAATTTTTGTATTATTAGAGAAGTATCAGTCGTTGAGTTTGAGTCGGTCCGGTTATTTTGAAATGTTTCTTTTTTACCGAAAATATTATGGCTTGCAGTTTTGACCAAGTTCACAAAGGGACGCGGCGCATGCGTAATACGTTTATTTTAGAACAAAGCTTTTGTAAGCCTAAGCAAAAACTTACTTTTGGATGGTAATTTTAAACTACGAACGAAAAGATGGCGTTGGAATTTAAAAATATTTTAGATTATTGCTTCCAACGTAAATATCTAAACTCAGATTTGTTGAAAAAAAATTATAATTCTAATATTATTAGAGAGATATCGCTCGTTGAGTTTGAGTCAGCTTGGTTAATTTAAAATGTTTTACTTAATTTTATTGATGGTTTGCAGTTTTGACCAAGTTCACAAAGGGACGCGGCGCATGCGTAATAAGATAATCTTAGAACAAAGCTTTTGTAAGCCTAATGAAATACTTACTTTCGGATGCTAATTTTAAACTATTAATGAAAAGAAGGCGTTCAAGTTTAAATATATTTTAAATTCTTGCTTCCAACCTAAATAACTGAACTCAGATTTGTTGAAAAAAAAATTATTATTTTAGTATTATTAGAGAGATATCAGTCGTTGAGTTTGAGTCAGCACAGTTATTTAAAAAAGTTTTACCAAGAGATATTGATGGGTTGCAGTTTTGAACCAGGTCACTGAGAGAGGCGGCGCATGCGTAATATGATTATCTTAGAACAAAGCTTTTGTAACCCTAGGGAAATACTTACTTTTGGATGCTAATTTTAAACTACGAACGAAAGAAGGCGTTGAATTTTAAATATATTTTAAATGATTGCTTCCAACCTAAATAACTGAAAGCAGATTTGTTGAATAAAAATAATATTATTTTAGTATTATTTGAGAGATATCGATCGTTGAGTTTGAGTCAGCTCGGTTATTTCAAAATGTTTTACTTAGGAAATATTGATGGCTTGCAGTTTTGAACCAGGTCACTGAGAGAGGCGGCGCATGCTTAATATGATTATCTTAGAACAAAGCTTTTGTAACCCTAGGGAAATACTTACTTTCGGATGGTAATTTTAAACTACGAACGAAAAGAAGGCGTTGAATTTTAAATATATTTTAAATTCTTGCTGCCAACCTAAATAACTGAAATCAAATTTATTGAAAAAAATAATTATTTTAGTATTATTAGACAGATATCGGTCGTTGAGTTTAAGTCAGCCCGGTTATTTTAAAAAGTTTTACGAAGAGATATTGATGGCTTGCAGTTTTGAACCAGGTCACTGAGAGAGGCGGCGCATGCGTAATATGATTATCTTAGAACAAAGCTTTTGTAACCCTAGGGAAATACTTACTTTCGGATGGTAATTTTAAACTACGAACGAAAAGAAGGCGTTGAATTTTAAATATATTTTAAATTCTTGCTGCCAACCTAAATAACTGAAATCAAATTTGTTGAAAAAAATAATTATTTTAGTATTATTAGACAGATATCGGTCGTTGAGTTTAAGTCAGCCCGGTTATTTTAAAAAGTTTTACGAAGAGATATTGATGGCTTGCAGTTTTGAACCAGGTCACTGAGAGAGGCGGCGCATGCTTAATATGATTATCTTAGAAAAAAGCTTTTGTAACCCTAGGGAAATACTTACTTTCGGATGGTAATTTTAAACTACGAACGAAAAGAAGGCGTTGAATTTTAAATATATTTTAAATTCTTGCTGCCAACCTAAATAACTGAAATCAAATTTATTGAAAAAAATAATTATTTTAGTATTATTAGACAGATATCGGTCGTTGAGTTTAAGTCAGCCCGGTTATTTTAAAAAGTTTTACGAAGAGATATTGATGGCTTGCAGTTTTGAACCAGGTCACTGAGAGAGGCGGCGCATGCGTAATATAATTATCTTAGAAAAAAGCTTATGTAAACCCTAGGGAAATACTTACTTTCGGATGCTAATTTTAAACTACGAACGAAAAGAAGGCGTTGAATTTTAAATATATTTTCAATTATTGCTTCCAACCTAAATATCTAAATTCAACGTAGTTAAAAAAAATAGTATTATTATTAGAGAAATATCGGTCGTTGAGTTTGAGTCAGCCCGTTTATTTTGAAAATTTTACCCAGAAATATTGATGGGTTGTAGTTTTGAACCAGGTCACAGAGGGGTGCGGCGTATGCGTAATAAGATTATAACAACAGGAAAAGCTAGATTTGTTCAAATGTTTATATAGTATTTGAATGAAAAGAATAAAATTTGTTATCTTAATTTCTTGATAACTGAAAAACAATTTATATTATGAGTTACGACTGACTGCAGTTGAAGCTACGATACCGCGATGGTGCGGGTCGCGCGGCATCTCACTATTCCGGTAACGCTCACCGCGCGGTGATAAAAAAAATTATATTGTTTAAACTAATAGCGAGCAGTGAACTGTTGTTTCAAAATATTAAACTTCAATATTTTATGCATGATTAATATTATTATTAATTCCTGAAAATTTCATTAAATATCTGGAAAGGTTTGGTAGAAACAATTTTTTTTATTTAAAAGATCTACAAATTCTCATTTAAAAAAAAATAGTGAAAAAATGGTAACTTTTAGAAACTGTTTTAGGGTTTAATTATTCCTAGTGACCATCTCATAATAAAATAATTATATTAAAATTCCGTTATCAAGTGGCAAATAGTTGACCTATTTCAAAAGTGTAACAAAATATTGTTAACAGCTCGATGTTGTGGCGTTCGCAAATCTCGCACAACTGCAGTTCCTTGACAAGGAGATTGAACACCCATTGCGAGATGCGATGAACGACTTGTTTTCCAACTTGGTGGGGCTCGTATCGCGTATCAAGGAGCGTGCTTTCCCAGATTGGGATAACATATGTACTACCCTTGATATGAACGCCCATCTTCCCAAGCCGGCTAAGGAAATCAAGGAAAAGAAAGAGGGTACTGGGCCTGCTGAAAAACAACCCCTTCCTGACGAACCTGAGAAAGGAAAGGTTAGAATATAGAAACAATGATAAAATATTAACTATTAAGAAAATCGTATATTTTTATTCTACTTTATTATTACTCTGCTTGCCGTGCGTGCTACTAAACACAAACTTCAAATCAGTTTGTGATTTGATTGTGATGTTTAATATTGTTGTTGAATTATACTAGATAAAGTAGACACTGAAATATATAAAAAAATAATATTCAGAA
Organism: Antheraea pernyi; assembly: GCA_015888305.1. NCBI lineage: Eukaryota > Metazoa > Arthropoda > Insecta > Lepidoptera > Saturniidae > Antheraea > Antheraea pernyi. Next base: position 368,093 of record MU158749.1, on the reverse strand, counting down.
TACTTATTCTTCTTTAACAGCTCAAAATGAGTCAGGGCCTCATTTGAAAATGCACCAGTTACTATAAAATATTAAATCAACTGTTGACATTATCGGGTTAATTATAGAAATTTTGGATTCCCTGTTGCATGAGCTTGTGGCATAGTGCATACTTCTCTTTCTTTGGAAGCCGCGGCTTCGCCGACTATTAGCACATATACGGAGTATTATAATGATTAAACCTACATTTAATATTTCAGGGCGATGAGAAGGAGAAGGAAGTTGAAAAAGACACCGAAGAAAAGAAAGAGAAGGTCAACGAGAAAGAAAAGTAAATTAAGATGTATCGAAGTAACGGGCGACGGTGCTCGCTACATAAAATGATTGTACACTAAGCTTAGAGTCAGAATCATAGTAGTTTCTGTATATTGTAAGCGATTAAATCCATTTGTCTTTCCCATTTCTTTCGGTTAATATGGACGCGATGTCGTCTTTCTCTTTGGTTAAATTGTCGTACTTTTAATTCCCATTAGTATATACGGTATTATACATTACATTAAAATTGATGTCGTGTTGTAAATTATATTTTGTAATTTCTTTATTAGGTATATATGTTTACGTTTGCTTCTCATTTTTTTTATATATAAAAGCAAAATCATGCCTAACATCCAAACAGTTTCAATTACTTCGTAACGGTAGTAGCCGTCAAAATCTTGTATTGTCAACATAATTATTATGCCAAAATATTAAACGTCAATAAATGTTGTGAAATAAAAGTATCCATCTATTTCATGAATTAAAAATAAATAAACTGTCAAAGTAATGCACAGTGAAAATTACAATAAAAAACTTCATAGAAAGTTTGTAGAGGTTCAGTAGAAAGTATCCTCATGTTTTTTTAATTCTGCTCAGAATAAAAGAGTCATTACAGGAATGAAAAAAATGAGTATTTGATAGGTAAAGATAAGTATTCAATATTAAACAATCTAAGAAAAAAGTGTTTAGAAAAAAATATATATTTCACTTTTCAGTGTATAATGTATGTGTATTATATACAAATTAACTATTTTAGGTTATTATTACGAACTCAAAAGTGTGTGAAATTCCTGAATAACTACGATTATTATATTCAAATTAATTTGCGCTCGACTTTAAACTGTTAACGTGTAAAAGGTACCGAGTAAGGTTTGTCTGACACATTAACTGTATCTCTCATGTAATCGTGAAAAACACATACGTATCACGGGGCAAGTGGGTCGGGTGATGTACCCCTTATAATTAGACTGTTTTAAGATTTATGTACTCTATTGGGTGTTTCATTGTAATATTAACATTTTACAAGTTTTGATAATCGAAGAAGCCAGGAAGACTGTTTTTTCCATGTTATTAATAATTATTACATAGTCCATAAAATCTTTTGATATTCTATTATTAACATTGTTAAGGTTTAGGAAATTCAAAATTTAATTATAATATCGTTGGTAAGTATACGTATTCGTCCACGACGCAGGACTGACACGTTTATTCTATTTTGACAGCATTACGTTCAATTGAATTATTTTATAAATTTCTTTGTGTAACGAAATATTTTGACTAGAGCCAGTCTCACATTTAAGGCTTTGCCAAACGGAACACGTTCCTAACACGCGTTAAGACGTACTCGGCGTACAGTCACAGGGTACGTTATATAAACGTACAGTTAGTACGCGTTGTGTATTCGAGTATAGTACGCGACGCTCCAGACGCGCGCACGCTCTCTTTGACGGATTTGAACTCGGATGTACAACACAACGCGGCTCTAGTACGCGACGCTAGTACGCCTTGACTCGCGTTAAGAATAACTTCTGTTTGGCGAAGCCTTTATGCAGAACAAATCTGCACGAAGCCTTTAACCTGGTACAATAATCGTTCTTTTAACGATACCGCTCAGATTCATGCAGTTTCAATTACGAATAACACCGTTTTAAAGTAGGTATTATTGTACCCGTTCGTTCAATATTTAAAAGAATTAGAAGCATGTCTTGTGTCGTTCATTCATACCTGTATATATTTGAGAGAACCTCTGTAACGAAAACTATTACGGTGCGTACAATCTAATCGCCACTGAAACGGGCTCGAGAATTAGATCCGTAATAATAGATTCTTAATAAATTATTGAAGTTTAAATTTTACAGTTATTAAAAGGTTTGGCATTATATTATAGACACTAAACATTAGATCACATAATTTAATATTTACAATCATTCGATTCATAAATTAGTTTCGTGTTTTTATAAATTCGAAAATCTCAACCTCAATAGTATTTCACCTGCGTAAACATTTAACTACCATACACTTTGGTACGAGAAATTATACTATAAGCGTGTAGAGTTTAGATAAACATACGTATAATATATTATATTAATTATTAAAGTAATTAATATTTAGAAGTAATGGAGTTGTCCTGTTACTAGATAGGTTAAGGAAAGTTGAAAAGAAATTGCAAGATGTGGAGTGTAATTTGTATTGAGCGTAGAAAGGAGATCGAAGGTGAAAATAGGTTTAAAAAATGATTTCACGTATGAATATTATTATTTCCTTTTTGGGCAAGGTTGACGCTTAAGTCCCTCCCGACAACTGCTAACCAGAACTGCCATTAGTTTGATATAAGGAGTTTAAGATAAAAAGTATAATCTAATAGTTTAAGGAAGAACTACTTTATCGGAGTCATGTTCTGTGGTAGTTAACGTCGCTAACATACCTATGATTACATTAAACCATCAGTCTCATACTCCCTGTAGTGTAGAATAGTTAAATATTATATACCTGAGCCTGTTTCAGTGCCACATAGCAATCTGAAAATTTATTGTGAATGATACGTGTGCTTCTAATTCTTTCGATACTTATATTGGAACTGCCGTAATATTTACAATACGTATATGGTTTTGAAGTTTTACCAATATTTTCATAAATCTTGAATGGAGAGAAACGACGGAACTTAAATAAATACTTTAGCCTGCAAAAGTAAAAAATAAAATGAAATGACTACACAATATTTGGAAGGTATAAATTAATCCACGCATTAACATCGGAAAGTGAATTTTCAAATATTCATCATGACTGTCTCTTAAATCTTTTCAATTATATTATTATTTTCATAGTTTATTTCGTATAATCTGATTTAACTTGTAAGTTAGTAGGTACTATTACACGAGCTATTATACTCTTACCTTAATATTATTAGTAAACATTTGAGTATGTATGTTTATATTATAAAAGTAGAAATATTTAAGACTAGTTATATAATTCATGATCGTTGTATTCGCGTATATTCAATGTGATTTTCAATTATTGTGTCAATATATACACCTAAGTATATTCGAATAGAATAAACTAGTTAATAATGGTTCGCCATTGATGTATTTACCCAACACTGTTGTTCATTAAAAGAGCGAATAGATGTAATAAGTATTTCAATGTAATATTCTATCGTCAATAAAGTATATGTATAACTGCAAACGGAATTGCTACGTCATTCGATATGATGCTACCGTGCTTCAAGTCGAATGATTTCGCAAGTGTTTTATTGTCTAGGTATCCCATTCAAGACTTTTACAATGAAACTTATAAAATTCCTCTGTGTACTTTGAATTCAAATAATTATTGTAGACTAGCGGGCCCAGCAGACGTTGTGCCGCCCTGAATATAAAAAAAATCCTTGACAAATTATATACGAAAACGTTCCTCATGAACCATATTATCCACTGTTGAAAATCCGTTGAGTAGTTTTTGAGTTTATCGCGAACAGAACAGACAGACGCGGTAGGGGACTTTGTTTTATACTTTGTAATAATTGTGATAACCCATTATTTATAACTCGGTTAGGCAATAAAAAAAATGGCAGAAGAGTCAATAGAATCAAAAAATAAGAAACCTAGAACCGTCTACGAAAAATTCCGCATCGAATAGTCAAATCAAATCGAAATACTCTTATTCAATTTAGGCCCTGAGAAGGTACTTATGACCGCCAAAACTACCACCGGTTCGGAAAACAACCCACTTATCGAGAAAAACCGGCAAGAAACTCGATCTGAACAAACTTTTTAATTATTGCAACATAATAGACGTATATAGTTACATTCATTTTTCTTGGATGCACAGTGAGAGGCACACTCCAGACGTTCCCATCGTTCACATATTGATCCACCCTGTAATAATAGCCTTTATGTATTAAGACCCGCTTGACATAACACTTTTTTTTTAATTGTAGCACAGTAAAATTATTCCATATTTTGCCTGATGGTAAGCACAGTACAATCCAAAAACGATGACGAACACCGACTGACACTATCCATCGCTTGAATTCACTTCACTATCCACTTGAACTTACTATCTGGTAAATCGGTAATGCGCTTTGGGACTGTGTTATAAACTCTTACATTATTACCTAATATAGCCATAGTCCTATGTCGATATATTTAGTAGTTTTAACGTGATTGAGCCAGAAACGAACTGCATTTTCGTTAAATGTATATAAGATTACAAAGACTGGAGCTCAAAATTATATTCACACCTTTGATTGAAAGTGGTTATACGAAAGATGAGTAAGGACTACGTAGGTACTACTGAAAAATTAAACTGTATCTGGGAGGTTATGCGTGCCATTGAATTGGTAATGTCTGCAGTGTGGTTTATTTATTTAATCGTATGACTAAATAGAGTATCTATATTTTTTTATCGTAGATTGATTGATTACTCTATTTACCCCGCGGTTCAATTTATAAAGAACAGTGCAGCGGTCAAAAGTTTCTTACTCTTTAGCACCATGCAGGGAGCACGTGCAGAGGAATGAGAGGTACAATTCCCGCAGACGCGAGTAATACCAAAGTGAGAGTAAGAGATTGTATATATGTTAAGACTGGAACGTGACGTTTATACACCTGATGTAACACCCGACATAGGGGTGTCGCATTTCAATATCATCAGCAGACGTACGCCTAGTAATGATGCGGGTCGATGGGGTCATCTGCATCGCTACCACCGTATGTATAGTGATAAACCAGTCACAGTGATTCTCCTTTAGTTTGTCAGGTTTAAAGAAAGCTACTAGGAAGCTGGCGATGGATTGTAGACGTTTTGGTGGTATTTGTCATTGTAGGATTTCAATTAGATTATTAATCGCATATAGCGCCGACACTTTGGCTTGCAATAGTGAAAATGCTTTAGGAAGGTATATAGTAATAATTGCATTAAGATAAGGCTGTATAGTCTTAAAACGATACTGTAATTAGGATTGTTTATAATGATAGCGATCAGAAGGCATGTTAAAAGTCATAGATGTTATATATATGCTGACTACATCCAGTAAAAGTATCTATAGTCCACGTCAAACTTTTTAACCGCTCTGAAGTAGATGCGCAGAACACAAATTTAGGTATCGGAAGGAGGCAGACGAGGTGAAAGGGGAACAAGCTCGCCCGTGCTCGCTCCTCTTCTCTATGGCTCCCACCTTGACATGTGTATCAGTGGCAGTGCTAGTTGCAGTACAGTCGCATTCAGAATAGTTTTGTTCTTAATTACACGTTATATTTATTTTAGTTGTTTTCTTTTTCTTGTTTATACTTGTTATTATTAGAAGACCCATCCACTTCGAAAAATTATGTTTCTATGGAAGGCATTGTTTAGTAAAAATTATTTATTTACTCTGAATGTATTAAAATGGTTACGGTGGGTTATTCTTTAGAGATACCATCGCGTACTTTTTTATCAATCTTTTGAAGATATACAATTCCGTAGTACAATAATTTGACCTATCTCGTAAGGCTTAGCCAGCGTTTGCGATTTCTGAACTATAATATGTATGTATTATACATAAAACTTCCTCTTGAATCTCTCTATCTTACTACTATTACTGAAAACCGATTAAAAACCGTAGGATAGTTTAAAAGATCTAAGGGAACAGACAGCGGAAGCGACTTCATTTTATACTATGTAAAAATAACGTATTGTATACTATGTACGCATGTATTCTATCCCACAGATAGAAACAAATACTGTATATAGGGGATCATTCAATCAAAGTACGCGATCACCCAAAACTCACCAACCAGATAATTAAATGTTATTTGGATTTAATTATAACTGACAAATACATGATGTGACGAACTGTTCATCTATTACTCTATTGTTCGGTTACTATTATTATACATTTCTAGTTTTTATTGTTATTTTATTACAACAGTAATGATCCAATTTGTATTTTCTGTTCATTTTTATCCCTAATCTTTTGTAAATATTCTCGAGATTATGTATGTAATCTCGTATACTTCTGCTCAATTTAAATAAAGAAGTTTACGTAAATTAGGTGAGAAAGCGTTTAAATCATGACACAATCGAAGTCGTATCTTTATTCTACAAAATCTCCTGAAAGTAGTAACGTGGTCGTTGTAATAGGCAAATATCTACTTGAATCATAATTGATTAAAAACGTAATGTATTGTAGGTATAATAATTGAGACAAAGATTAATAAATGTCAATATTAAATTACCCATACTAATATTTTGAATTTGTATTGTTGACTGTACTACGCGTACAGCCGAATTCAAAGCTATATTCAGAGCAACTAAAAAGTTGACGCGGACTATACTCGTTGATGTACTCATATTATTTCTAATCGGTTTAAAGAAATTCGCGTAACTATTACATCTTCATAAAATTAATACTAAAATTGTCTTAAGATTTATTATTTAAGTATTTTTCTTAACGTTTTAATTGACTACTTTAAATATACTAACGTACATTTACTTTTTAATAGAACTGTATAAATTAAATGTAAATTTAAACGTAACATAACGTACTTTTAATTTTCCAATGAACTATATAAAATTAAGTCGTTTCCTCTTAAATAAAATGAAACAAAGTGTTATGTTACTGATAAATCAATAACAAGTTGTTGCACGTACATTTAGGATATAGCTAGTAATCTAGATGATGCTATCGTCCTAGCATCCTAGGGTGCATAGGCATTGCGCATGTGCACTTTGCTGCAAGCGTACGTGAAAATTATCTGACCTATTTGATCGGATTCCCGGGACAGTTAACAGGTTGATCGACCAAAATGTTGTCACGGGCTATGATTCAAATGTTTGATTCGCATTTCCCTTTGGTGACCCTCTGGTATCAAGATAATAATACTTCCCGTTATATGCGCACATATCGTAGAAATCTACAGGATAAACTCAACATTCAGATGTTAAATTCCGTCTTACGTTCGTACATGCAGATTCCGTGGGATCGTAGAGTGAGTATAGCGACAATTTTTTTTAAAGTTTATTTATCTAGTTATATCTAAAGGAACTCTCTAAGGTCTTAATAATTTTTTCTTATAGTTTGTTTTTCTTGTCCAGGACTTAAAGAAGGTGTGCAGCCCCTGTGTTGAAGGTCGTGCTCTTAGAGAGTCTATTAAGACTGATTTCCGTATACTTGCAATCATGCTGACAAGCAACCCGTTTTACTTCGGCAACGAACCAACCATAGTAAGTAAATTTTCATCATGTGTATATAAACATATAACTAAAACAATGGAATAGTAGAATTTGATTGTTAATACCTTTATATTTTTATTTATTTGATCTTGCTCTTAGATTGAGTTTATATTTCTATCTATTGAAATTGTAGACGGTCTGTATGTCGATTACTTATCTACAAAAACAAAATGAAACAATAACCACATACTCTAACGCATGCGCAATGAGTATCTGTCTACTGAAGTGGTGAACTTTTTTATCTAAAGAAAGAATCCTTTTTAACAAAGACAATGAGCTCTAAAACCTATTAGGTTTATTCAGCTCCACTGAAGAATATTAAAAAAGAATTTTATATGCTATTAACGGTACAGTTACAGGTGCGTCACTTTGTAAATGTGAGGTATAAAACACGTAAATGTTTCATCGTATTTCGTTTTTCAGATTCGTTGTCAAATTCAGAAGTCATCTCTGTTACTTTTTAATGTTTTTGTATACATATTATTCATCCTGTCCAAACATATTTCGGAAATTGTCTTTTTAGGTGCTCTGAATAACAAAAAAATAGTTTATCCAAATTAACTACTTTACTTCTTTAAATTCCAAGATGACAAATTTATACAAAAATAATATCATCATATATTTTTTTTATTGTAGCACGGCAAAATGACTTCACTGTGCCTGAATGGTAAGCACAGTACAATGCAAAGACAATGGTGACCACCGAGCGACACAGTATTCATCGCCGGTTCCATACATATAATTTCTTACACTGAAATAAATAAAAATGTATTAGATTACTCTAAGAATAATTATTATTATAGGCATAAGACAAGTCATTTAACTTTTAAGCTATACAAAGGAGTGATCTGAGCTAAGAGATTGCAAAAAATAATTAATTGTACTCAACGTTATTTCTCTATTCTTGTTCCGCGAAATAATATACAAGCAAGATTGAATCTATTATTCGAAACCTAACATAGTAGGTGATATAAATTATTGTTTTAGATATTATTGACCAGAAAAGTGAAATTTGTACTTTTCGAGATATTCTTTACAAGCATTTCCAATAACAACTTTAACAAGTATTATTAATAGTGTCACTTCTCTTTTATTCAAGGTTTATTATATGTTTTGTCAACAGCACGATCTTCAGGCCTTTTCAACCCTCGCACAGCTGCGCTTTTTATACAAAGAGATACAATATCCTATCGGAAATACACTGGAACACTATTACTCCTGTTTTTATTTTGTAAGCGTGCTATCTCCCATCGGAGTGTGTGGTGGCCAAAACTATGTGGGAATACGCAATACGATGGAACTGCATGTATGCTTACTCGAGTCAGGTCAACAGGACAAGAATGAAGTGGAAAAACAGCGACCTGCAAAACAATATCTCCTGCCCAACACTGAAAGAGTAAAGGTTAGTGTTTACTGTTGCTTATTATGTATATTAAAAATACTACTTGACATAATATGCCTATTAGCGATTGATTTGCCAAATTAAAAAGCGACTTTATGAAATATAGAGACAATGCGAAAGAAATATACATTATCTATATTTCAATTGTCACATTATTATCATTTTTCTGAATAATTACCATTCCCACTTTCTTTTGTACCTCCCATTTGTATAGCATCATTGTGACGTGACTTTTTGCTTTTAGCTCTTTGCAGTATGTATGTATCCTAATATATTATTAATTTAAATATTATTTTTCAAAGGGTGTTATTACCAAGGCGAGCAAAAACTAGACCTTTCAAATTCTTTTTGAGAGTACTTTTACACGACGGAAATTTTAGAAGATAACTCCATGACTGCAAATAAGAAAGTTCGTTTTTACTTCACTCTGCCATCATATTATATTATGGTATGGGGAAGATTAACTTATGCTTAAAATTAAAAGTACACAATAAGCTAATCTCAAAATTATGCAAAAGACAGGAAATACATTTTTAATTATCTCATTGTACGCATTTATGAATAACAAATACATTCATATTAAGTTATTTAACTACTTTTGTAAATAAATAATTCGGTTTTTATTTATAACAACACACAAGGAACTATGATAACTTCCTTATTCAGCGTATATATCTTCTATACATATAATGAAAATGAAGTGTCTGTATATAATATCAAAATAACAACTTTTTACTGATTGAATATGAAAGTATACACGCTACAGATAACAAAAATGAAATAAAAAAAAATCTGTTTGCCTGGTTATTGGTTTGTTCCGGGTAATCTCCGAAACGGCTGAACCGATTTTGATTGACTTTTTGATTGATTTTGATGATTTTGATTTTCACTGACAGATCGCTGAAATTGCAGCGGGTAACATAGGCTCCTTTATTATAGACTAGCTGTTACCCGCGGCTTTGTCCACAATGCTACCTCAAAAACCGATGGCCCGATTTTCACAAGACTTTCACACAGATAGCGGACCATATAAGAAGTAATTTAAGCTATTGTACTTTAGACTAACCGTATCCCGCGGCTTCGTCCGCACTGCTATCTCCAAACGGTTGGTCCGATTTTCACGGGACTTTCATTGGCCGATAGCTGACCTTATAAAAAGTAATTTAAGTTAATTCATTTTAGACTCTTACCCACGACTTCGTCTGCAATGGAATATCCGGAATACTTGAAACGATTGTCACGAGACTTTCACTGTCAGATAACTGAGTTATAAAAATGAATAAGCATTTTTTATTTTACACTAACTATGGCCCCAGACTTCGCACACGTGAAATTTATTTAGTGAACCCCAAAAATGAATATAATTGTAATTCAGATATTTGTATATAATTTGGATTATACTGCCTTTTTGGTCAATTTGGCGGCCATTTTGTTTTATTTAACGGGCTCAGTATATAATGTATAAGGATATTGCATCGAGTTCAATGAGCACTATTTTAATTATGAAATATTAAAAACTGCTTGCAGATGGGATAGAGTTTTTTTAAATATTTTGTTTTATTTTCATGAATGTTTTTCCATTTTTATATTATTTTTATTTGAATTATTTTTATATTAAGACCAGAAATGTATTACCTTAATAGTTCCATAATACAATTTCTTGCGGAACAGACGAGCGATTAGTTTTTGTATGGTCGCTAAAACTTGATTGTACTGGCAATATGAACATATTGTATCTATATAACAAGCTTTTTAAGACATTGTTAGGTAATGTCTAGCTTGAAATTTTCATTAGTTTATTTTATAGTGTAAGAGAATACTGAGGGGTTATATAGTGGGTTAAAGTTCCAAATATGTTGCTGATGGTAAATCTCATTCGGCACACTGTTAGTAATGTACATCTTCTCACATTTTTACATTTTTTTTAATGCAATGTAGAAAAACGCGTGCGGAGCTGCAGCTACTGCTAATTTCTAATATAATTATTGTACATATATATACCAGAATAAGAATGCTTATTCTATTCGCTAATCACCTCTTCATTCTTCGTTCTTTATTTTCCTTGAACTATTATGAAATTGTGGTCCATATAACATCTTCGAATGGCAATTGATTTTTCATTTATTTCGGGAAGCTCAACAAAATGATTTCGAGTAACGTTAAAACACTTAGGATACTGTTACTACGTATATATTTTAAAAAGATCTTTTATATAGAGGATTATTTTGTTATTTTGTATTGATATTTGTTGTACTATTTTTCAGGCTGTTTTTCAGGAATACGATAACGGAATGTGCTCAACGAGATACGAAACACTATATGATATCGAGGAGGGAGCCGATGAAAATAAAGAAAACAACGATCCCGATAATGACGAGCAGGGGAACTAGATTTATCATCAGATAAACGTACCTATAAGTTTAACATAACTTGTATTACATTCAAATATTGGTGTCCTTACTGTTACTTGTATTTACTAAAAATACAATTTTTCAAAGATCTCACATGATATTAGGGGTGTTTGTGGTAAAAAGTCGAGACAAATCTCAAGACAACCAGAAATCCTCAAAAATGCCTCAAATAATGGGAAATACCCAACTGGAAATCCTATTTTTAAATTATTGGAAAGAAAAAGACTATAAGAATAGTATTCTGTCCTACTAATCTCATTATTATACAATATTTTATTCTTAACAATTTATATTAATACAATTTAAAGAACTACGATATAACATAAGACAAGTTTTTAATATGGAACCTAATTCCAATATCTTTTAATAAATCTATATCAGCACAATTATTGTATCATATGAATTGATAAATATTTAAGAGAAATAGTTTTATTAAAGAAATAGTATTAACTAATTTACTGACTAATTGCTACAAACATATCACAATAAAAAAAAAATATATTTATGTCCGGTATTTGTTACTCAATTGTAATATTGGTAATATTGCTCATTGTTTATTTTATTATTATAAAAATTAGTGATTTATAAGCTTTTGTTATTTTAAGATATATCATTCACTGTTTAACATTTATTATAGGTAGGACAAGCAGGGGGAATGGCGTTCACTTAAAGACAATAAAATTAGTTATTAGTTTTATAAAAATTTTGGAAATTAACACACTCTTCAATAATTAAGTAACCAACATTTTAACACGAAACATATATACATATTTGTCTTATTAGTGATAGCAATACTTTATAAAAAAGGCAGGTTTGGGCGTCATTGCCCCTGTCTTTGGATAATGCCGCTCATGCTAAGGGTTAATGGTACTCAAAACTATTTTTTGGAATATATCAAATGAGATCTATTTTCAGTTTGACGTTACGCTCAGAAACTGGATGGTTGCGCCTCATAAAGCCGTGTACCCAGCCCAATTTTGTTGTTTTCTTCCATTGATCAAAATTGTCTTTGATATTGTAAAGTTCAAAAATTTATACAAATCTGACATAGTGAGTTCATAGTAAAGCGACATAGCAGTTTCACTAGTTCGGCAATTTCATTTTCTAGCAGCGGCATTAAAATGGGTTCTCGACCTTGGGTTGCTCATATTTTAATTGTTATCCCATTTCTCAAAGTAGCGAATGGGGTGATAAATTATTTTGTGGCTTATCTTTAGAACATCCCTTCTTCAATCGCAGTTTTAGTAGATTAAACGTATTCTTCGCTTTAAGTCGCGTTAGCGGTTGTTCTTTAGGGATTTCTGGAAATTTCTATAAGAAAAAATTACAATGGGCTTATGGCACTCAGGGGAGCTGTATAAACACACCCAGTCAAAAATTAGATCAACACAGCCGCATACAAATAAAAATACTACACGGTCGCTTCTGACCGCGCTGACGCTGGTCACGAGCTGACCGGTCACAAGCTGCCTGTTACAGGTCCCTACACCCTATATTTTAGATAATGTGGCATGCTCCTAGGTACGGTTTTAATAGAGATATATAAGTGAGCGCTATTCCCCCTCCTTACCGTGTATAGGTCATATGAAAACAAATGTGGTAAAGTGGGAAAGTGATAAAAATGAGATGAATAGATATGTGAAAACGCAAAATATTTGTTAGTCTTATAGAATTTTATTGGGTTATATTTATCTCGATGATTGTCTCTGGGTATAATTAAAATTTATTAGTTTTTTTTCCATTGCCAAGTTATAAGACGGACCTAGGCTACGTTGCTATTTCTGTTTATAAATAATTTCATATATTCAGGACGGAAAAAATAAATCAAACGAAAAGTAGGTACATTAAATGGTGATTGTCAATGTTATTATATCAATGAGACATTTTATCGTTTTTAAAAATAAATATATTCGTCTTCACAAATTTAAAAATAGTTTAACTGAGTCGAGTATCGAACCAACTAAAAATGCAAAAAACAGGCATTATAACGATAAATTGTACCAATAGAGCGGGTCTATAAATATAGACATTATAGGTATCTCACAATTGAATAAGACCTTGGACTATAAGAATCTGTATAATTAACAGGATTAGATACCTGGACTATATATGTATATACTACTTAGAGAGCTATGATCAGAGTACCTAAATATAATAATAAGTTGAATTATTTGTACATTATTAAATTATAATAACTTTACTTTTGCCTACCTTACACATCTCTTTATGAGACGAGATATGAGGAAAAGATAAAAACGAAATAAATTAAAATCTCGATAAAAACAAACATAAACAAATCGATAGAGCTCTGCCCGTATTAGAATAACCACTGCTTACCTTAATAACTATTTATTTGCCTAGATAGATACAAATGAAATAATTAAATGATCTATAATATCGCCACATATTACGACGCTAACTTTTTTTCTATGGGACTACTGTACTTTGTGACTGTAATAAAGCATTACGAATTGAAACATAAGATGTTATTCAAAAGGATACACGTAGTAAATTACTGATATTTTGTAAAAATATTGTACGAAAATGATTAATTTAATTATTAGTGTCTTCTACATAATATATATAAATAATTAATTTAATTATTAATGTCTTCTACATAATAATTTACAAGTTTATCAAAATGTTTAACTTTGTTCAATTTTGTTCAAAATGTTCAATTTTAGGAGCTCTTAAATTTAATGGCATTAATTAATTGTATGATACATTTTTTATTCGAGAGATTTTTCGCTTATCATTATTATCATTTTTACTTGGTTCGATTGCCAACTAAGGAAAGCCTTAAAAATCCATTAAATCAGTTATTCTTATTTTTTTAAACAAAGATTATTTTGTTTTGTTAAGTTATATTGTATTTAATATATTTTGTCTTCATGTCGTGTTCAATTTACACCATCAAACCTATGTACTAATAACTGTGCTGAAGAAAATAAACCGCGCACATCTTTCAGTGCACGTACACTTACATTTCTAAGATTATATAAGGTATAATTAACAATTTTTAAAATATTATACAATATATACGTCACAATAATATTGAGTGGATATGTGTCTATGATAATAATAGATAATAAGGCTATTTATATACTAAGAACTATACTATTAGCATTGATATATAAGAACCCCATGTCAATGGCTATTAGGGTTAGAGCGGACTTATTTCTGTATTTTATGAATGTTTTCCTAATTCTTCATTTTTCTCATTCAAATAGTCTAAATGTGTGTAATTAAGAACCTTGTCGGGACTGGCATAAATTAGAAAAACGTATTAAATATTTACATTTATCTCTATTTTACAAGAAATCAAAGGCTATAACTAATTTATGCAATGTATTTCGTCTTTAGGTACTAAATATTGAACAACACTATGTTCTCTCTTAGAATACAATACAATGTTTTCTCCCATAATGTGTCAAAACACAATATACACCATAATTTTATTATAATAATATGATATTGTAATAGTACCATTCAAATATAAACGGTACATAGAAATATTACCCATAGTTATAAGGAGTTTTTGGCATTCTCTAAAATGGAATGCCTATGAACATTTAATTTTATCCTCGAAAAAGAGCTTGGAAGTAACACTATTATCGTACTATGTAAAACACGAACTTAATTAAGATGTAAGATGTAATCTTCGCTGCCAAAATTAATGTACTATAGAAAGAAGTAAGTAATATAACTCATACATTTTTATTGTGATAAATATATACAAAAATTATTGTTCTAAATTAAATAAGTTATGTTTAAGAGTACCAATTTCGTGTTCGCAAATTCCAATCTTGATATTTATATTTGTGAATTTTTGAACATTTTTTAAATTGATTTTATTTGTGACAGTATTGGTTAACTTTGATATAAATCTAAGTTTTTGAGCAATATTATACTACAACTACCTTCTGGTAAGGAAATAGAATTAGCGACATCTAGCGATAACATGTAACAACTTAAATACATTGTGGTCTCATGTTGTGTTTCTGTTTAAACCCATAACTGTTCCTTATAGTGTTCCTGTTTGTAGAATATTTACGGACTTGTAATCACATAATAGAATGGAACTATATCCAGTATATTTTAAAATCAAATTACAAATCAGATAGATAAAAAATCTTTATTATGATACCCAAATTTAAAAATGCACTATTATTTATTTTTACTATTAATTAAATTTTCAAGTACATAATAATAATAAATATAAATTTTTATATTATCAATACCTTTTTAATGTTAGAAAAAATCTTTCCTGTAAGATATGCCAGAAACTCTGGTATATTTCTACACGTCATATTTAGTTCACTTGCTATATCTTGAGATCTATTAGCGAATCATTCATATTTTATTGTATTCTAACCGTTAATTTAACGTAATTAAAATGAATATTGAATCGGAAACCGTTTAAAGATAAATAGACAAACTCTACTCCTGTTCTACTTAGCGTCTAGGTAATGAACATGCAATGATTGTTTTACAGTTGAATACCAATAACACAATTTGATAATAAAATAGAAATACTATGTATATGCTAAAGAAATTCCAGTCACATTTAAATGATGTCGTAAGAAGCGTTAATCACAATTATTTAATTTCTAGTTTTACGTGTATCCTTGTTCGAAAAAATTATGGGTCTCAAGGGATACTATGTTACGATACATTACTTTTCTACTAACCAAAATTGTTCCAGAACATTATATACAATTTTTTGTTCATATAGCAAGTTCGGCACAGATACGAATGTATATTATTATATTATTTTTTCGTACTTTTAAAAAAGGTGCTTCTTGCTATTAAAAACTTTAAATGAATAATCATTACAGTCGTAAATATAATTAGAAAATTGGCTAAACTAAAATTTAAGACCACTGACGTAAATTCTTCGATTGACATCTCTATTTTCTTATACAATACAAACAAACTTTTACCGCAATATCATTTACAAAACTTGTTTTTAATCAAGTCTAAACGAATATTTTCATCCCTGATATTAGTTTCCAAGCCGGAAAAAATTGTCATTTATTTTTTCTACATTTTTTAAGAAATATTTCTGTTTTTAAATATAGGTACAATTTTCTTTAGTTATTAACAAATTGTTTTCAGTATATATTTATTTTTCTAGCATTATAATAGTATAAATCGAGAATTAACAAAGTTATCATTGTTTACAACTTACATTCAACTCCTTCTCGCAGCCAATTATACATCTAAACTTTATTAACTGAATACAGATATAATTATAATTAGTTTATGTTAAATTTCAGCTCTGTAAATATTACCAACAAAACTCTTAACTTTTCTGTGCCAATTACTAGTGGGAATTATTGGATAAATTGGTTAAAAAATTCGAGGCAGCCAACAATGGAAGAACTGTGGTTTTTTTTAATTTTTTAAATCAATTATAATCAGGATTATTTAAATTTCAGAATTTGTAAATTAAAATTAGCACTAGTCTATTTTTCATATCTATTGGCACTCCGAGCAACAATTTTATACAATTTATTAATTAATCAAACATACAACAGCTTGCACAAGATGAATATTACATGTACACAGGCCGCTACACTATGCGTCGCTAGTCTAGCGCAAGAGCAATATGTCACGAGAATGTCAAGGCCATTGGTAACGCGAACCAATTTTCAAATTTTATTCTATAATGTCTATGATAATTAATATAAATGTATATAATTGAAAATAGATTGCATTCTAATTTTATTGACTTACATTATTCTATTAGATTTATTTAACTTGTTTTAAATACTTATAAAAATACCCGATATTCTGCCGATGCAGCCGATTTTGCCAGTATTTTGAGTCTATGGTTGGTTGGGTAAGCCACTATTTTTAATTTGGCAACATTGGTCACTTATTATGTTAGTTCATAGAATTATGAAACCGCTTACACTTACAATAGAAGTCGCATAAGCGTCGTGCCTGCCTTACCACTCATACATGAATTTTTCATGTATGTCCTTCTCGACTCCCGTAAGCACGATCAGTCTGTTCGCGTAGCTCTGACAATGAACGTCTCCGCAAAAATATTATTATACGCAGTAAATATGTCTAGTTGTGCAATGAAAAAATGTAAAAATCATTACAGAAAGAAAAACCTAAAATCGAGTGTATCTCTTTTCATGTGTAAGTATTGATTGAATTTAGTTTCTTTGTGAAATAAAATATTGAACTAAACCAAACTGTCATGGCAGCGCGCCATATGTCTAAGACGCTGTAGTGTTGTGCCTATTCGGATTGTATCGAGTATCTATAAATGATTTTTTATTTTATAAGAAATATTAATTCTATTATTAACCGATACTTTTGATAACTGTTGTGATATTTTTTATTTGTCATTTAAATTGTATAATATTTATTTATATATTTTTAGAGATATGTTCAGTGACAAATTTCGTAATGTTACAGCTTCCCTAAGGATCAGGAGATGAAACAAAAATGGATTAATGTAGTTCGCAAAGATGGTCGATTTCCTGGCCCTCGGACTACAATATGTTCAGAACATTTTGAGGAAACTTGTTTTGATTCGAGCAAGAAAAGGCGATACTTATTTCTAAATGCAGTTCCATCTTTAAAGCTTGACGTAAGGCATTATTATTTGTCCATTTTAATTGTTTGTTTATGGTTTAACGTAAGATAGAACTATTCTAAATAAAATAAATTATGCGTCTTTTTTTTAGATTGACCAACGTGTACAAGAATCATCGATGGACGTAGAAGATAAAGCTAGTTTTGTACCAGATAAAGCTATTGATACCCCTCGAAAAAAAAAACTCAGGTCACGTATAGAATGCTTGGAACGTATTTCACATCAACGTCTATTATACATAAAACGCTTAGAATGCAAACAAAGGCGTCTGAAGCGCAAATTTTCTATTATAAAATTTAATTAAGTATACTTTTATTATATTTTAATCCTTACTAGTATTATAAATGCAAAAGTAGCTCTGTCTGTCTCTGCCAAAACTACGTGAAAACGTGTGCATATTATTTTCAATTATTAAATATTTTGATTATTAAATAAACACATATTAATTCTATATACCTTATGTACTTATATACTTAAATAATTTAATAAGCTCTTTGCAGTGAAACACTGCTATCCAAAGATACCATTCCACGCGGACGAAGTAGCAGGTACAGCTAGTTAAAATATATTTAAACATCACACTCTATTACATTTGTAAAAGTGGTAAAGATAAAATAAATTAGAAGAGTCGAGTTTATAATAATCTTATTTTATTTAAGGGTTACAAAATTTTGTATTATAATATTTAATTAAATATATTTTTATTGTATTTTAGTGATTAAGATGCTATTGTTACAATAAATAAATTGAATACATTTTTATCGAACTTTTTTTTATCATAATTAACATATCGATACAGTGTCCGTACAAGTTTGTAATGCGCATCACTATAGAAACATTAGGGGTTACCCCGCGTTACCCCGGGCCCCTCCTTACACCCGCGACAGCGGATCGCGCTGTTCCCATACTAGAAACCTACTATGCAGTCTCTATTAACTACGCGCGGGTTTGTTACTTTATGTGTTAGTTTAATATTTTAATCAGGGTACCCAACTTAAGGGGTTTTCTCCAAATTTAGGGAATAAATTAATGGATTGGGATTTTCAGGGACTTCATTATTTACAAGTATAGAGCTTAAGATAATCCAATTCAGTTAATCATATTTATTCGTTGTCACGGGTCTCAATTCGAACGTCAGTGTCCAGGGTGCATTTTTATTTATAATATAATCAAAAATAAGTTGTTAATCCGGCGAGGATGCGGTGAAAATAGTTACGTGGAGGTTGTCGAAGGTCTTTTTGACCCTGTATGTCATTACTCTAAAAAAATTTTTTTTTTATTTTTGAACTAAATATAACTAAGTAAAAGGTTAGTTACATGTTATTTCTACGACTTGAAAAAATAAAACACGCATATAATAGCACGAAATGCTATAACTAAACACATTTTGGCAAAGTACTACAAAATTATAATAATGAAGAAGAAGTCTTCATGAAATTACTCAGCTAAAACTTCATAAGTCATTTGCATAATGTTTTTATAAAAATTGCGACGTTTTTGATTAGTTGCCGTGTTCAGCAATTTCAGTATTGTAGTGGAGATTAGACATAAGTAGAACAACCTTGTTTTTTTTGTATGTTAGACACGAGCGTTTATCTTTTTAAAAGGCAAACTTCGACTAATAAATATTTCCACCGTGACCGCAAGAATTGATAGTTGGAACTTTAGAAGTTGCTTCTTATTCTTACACACTGTACCAACAAAAGTAAGCTTATGCTCATTGAGTAGGTGAGATACTAGTTACATTGCGTCAAAAAGTTTATTGTTATCTAAATGTAGCCCATCTGGCTACTTTTCCTGCATAAATGTCGATGTTGAAAATGTAAAAAAGATGTATGCGCTCATCCTTACGCTCCTGGTTATTCGTTTTGTACGAAAACACCTGAAAAAATTATAATTTTAAGTAAAAAACTATATTTTAAACATCACGAAAAACTGTTACGCCATGGTTGTGGCAGGGTCAAATATCCCTTTCACGGCTTCAGGCAGGTATAACTTCAGTCGTAGGCGGCGACCGAGGGAGTAGTGGTGCGGGGCGCACATGCACCTTAGCAACAGCTACTGAGACGAACAAAACCATACGATGGCTCGGAAAAAATCTACACAGTATTAAAAATTGACGCGGTCAAAATGTCTTTTCCACATCCTCGACGGGTTAAATATCTTTTCTGTTGATATGCTACAAAGTTTGATAATGATCCAATTTATATTAAAATATATTGATCAATTTGTGTATAACATTTAACCTTTCCACTAAAATGTTAACTCTAGTTAATATGCAAATGTACGATTTTAAAATGTCAGAACCAGAAGTAAACAAAATAATTTTTGAAATATTAGACATGTAGCCTATAAATAAATAATATTATTGAACGTCAACTATTATTATCTTTTATTTATATTACTGAAATTAACAAACATCTGACAATCTTTTGAAATGATAGAAAAGGATATTTAAAAATTATCACTTGTGATAATTTTCAAAAAAGTCATGCTTTGAAAGCAGTCTGTTCATTTTCTCATATTTGTTTACTTTCTATGAGTTTGGAAGACACTATCGTTTTAATGATAAAAATGAGTAAATTGATATTATATTTCATATTATTTCGTACTATTCACAAAACTGCAATAATGTTGCTAAATTATTATGAAACATTTTCCTAGAAATGAAGGTAAAACATATATATAAGGTGTCTGAAGACGTATACTTAATCTGGCCACAAATACTGTTACAATTAAAAATAAACAAAATATTACATTTTAATTTGGAATCTGTCATTTTTATATGATTATTCATTGAAATTTTCTCATTTTGGCGCAACTACTGAAGCGGTACCCAAAGGGAGGTCACAGTAAAATTTTGCTTACGGATGGGATTTTTTTTGAGCAACATTTTAACAAACAAAATGACCGTATTTATGCTCAAGGCTCTAAAGAAGCTTCCCAATTAGTCGACGGAGTACAACGTGGGCACTATCCAACTTCAATGATGGTTTGGTGGGATATTAGCTATGAAGGAGTGACTCAGCCATACTTTTGTGAGAAAAGTATCAAAACATCGGCACAAGTGTATCAAGATACCATTCTTATACTCATCACAACACCATGTTCAATAACTAACAATGGTCCTTCCAGCAAGACTCGGCACCGGGTCATAAAGCTCAGTCTACACAGTCTTGGTTGGAAACGAACGTTTCGGACTTCATCAGAGCTGAAAACTGGCCGTCGTCTAGTCCCGATTTTAATCCGCTGGATTATGACTTATGGTGAGTTTTAGAGAGTACTGCTTGCTCTAATCGCCATGATAATTTGGAGTCCTTAAAACAATCCGTACGATTGGCAGTGAAGAATTTACCCATGGAAAGAGTGCGTGCTTCTATTGATAACTGGCCTCAACGTTTAAAGGACTGTATTCCAACTGATGGAGACCACTTCGAATATGCTTTTTATATTTTAAATGATTTTATATTTATGTATTAAACTAACACACTGTAAAAGTAATAAATGTTATTTGCAAAAGGATTTTTTTTTCTTTGTTTCAGTATTTATGGCAAGACTAGGTATATATCATGGCTATTGTGAGTTCAAAATAATGGTAATTTTTGTTATACATGTTTATTTCAAAGAGATCTGCAAATACTGATTAAAATAATAACAGGAATAATTATATGTTAACAAAGCAAAATTTATTTGAAGGAGTAATAAATAACTCGGTGTTAACATGTACAACATCGCGTCAATCGACGCGTGCTTGAAACCTGCGATGAGTCGAAGCCTACGATGAAGAAAACCATCGTAAAGATACCATAACATGGTAAAACGGCTTTTTCTAATACCCGCCTAATTAGTTGCCATTCTCAAGTTGAAAATCTGTTACCAAGAACTTAGTTGTTGTTAGTGAGTTGCGGCATCGTAACTTTTGGGCCAGTCTTTCTTTATGTTGAGGGGAGTCCCATCTTAGATTACGTCCTCACTTAATGTTAGGTAAGATAGTTTAAAACGAAAACCGATAAAATATAGAAAATCATCGCAATTTACTGTCTCAGCGAAAAATCAAAGATAAAAAAAAAATGGAAAAATTTTGAAAAAGTTTGCATCGAAGATTAACAAGTTCAATACTTTTAATAAGTTTTATTATAAATTGTCTAATGAATGAATAAAATATATCTAGATAAAATCAGAAGAAATTATTTTCTTTGCTCTGGCAGCCTTGCACACTCACTATTATTAAATTGCATATATTTCTACAAGTGCTGCCAAGTCGCGGGTAATTACCCGAAACGTGGGTAATTTTGGACGATTTTGTAATTTTATCGTTATGATTGCGGTACGACTAGTATTTTAGTTTAAGATAATACCACTTTGGAATCCTTTACCGCCCAAGAATTACTATATTTTTTTCATGAAATAACATAAATATTATTAAACATGTTTTTACTATATTTGAACTTAGTACACTATACATCTATTCGATTTTGTATAGTTATAATAGAAAGTATATAAAGATAGCCCAGATCTTGTTTCTTATTAGTTTTTCTCGTTGACTGGGTTACTCTTCAAGCCGTGTCTTAATCTACGTGAATGGCTTTTAATGACCTAATTTGAATAAAGTATTGTTCAATTTTGATTTGATAGTCTTAACACATATCTCATAGACTTCATTAATTAATATTCAATCGTGTTTGATCTCTTTCATTTTTAAAGTAAAGTAGCTCATCGAAACTTCTTGAATACAGCGGTTTTTGTTGCAATATTAACCGTGAGAGTAGCTATATGTAAAGTAGCAACTGTGATAAAAACCAAGCTTTGTATTCATAATAATGTTACGAATAAAACTATGGTTTTCTTATTCTTCTAAACCAAGTACTAATGGAAATTAATCAGTTGATTTATTTCATTTTTTATATAAATAATTTAACACTTTTAAGAGTACCTACTCAATTTAAATTAAGTACAATTATTTTTATTACTTTACTTGCTTCTATTAAAGGAATTTATTCTGTTATGAGCATCTACAAAAATTACGCAATTTTCAAGTAATCTGACTAAAAGACTAATGACTAAATGCGGACATTTTGAGGTAAATCGTCTGAGTAAGCCATCGCTTTTAATGTGGTATCACTGGTGTCTACAGTATTGAAACCAGATTGTCAAGCACACAACTAAATGCAACTCCTATGATCGATACTTTTTTTTTTTTTTTTTTTTTTTAAAAAGCTATTTTTTTTGGTTTTGGGTAACATACACAAGGGTGCACGCACACCTCGGCTTGGGCTGTTTCCTGGAAAAAGACACGTCTGTCCTAGCTAACTATTCTAAGCTATTCATACATATATACATTTGTGAACCATACAATCGAAATTGCATGATTCACAAATGAATACGTGTATATCGGATTGAAACGAACTTAAACTATTCGATTCAGTTCGATGAGGGAAAAAAAAACAAAACCCTCCCACCATGTGTATATATGTGCACGTGTGTGAGAGAGATGATCTCATATGTCTGTTCAAGTGATGTAGGTGAGTCACTGTATCGCGTAAATAATATCAAGAGGGCTCCGCGCGGGGACGACCTAGGCTCGAGATATTATTGAGAACCGCGAAGTGTGCGGGAGCTAATAGGGATCGATTACAAAAGCGTGGGCGCAACACGCATTTTATAAGATTGAATTTAAATTTACTAACGGTGACGGCACCGAAGTCTAAAAATAGACATAACAAAAATTATTATTATTGTTTGACGGTTATTTTTAGGGGAAGATAGACGTAAATACGCGATTTACTCTATCTTATTTGAGTTATTTATTTTTTTAACAGCTGCGCGCGCGAGCCTTTGTAGTGTAGCCGCGATGGCTGGAAATCTATGGATTGCCGTGACGGCACCTAGTAGCGGATTACGAGAGCACTCTTCGTACGCCGAGATCTCCGAGATCTCGTGGAAAATGAGTAGTTGACCTGCGTAGTCAATACTCGATAGGGAAAAGGAGTATGCGGGGTCATCCTGTGAAGGATTAGCCGCCGGAGGTTTGGGAGTGTGCTGGGACGCGGGTTTAGGAGCCCACGGGGCCTGAGGGGCCCGGTAGGGGCGGGGGGGCGCACTAGTCGCGGGTACGGATGCTGCCGGTGCACGAGACGTGCCCGGCAGGTTCGGGAAGGCCTCTCGAGACATGAGAGGCGGAGGTCGAGGACGGGCGGGGGCAGCGGCCGTCTTAGACGGCGACGCCTGCCTGGGGTATCGAGGGCGCTTTGTGCGCGGGGCGCGGGGACATCCGCGATAATTCGCGGTATGGCCCACGCCGCGGCACAGAACACAGCTCGGAGGGTCGGAGGCGTCTTTCGTGCGAGAACACTCCCTAGTGGAGTGGTCGCCGAGGCACTTAACGCACCTGGGTTTCAGGCGACAGTTTCGTGCGGAGTGTCCGTACACCTGGCAGTTGTGACACTGCGAGGGCACAGACGTTTTGCGCGGCGGCTCGACTATGACGCCGGAGAGGCCGCAAAGGGATGTAAGATTAAAAATCGCTTTCCCCTGAGGGGTGCGATCGAGGACAACGAGAACCATATCATATGGAGCCCTGGTGCGCGGAGAGCGCATACGATGAACCTCGCGGACAGGAATCTTCTGTTCCTTGAGGTCGTCTGAAATGTCGTCAGTCGGGAGTTCTGAGGGGACTCTACGGATCACAACCCGTAGTTTACGCTCCTCTTCGAGAGAGTGCGTGAAATAGCCCCACTGGTTGTCCCGAAGGAAACGAGTGAGGTTGCGATGGGCGGTGGACGTGGCTACCTTCACCTGAATACCTACAGCGGTATTCACGGCGGAGGTGTAAGGGATACCTGCCGTTTCCAGCAGGCTAGAAATCTCAACCCAAGACGCTTTGTCTTGGATCGTAACGGGGGGCGGTGGGCGGGGCTTCTTGCCCGAGACTGCGGAACCCGCGGCCACGGGCGAGTCGGGTCTAGAGGGCGCTGGTGTTGCCTTTGGCACTTTCGCGCCATCGACGTTTGCGATCTTTTTAGAGGGCAATTTGTCCTCCGGATCGGAAGGTTAGTTCGGGCGCTTCTTGTTCTTGCGCGGTTTGCGGTGCGTGACGGTGGTGAAGCCATCGTCCGCAGCAGGGGCTTGCTCAGCCTGAGGGGCTTGCTCGGCAGGGGGATCCTGCTGAGCAGGAGGGTCTTGCTCCATGTCGGAGCCGGAGTCGGAGTCGGAGTCATCGCTATCGCGATCGGCTGGGATTGGGAAGTTGTTGGAAGCCTCGATCTTGGCATAGATCGAGGGAGCGGGCTTCGAGGAATGAGGGAGCTCGGTGCGACGCTTTGCAGCGTATGCATCGTAATCGTCTACGAGACGAGGACAGATAGCGGCTATGAAGCCGCGGAGGCTAATGAGCTCAGTCTCTAAGAGACTGATCTCTTGTTCAGCGGCCATACCGGGGCCTGAGGAGGGGAGTGGGGCGGGGGAAGACATGTGAAACCTCCCTGCCAGAGGGGCAGGGGGGCGCACCTTAATGAATTTAACGGACTATCCCGAGTCCGGATCAAAGGGAGCTGTTTAAAACTAAACAAAATAGGAAAACAACGCAAATAAGTACCTGAGCGAAACAGGGGAAAAATAACATAAGACTACTTAAATAAACAAACAATAAAAAGAAAATAAATTTAAAATAAATCACTGAAGAATTAAAGAAATACGTAAATAAATAGATAAACAAAAGAGTAAATAAATAAATATACGAAGAAATAGATAAAGCAATAAATAAATACAAGGAAAGGTCTCACTCAGTTCCAAGAAAAAGAACGCAGGTGCAGCGCACCTGTGAAGCGCAGGTGTGCCGGATCGAAACAAACAATAACTGACGTCACTAAATCACGAGTATTAAAATCGAACTTAGCGCGCGCAGCAAAACGGACAACCGCTCAAGTCGACGGTTCGATCGGAACTCCCCCTATGATCGATACTCTAAAGTAAACATCTACTGCCAACTATGTTATAATTATAATTTTGTTCCTAATTCTATTTCGTTAAAATTCTGTCCTATTCATAATAAAATCAAAGGTTCTAGACGCTTTTAATGAACTAGAAGTTCATTTTTTCCTGCGTAACTAGCTCTACTCATGATTCTGTTCACATAAAATATAGAATTATTGAGGTGTTTATTTTAAATAACGTTTTTCAAACACTACATCATTCACATGTTATATATAATATATATTTATTGTAGAACGTCTATCATATAAACAAATGGACCAGTTTAGATCCTGCAATAAAATAAAATATTTAACTATAATAAACTAAAATTGATGTTTTACCGCGGCACGATTAACAATTTAAACTTAACTTTTTTTAAATTTTAAACTTCACTTTTGTCGCATAAAACAATTCGTGGTTTAAAAATAAAATATAGATTTATTATTCTGCTGATTATTTATTAGCAATTTCTATTTTAAATATTCTATCACTGCATTACATTGATAATCGTTTGGGGGAAAATAGTGAAACAGAACTTTTTGGCAGTTTATATGTCAATTTTAATAACTTTAAACCTTAAATATGTGATATATTCAATTATATTCGATTGATATAACAGAACATATACTAAAATCCGATCGGGAAAAAATCGTATGGTAAAAAGAATGGCGTAAATTGGTTGAGAGCTTTTCTAGCAACCTTTAAAGTGCATTAATGGACAGACAGACAGAAAGACATCGCGCCGAGTCTGTCATGTTGGTAAGACACCAAAGATTGGCGATAGATTATGAATATCTAGATGTTCCCAATGTTGTTTTTATATTGTACTGTGTTTTCCATTATGTAGATTGTGATAACTTTCTCGTGTTACATTTAAAAAAACGTGCTGTTTTAAATGTGTTGCTGTCAGTGTAAAAAATACATATTTCTAAAGTATGGAATTCTCTACTACTGCCTCGTATTATCGTTATTGTTATCTATTATGTATATTACAAATTGTTGTTAATGCTATTGTGTGTAGCTTAAAAAGTACCGTACCAGTTTGAATATATTTTCCAGATTAATAGTGGACGGAATTCGAGAAATGGTCTAAGCTTCCTTATCCTATGAATCATTACGCTTAACCATGAATTCCATGCAGGTGCTAATATTTGAAATTACTAATTAATCTTTTTTATAAACGAAAATCAATTGCCGTATGTGTGAGCATCACTTTACAACGGCGATACCTATTGGGTTAATTATTTTATTCCTTTATTTGTAACTGTCAGGAGAAGGTATATTAGTTTTAGAAAATGAAACAATGAAAAATTTGGATTGAGAATACACATAAAAAAGTAAATAAGCCAGACAGATATTAAAAACGGTAATCTTCAAAATTATTGTAAGAATTTACAAATTGATATTCAGTTGCTGAGTTATCAATTAATTTAATTTATCGTCGCTATGTAAAGGGAAGATTTGGATTCATTTTCTTTGTTAGTATACCCGTTCGAATCCGGGCCGGACAGGTAGTAGCAATAGTTGTAAAATCATAAAAATGAAAGGATGACCACTTTTATTCAATTGAGACGCTTACAAATTATGGAGCATCAAAAGTATTTCAGCTAGTTTAAAAATTAATACATGGATGCTACTTAATCAATTGCTGTATTTTTTTTAAATACTAGTTCGGCAAAATGACCGCACAGTACCTGTGGGAAAGTACGATACAGTCCATAAATAACAGTGACTATTAGTATTAAATAGCAACGGCAATAGTCGCTATCATGCCGACCTGCAAAATCGCCTTTTCACGCCTCTTTTGAAGGATCCAGGATATCAAGGAAGGATATCATAATGTTGATTTTCGTAAGTATACATATTTAAAAGGAGTTATTTGGCATAAATTACGTTGGGCTGTTCACCTTATAAAACATTATTCTTTCTAGTTGGTTTTTGTTTTGCTCTCTGTTAGATCTGATTTGAAAAATTGAATGTTTCAAATCCCTACTACCGCCTGTCTGCACGACCTGCTTTAAAACTCTAAAAGTATTATTTAGGTACCCATTATTTCCAGGAAGTTCACGGAACACAACAGGCTTCTCAAATGTAATCAGGGTTCAAATGTTAAGAGAAGATTATTTTGTTTTAGCTGATACAATATTAATTATCCCATGAACTCGTTATCGACCTGTGACCCTTTGATAAAAAAATGTTTATATATATTTGTATTATTTCCAAATATACAATAATGTCAAAAATAATCATATAATAATCTTTATATATAAAAATCAATCTTTTTATCTTTGTCCGCTATTCATGCCGAATTTTTTTTTTCGAACTTACTATGTTCTTGACTTACTAAGGTCTTAACAGCTTCACCGGACTACTAAGGCGAGCGCTTAAGGCACTCAGCCGATTTTATTTGACAACTAGCTCAAGGCTGCACGGCACACCTCGGCTTGGGCTGTTGCCTGATACATGCACTTCGGGACCTATCTTTTTTTTAACGTGGGGAAATCCCTTATGGATACGCCACCCTCCCGGGGGAGAGGGTGGGTTATGTCCGAGTCGCACGGACTAAAACCCCACGGTGTACCGACAGACCGTTTTGTGGGGGCGGCAAGGGATCGTTCAAGCTAATCAACCTTGTAGAGCCGCCCCCACGGTCCGCCCGGCGGAAGGTGACCGCCGGGCTCCTACCTATAGAGGGACAGACCGGGTACACACCGGCTGCCCCCCCTCGTCCGCCGGACCCGTGCAATGAGGAGATGGGCCCCCCGGCCCATCCCCTCAGGTCCGGCTACGGTGGCAGGAGGAGTTGGGCGAAGCGCCTTCTCCTCCTGCCTGTCCTCCTTTGGCGGAGACGGCCACTTTGAGGGTCTGCCTCGCGGGCCCTCTCCGCCTCCTCCTTCTGCGAGATGACCTCCTCGCAGAAGGAGGCCATCGCTCGCCAAGCCTGTTCGCTGCCGAGCATGGCCGAAACCACGCTCGGCAGCGATAAGTCCGCTCCCACGGCCGCCACCAGGATGCGGCGCTGCTCCCCCCACGCAGCACACTCAGACAGCGTGTGCTGCGCGGTATCTTCCTCAGCGCCGCACTCGTGGCAGGCAGCCGTCGGCTCCCTGCGTGCGATCCGGTGCAGGTACCACCCGAAACAACCGTGTCCAGTGAGTACCTGCACCAGTCGGAACGTCAGGGAGCCCGGGACCTATCTGAGCTAACTTAAGCTAAGCTGACTATTCATACATATATGAATTGTTGAAACATATATGTGTACCAAGCATACATACCTCAACAACTCTTATATATATTTCGTATCGGATAATTTTCTAAACCATTTCAGTTTCATAAAGGAAAAAATAAAACTCTTCCACTTTCATGTGTAAGCGTGTATGCGTGCACGTGTGTGGAAGTGATATGTGTAATGTTGTCGCAGTGATGTAAGATTTTGTGTCACTGTATCGAGCGAACTATGCATGCCGAAACTACTGAACAGATTGTGATAATAATATAGGGAGGTATTCTGGAGACGCTCGAGAGTTTTTCTGTACCAAAATAATTTATATATTTAAGTGTGTTTTTAATATATTAATGAAATTGTTTTCCTTGAGGAAAAAAAGGGTTTTTTTGTTTTTATTGGAACTTTGGACACTACATTTCAATATTATTTTGACATATTTCAATTGAATATAATTAGCTATTTAACTGGTAACTGATGTTTCTTTGAAGTATGTCAAACATGTCGAAACAATATCAAATGTACTGTAAAAAGTTTCGATAAGAAGAAAAAGCCCTTGGCAAACGATTTCATTAATATATTATTAAAAAAACATGTATATATATTATATATAGATTTTTTGATACAAGAACCTTCTTGGGCAACCCCAAAATACCCTCCTAAATTATTATCACAATCTGATCAGTAGTTTCAGCATGCATATAGGACAAACATACAAACTTTGATTTTTAGATATAAAGAAAGATTTCAAACAGAATTTCTTCACTCGCGCCTTTGGCCATTTTGTACACTGCTTTGTAAAATCAACTTTAAATAATTCGCGTACGGTTGAATTTGCTAAAACATAAGTTTATAGTATAACTACTTAGGTATATAGTGAGCTTTTGGGGACTGTTTTGGGCGTTACTTTTATATCAATGTGTTAAGATAATAAACAGCGCAGACAAAAATGATTGTTGATTTATGTGAAATTGATGAACTCCATTATCTTTTCATCAATAGGCATGACAAATTGGCACACATGTTTTTAAAATGAAGATGTTTTTAAAGCTGTACATTTTACTGCAACCCGTTACTAAATGGTACTGCAGCGTATCAACTATTATATATATATATACTTTTCAGCCGATCGTAATAAATATTGTTATATGTTGATATTTGAACATGGATAATATTTACATAGTGTTTTGCTATAACTAGCTATTTATTACGTTGAATGGATCGAATATATACTTAGCTGACACCCACCCGTTTGGATGTATTTATATTAAAATGATTTGTTTTTATTATTTAAATCATTCTGTTATAATTTATCCTTGTTATTGTCTGTCAGCGATTATTTATATAATAGCTTACTATTCTTTATTTTCCTTACATCTATACTAATATTATAAATCTGAAGAGTTTGTTTGCTTGAACGCGCTAATCTCAGAAACTACTGGTCCGTTTTGAAAAATTCTTTCAGTGTTAGATAGGTCATTTATCGAGGAAGTCTATATGCTATATGTCACTATATAAGACTGGAGCACCGATGAAGAATGTTTCAAAATCGAGGTTAACGTACGTAATATTTAAAAATATTTTCACCTTCTAAGTAAACGAAGTCGCGCGTTAATGTTAGCGTTAGCCCAAAGTAACTCTTCCAAGCGGACTAAATCGCGGGCAGAAGTTAGTCTTTTATAATCAACAATACACTCATTTAACCAACAAAGAAATATAACTATCTAGGTAGGTAGGTGGTAGAGCCACGCTGAAGCTACTAATGGTTTCAGCATGAATGGGTCGGCTCGCTCGGGGTAGTACCACCCGACCCACAGAAAACTGACGTGAAGTAGCAGTGCTTGCATTGTTGCGTTTCGTTCGGTCAGTGAGAGCGCCGGAGGCCCACCTCCCCTCTATCCCCTTCATCTTCCTCCCCGTCCCTTCCCCCAACACAAGCTGGCAATGCACTTGCGACTCCACTGGTTTTGCTGGGTAGGTTAGGCTATGGACGGTGGTGATCACTTAACATCAGGTGACCGACCTGTTCGTGTGCCTCCTATGATATAAAAAAATAGAGTCGGATATCCGGTTACAGTCATGATAAACTATCCGGCAGATTAATA
Source organism: Antheraea pernyi (assembly GCA_015888305.1). Taxonomy (NCBI): domain Eukaryota; kingdom Metazoa; phylum Arthropoda; class Insecta; order Lepidoptera; family Saturniidae; genus Antheraea; species Antheraea pernyi. Next base: position 336,862 of record MU158749.1, on the reverse strand, counting down.
AACAAAGGTTGCCTTGATCAACACATTTTACATATTTACAGCCAGAGTCATACGGAATAGATAGCTTAAGTTATTTTACATATCCAATTTCATTATAGCATTACCAAGAAAACCGCATAATATTCCTAAAGGAGTGACATAAGAAATTAAAACTTGTATAATGTGATATGTTTTGTATGCGACATACATATATCATACGCATTATTCGACAAATTAGTGCAAATACACCAATAACACGTAACCGTATCTGCTAATAAATAATTGTCTACACAAATAAACGAAATTGATCTGACTCTTATTTTCAATTGAATACATTATTTTCCTTGTTACATATATCATATTTGATAGGGGCAACGATATCTCACCTTATATAGCTGTTTGACACAAAACTAAGTTCCATAAGTTGTAACATAGTTGTACCACGCTAACCAAGTAGCTTGCATGCTTATACGTTTATACATTGACATACAGATATAGAAATAATAGACGCGTCCATTGCACAAAAGTTCGTGGGTTCTTACAATATTACACAAATGAGCTGTCACGGGACGCCTGGCAGATGTGATAAATCGACATTGTTTGAGACGAACGAATCTCAAATTCTCGAATTCTCAAATTACACTATAGGTATGCGAGCTCAGTGCAGCAAGAGAGACTGCGCACAGTCGCTTGCGCATGGCATCGCGTCGCCACGTCTCACACACACCACGGCCTGTATCACCACGGTATCGCCACGTCAACAATCCGGTTTACCTTTACCTATAGATGTTTAATATCAAAAATATAGATATATTTTTGCTATACAGAATACATATGTCTATATTGTACATACATACTACAGGGAGAGAGACAGACATATACATTTTAAATTGACTATATTAGGCATATGAAATAACACGAGCGTCGAACTTCAGAGTTGAAGCAGTCACTGCGACCGAAGACGGTCATTCATTTCTTCAGGTACTAAACAATCTAACAAGAAAAAACTACTAATTTATACGACAGCGTTTAAAGAAGAATCTTCGAATTAATTAGGAACATTTTATTGATATACCTATGTTATAAACTGTTTCGAACATAGAATGATAAATGACCGAACGATATATTCAATTATATTCTAATCGGTGTCCCCAACTTAATTATAGCCTATTGAAATTATCAGTAATCATCTTAGAAATCACAAAAATATACTCATAATTTAATAATAGGAAATGAAATAACAAATCGAAAATAATTACTGTATATAAAACGCGTTTAAAATATGATTTCTGATTGTTTGTGATTTTTATCGAAAACCTGAAATATGTTCAATATTGGTTGTTCGTCGCAATCACATTGTGATTCACTCAGTCCGCTTGTTCTGCTGGCAGTACTGGCGTCATAGCTTCAAATAGTAAGCGCGCCGCGCGGTCCGAGTCTGCCAGTCGGCATTCGGTACTCGCTGATGGCCGATCGTTTAGCGACGCGGCTCAGCATTTTAAACTTACGAAAACTTTAATAACACGGTTAAAAATGAAACTCGAATACTTTTATAAATTTTTGTTACTTTTTAATTTATTTACTTTGGCATTCTCTGTCAAATTTTGCCCACCAAAATGCCAGTGCATTCGCAGTAAAGTCGGGTGCCTACATCAAGATCTTTCGACTATTCCGAAAACGCCTCCAGATACGCACACTCTGTGAGTATAACATATATTATAACTTTAATTATACTATTGGTCAAAAGTATGATAACAATATTATAAGCCTTTACCCTTACAAAACATTTGGTAGCGATAAAACAAAGTGAGCTGAAGCGGCACAAGCGAACGAACTCGGACATTTATTGTTGCGAAATTATCTTTAAAAGCTTTGGTTTACTTTCAAGTTTTCCTGCTATTTGTATTATTCCCAGAATCCGTACAAATAACAATATTATAATCAACAATATATACTTAGAACCAGTTTAAATATAAGTTTCAATAACTTCATATAAAACAATTAGTAAAAACATATCGTAAGAACCGGTTCGTTTCTTTGATAATTACTTAATTTATTCGTTTTAGTACGTAGAAAAGTATAAAACCTTTTTCAAGTGTTTTACTAGTTCTAATGTTTACATAATTATAATGTTTCCTTCAATCACCTTTATCTCTATAAATAAATTAAAAAATATACTATATATATATATGTAACCACATTTATAATCATATAGTAAACACATTCACTTTATGTTTTTTTCAATTAAATCATGTTAAAATATGGAAACGATTATAGTGTGTATTAAAAGCGCCTTGATGTGACTAATCAATTTCCGCAATTATTCTAATTTTTTTTCTTGTAACATACAAATTGATTATACAGGATATTATATTATACAGGATCGCGCCATGTTACTAAATAAAAAAGACACTATTACTCATTTAGTCTTTGATTGTATTTTATGTTCTAAATTTTTTGTATTTGGATTTATTGCCATTGGGTGACTTAATAAGTAATTATAATAATATTATACAGGCTGGCAAATACTGGCAATTAGGTGATTTATAAGTAACTAACATTTTCCACGACTTGTGCAATTTTTGATACATTCAGAAGTCCAAATCACATAAAAACTAATAAGTTCTTAAACATTTAATAGTTTAGTTGGGAAAATTTAATTATTATAGTATAACTGGAAATCGAAAACCTTCATAAGGTTTTGGTAACAGTAAAAAAAAATCATTGGTTAAAAATATAATAAAAACAATAAATATGTAAAGAGAATTACAAATAATTAAAAATAAATACATTAAGAAATCAGTAAAACATGTATATATTCATACATGTAAATATATTCTATCTATATATCTATCTATCTATATATTATAAAACAAAGTCCTCTGTCACGGCTGTCAGTTCGCGATAAACTCAAAAACTACTGAACAGATTTCTATGCGGTTTTCACCAGTAGGTTAAGTGATTCATTAGTAGGTATATAGTTTGCCAAGTTTTTTTATTAACGAGGCGGGATAACGTCCGCCGGGCCCGCTAGTTCTATATATAACGTGTTCGTAAAGAACATATTTTTAATAACAGTATCGTTGACTTAACACTTTTATATTAAATATTTTTTTAATTCTTTTTTAACCAAACATCGTATTACATTTAATACCCTACCCGATCGTTGAATCCCTTGAATGTAATCCACATGAGCGTCTAAAATACTCTCTACCGGACAATGAAAATTCCACAAAATTGATTCAACCGTTTCTCAAATTAATATACTTAAAGAAATAGAAATAAACGCTTATTTAAGTTTTATTAACTTGAGCTTAAGATAAAGCTTTTATTTCCAAATCATACTTCAAGCTTGTATATTTAAGTATGTAAGCTATTTATTTTGTTTTGTGTATCCCTCAAGTTTTTATTTTGTTGCGAATATAATTGCGAATGTAGTTAGCTACTTTGATTTATGAAAATGTTAATTTTGTCGTGTATAGCAGTTTTTACATAACTGATATTACGGGCACTTTTGGGTTTCTCATAAAATACGTGAACTATTAGGGTTTCAGCTCTAGTTTTTTTTATATTTATTATAAATCCGAAAATATGTTTATAATATTTCAATCAATAAAATAAACGGAAATAATTATATTTCTACACAAGCGTTACTAGATAACACTAGATTTATTAATAACTGATAGAGATACTTTGTAGAATTATCGTAGCATTCTTCATTTACGATATATTATTTAAATACCTGTGAGACAGATCTTCGCACGGCATTAAAGAACTCTGTGAACATTAATTTTCTAAAGGATGATAGGAATCCATTTTTAAAATAATATACTATTATTCAATAATCGTTAGATATCTGATATCAAGGAACCTGTTAATTATGTAATATAACGTATGCCATGTATTCTATAATTTATTTGGTTTAGTAAAAACAACGAGATTACACAATTACCAAAAATAACGGTAAAGTGTTTCCTAAACTTTACTATAAATCATATTTAAAGAAAAACACAAGTTCACAGTTTTATAATACGTCTAAACACACAATGCATACGTAGTTTTTCTAAAATAAATAATATGGTATTAATTTAGTCTATATTATAGTTCAAATTATAAAATGCAATTATGCTTATACAATATATACTTTATATTCGTTACAATTAAAGATATAAAACCTATGAAGAAACTTAATTTTTAATAACTACATAAAACTTAGCTATTGTTTTAAAAAGTTGTATCAATAAATATTGTTTTCATAGCCAAAGTGTCTTCCAGCAAAATAAATAATTGTCTTCACAAAACCGTATGTATGAACTTTATCGTGACTGAATATGTTGAATGAGCGTTATATAATTTTTATAGAATTTATAAGTACATAAGTAATAACACTGAATAATTATAATTTATTCGATTTTTGGTGACATTTCCAGTATAATTACGTTAGTGGTATTTAGATGGAAAGCATATGGTGTTAGTTATGTTTCATTTGTCATTTATTTGTTCTTAACTGGTATCCACGACTTTGTAATGAGTTCACGTTCGTTTCTGATGTTTCATCAGAACTATGACTCATATTTGAATTAAAAATGAGAATCTTATCATTGCCGCTTAAACTTCATGGAAAATTATAATGATGTAGTCCTTTCTTTAGTTCATTATTTATTGAATCTATTAACTAGTTTCAAGTAATACGCGATATATCATTAAAAATGTATGTTTTTATTACAAAAGTTACTAATACGATCAAAAATGATCTATGTTGTTGTAATTATTTGAACGTTCAACATCTTACTTGTTCCTACACATAAAATGTTCGCCACAATGTTATTTGTAAATATATACCAGAAACTACTAAATTATGGATCACTCTCTAAAGCAACGAGACAGTGTAGGTAAATAGTTATTTCCGTAGGAACTTTGTTTTGTTCATAATAAACCACATATCAAGTGAAGAGTGTTTATTCTCAAAATTTATAATTGATTATTTCTAAAATAATAGTCTAACCATAGCTTAATATTTAGTTCGTATAATTGGAAGATGGTATATGAAAAGTTGCAAGTATGTTTGTAATCTATGAATTCTGTCTATCGCAATTCCAAAACAAGTAAGAATAAAATAAATATTCGCGATTTAGATATATGACCTACATCAAAGGTATAACAAAATTCGAACGGGTATTCGCTAGGTATTGTTATCATTTTTAGGTAACGGTTTTTAAATGATAAGTATTTTATCTTGAAAATGTTCTATATCTCGATAACTGTTAAATTCGCATTCATCTTGGATCTACCGATGCATATTTTGCAGCAAACTGATAATCGTTGACAACATAAAAAATAAGAAATTAACACTTGGAGCTTAAAGAACGAACGACAGTCTGTAAATTTTGTGTACAAAAAATATTGCGTGATAGTGTTTGGTTTGACACATCCTTTTAGGTCGTTCGCTCGTCAGCGTAACTTCTGCATTGGCATAAAAAATTTACATGTAATTTCGGTTCGATGATTTCTAAACAGATGAATAGTCCATACAGTTCCAAAATCGGTTTCATTGTAAGATTGAGTATAAATTTGAATTTAGCAAAGAAAGTTTGAAAATAGCATCTGCGACAAAGAAGTTGAGAAGTAATAAGGTAGCATAGTATCGGCATGTCAGGAAGAGAGGTGAAAACCAAATAATTGGAAAAAATTTAAGTATGATGGTGTACGGATATAGGAGAGGAAGATCGAAAAAGGTATGAATATATTTTGTGAAAAATTATATGTATATATAAATAAAAGCTACATAAGAGAAGTATAAAAGGTGTGAATACTGAGATGACATTTGACAGGGGAGAGTGGAAGGGGAAAACATATTGTGCCGACCATACTTAGGTGGGATAAGGGTAAGAAGATAATGATTAGTACAAGCTTGGCTAAATAATTATACTTATACTTGATTAATCGATGAAAAGCGACAAATATCGATAGACAAATTTCTATCGATAGTTATCGTGCATCTATTAAATTTCTTTGAAGTATCCTCTAAATACCTAATCTTCATACATTGACTGATAAAGAGGTGTGAAGCACCGAATCAAGTCACGTGAAAATTTTCACGTGCATACACTCGCAATATAATCGGATAAAAGTGCGATCGCCTTTGCCATTTCCTCGTCTGTTGCAATAAGATAAGAAATAGCGATATACTGCTTTGATCAAAATCTATGGTTTTCATATTTTTCATTTATTCTATATCCCATAAGAAATCTATAACGAAGTCGTTTTATACAGTTTGCAGTTATACCGGCTGTGGATATTATACTAGATATGGAGGGACTCTTTTTTGTCCAATCTAGTTTTTGTATATTCCAATCATCAACTGCACGCATCGGGCGCGTCGAAATTACTACATGCAATGAAACTGTGATATTTGAATGAATCTTTAAAAGTCGGTAGCTGTATTCCTGTGTATGTATTTGAAATACCTGGAAAAAAACAGGGTGCAAAGTTTCACTATAAAAATTAAACCTTTGCATTACAGGGAAATATTTGGATTAAAAAAATAAAACAGAAAGCCAACGTCACGCGGTGTTCCCAGGCAGTCACCTATCGAATTACTGACGCGCCCAATATTGCTTGCTTAACTTCAGTAATCGGACGAGAATTGGTATTTTCAACACTCTATCCGACACAGTGTTTACCCTCACCATTTTTCGTCATACAAAAAGGGTGCCGATCAGAATTTTAAAGCCCTCCCGTAAGTTTCACTTCAAAAGTGGAGTTGTCGCGAAGTAATAAAAAATATAGAAACTCGGTGCGACGGATATAGATCTATAACCATACATACATACATCTATATCAGTATTAGTTCAGTTAATGCAAGAGTGCAGTCACTTTGCCGTGCTTCAATAAACAAAATAAAAAATTCAATAAAAAATAAGGGTGACTATTAACATAATACAGTAAGATAAACGAAGTGACGGTGATCTAAACTTGGAAGTGTCTAAAAAAATAAATCAGGAGGATTTAATAAAGTCTCTAATGTTTTGACGGGCCTATGTTCTGCAGTAAATTATTACAGGCTAATTGTAAAAGAAAAAATATAATGCCAGATAGTAAATAAATAGAACAACTAATGTTTTGGATACTTTGTCACCGCTCTATTTATATTTTCGATTAAGAACCGTAGCCGAATCTTATGTAATTGCGTACATAAAACTGAGATTGCCACATTTACTGTGAATTGTACTTAACAAAATATTGCTACTTATTAGACACAATAGAATCATTGACCTTCAGACTTATTCAGTAGCTTCGGTCGACTCGCTACATGATCAATTTAGTATGCATAATGATCATTATTACCAACAGTTGTTAGAACTCGGCTGATACCCCAACTTTATAGACCATAACCGAGGAGCGGTGACCACTCCTATAAATAAATCACAATGAAGCTCGAAATAACATTGGACTTTAATTGACTCCAATTTGATTTGACTATTGAACATACAAAACTTAAATACATATCACATTGTATCATTTGCATACAATGGATTTTATTGAAGTTATTCTTCTTTTGGCGCGTTAGGGAAAAATGATGAGAGTAAATTTTTACGTAACGCGCGCATACCGTCACGTAAAACCTACACCCTGAAGTTATTACGTAACGCGCGCATACCGTCACGAAAAACCAACACCCTTTTTTTTTTTTTTTTTAACGTGGGGAAATCCCTTATGGATACACCACCCTCCCGTGGGAGAGGGTGGGTTATGTCCGAGTCACACGGACTAAAACCCCACGGTGTACGTCTGCCGCTATAGTTGGGGCGGCACGAGATCTCTATAGACTTCATCGTGCCGCCCCAGCGGTTGGCCCAGTAGCGGAAGCGCCGCCGCCGGGCCCCGTCTTGTTAGGAGACAGCCGGGTACACACCGGCCGTCTCCTCCTTCCGCCGGACCTGTGCAATGGAAAGACACACAGACACAGATAACACCCTGAAGTTAGCTATAGTCAACATTTTGTTTCTTTGTATTAAAACTTTCAATGTATTAAATACGTTTTTTCTATTGTTAGTGTCGTTTTTTTTACAAACGTAGATTAAGGCGAAAGATAAAATTTTTGAAAAGATTTTTATCTTGTTTCGCCAATGAAGTATAACTTCTGACGCGTGTACATAAGTACACACACGCTTTTTTTGTGCATATATATCCTTATATATTTGTTATTTTGTCCTACATATATCTGGAGATATATGTAGGAGACATATACAGAAAAACAGAATGTTCTAATCGATGCTATATATACATATATACTCACATGACTATTTCGTTTGAGTAGGTAATACATATTAAAATTATAAATGACATATTAGATAATCAAAGTATAATTATATATTTTGCAATACGCTTAAAATACAATACAATACAATTTATTTTTTTCAAAGCTTTATATTATATATTAAAATTCGCTTAAAAATAGTGATAAAAACTCTGAGTAGTTCATCAAATGTTCACTATCAAAGGTTCGTGTGTACTGTGTAAATAAAACTAAATTCAATGTAAAATATTGCACGTAGTATTTCCAATATTCGGCTGCGCTTTTTACCGAATATTAACGGAAAATCATTTTTTTTTTTCTGTATGAAAAAACTACAAAGGAATAGGAAGCATATTTTTTCAAACTAAACGGGATGCACCAAAAAGAAACGAAAAGATTCGCTCAGGCTCCAAGTTAGCTCATAGTGCATTAATCGGCCATTGTTCCGCTACGAACAAAGGTGTGCTCAAAGCTCAAAGGTGCTCTTTGCACATGGTATGCAGATACACTTGATGGGATGAAGTACTTATTTCAGTTACTATTGTCACTTATATTTATTAACTATTCATGTGGTCATGTTCTAATTTAAGTTGAAGCCATATATATGAATTGGTTGTGTACATATTTATAACTTACGATATATATATATATTTTTTTTTTATATATAATTACTTCAATGATAAAGTCGTGACATTTTAAAATGAACCGCGTACAATTTTAACTTTCATGAAAGTTTCTTTTAAAAGGCTAAAATAGATTTTGGCTCATTTTGTAATATTGCTATTCTTTAATAATTCTTTCAATACGTATCCTTTTAATTAATAACGGATGGAGAAAAGATAAGCTGAAGTACCACGTTTTCCCGATAAAGGTCTTCCATTTCCATCTAGCGTGTTCTTTAAAAAAAATGTAGTTAACTTTATATCTTTTCAAAATAGCTATTAATGTAAAAGAGCATTTATTTTGTACTATATTCGTTTAAAAATGACTTTTAAAGGTAATATTTTTTAAACCTTACATTTATGAAAATGAAGAGTATATTTTCCTTATATTTTAAAGAACCCGTTAACTTCGCTTTACTCGGGCTTTTGTATTAAACTGTTCACAAATTAAGGGTTGATAATAGACGTTCTTTATAAACTTATTATATTATTATACTAGCTGTACCCGCGATTTCGTTCGTATGAAACCTTGTGTAAAAAAAACAGCGATTAATAAAGTCATCTAAATGTATTAAGTTCATTTACTTATCTACTTTTCTCTCGTACTTAAGTCGCGTCGTCATTCAAATTACAATAACTTTTAATAGAGTGGATCGATTTTAATGAAACAAAAACTAAGTTATTCTCGATGATATGCTTTATGATTAGATTGATTAGATTTTATTGTGAATCCAGTACTTTAGCAGTGATACGTGTTATTACAAACAGAAAGATAGACAGACAGACAGACATTTCTAAAAATGATTTAAATTTTTTTTTTTCCTATACACCTTCAACAAGTTTTTTCACGAAAATCGAATAAGTAGAGACACGTTAGATTTACATTTTTATTAAATGTATAGATATAGATAACGAAACTCTTAACCAGTAGCTGTATCAAGATTCCTTACTTAATCATATTTTTAATCATTATAAAAAAATTGATCATAAATGAAAAATTATTTATTAATTATTATTATTATTTTATCATTTTTTTAAATTAAAATATGTGTCTTGTTTGTTAAAGTGTGACTTTTAACTAAAACTATATTACGCGTATGACACACAGTAGGACTAACATTCTTTTCATGCGAAAACGGCACTCAAAGAACAGAATTTTATTCACAGTACTCTTATACATACATTTTACTATACTTTGTATAATCGGGTTAAAACCACGGTTTAAAATTCGGTAGGTAAAGGATTAAAGGCCGACATGAAATTATTAATCACAGTTCTGAAATAAACGTTCATAATTCCCGATATTCGAACTAATGAAAGTTTACTTCATATGTTTCATATTGTACATTTTTAAATAGTTGATAACTTGTGTAATCAGGATTAAAAAGTTCGGCTGTTAAATGTTTGTAAATGTAGTTGTTAATAAAGGTAAATTATTTACTTAAATCCTCATAAGGTTTAACGATTATTATCGATATGAAATGCAAAAGGATATTGTGATACAATTAAAAAAAACTGCCTTCATAAAACTTACTATTATATTTCAAAATATATTTTTAACGTGTAATATTAATTTCAAAAAGGGAAACGATGCGACTAACTTAATATCAAAATAGTATTCCTCTTTCACATGAAGTCTTTGTTAAATATTCAATGCAAATTTTAAACTACAGTAGCAAAAATCTTTTACCTTTATACTCGGATGCAATCTTGAAAGTTGCGCGATACCGTATAAAACATAAAGTATACGGGTAAAATTTATCGAGAACTTTCTACAAAATTAAGAAGTACTGAACAATATACAAGTATATGTTTTCCTATCGTATACACTTTCAGGGCTTACTTTTATTTATTTTAAATAACAAATCGAATTCAACAATTACCGAACATTTCCGAACTTCAAAATATTATGTATAGTGTATTCTTATATCTTAACTGTATAGTGATATTTTTAAATAAATAATTATGTTATTTTTAATGCATATGTGTTTAGGGACGGAGTCATTTCCAGACATAACTATCATTCCCGTATCGATCCACCCTTTAATAACCTTTTCACGGTAAAACCGGTTTGACGTGATCCTTGAATTTGTTTCTCGGCAAAATGAACCTTGGCATCTCATTGTCAAGCCTTACATTTTTACCCAAAATACTTCTACATTCGTTTTAATCGGTCTCAAAGATGATATGAATAATATGTACTATAATTTGTTTTTAATGTTATTATCATTAAGTAGTAGATCATTTCAATTCAGAAAAAATATTCTAAGTATTATTTAATTGCCTAACCTCTGCATTTATTATTCATAGTTTTAATATAAGTGGGTGGATGAAAAGGCGAAAGGTGTCTGGTGTAGCTTGTGACCCACGAATGCCCTTGAAACTCAAAGGAAAGGTGTATAAAACTATTATAAAATCAGTAATTTTGTACGCATCTGAGTGCTGGGCGACGAGAGAGACGGATGAGAGAAAACTACATGTGGCAGAGATGCGAATGTTAAGGTGGATGTGTGGTGTAACTAGAATGGATAAGATTAAGAATTAATATATCAGAGGAAGTTTGAAAATAGCACCAGTAACAGAGAAGTTAAGGAGTAATAGGTTAGCATGGTATGGGCATGTTATGAGGAGAGATGAAGACCATGTAACTAGAAAAGCTTTGAGTATGACGGTCGATGGATATAAGAGTAGAGGAAGACCGAAAAAAGAATGGATGAATTGTGTGAGAAATGATATGTGTGTAAAAGGTGTGATGACTGAGATGACATCTGAGCGAGCGTGGAAAAGGAATACATGTTGTGCCGACCCTACTTATGTGGGATAAGGGTAAGAAGATGATGAGTTTTAATATAAGTGAAATATCGGCTGCACAAGAACCATAACAATACACCTTGTTACCCTTTAAAGTAAATTATAAGTATATACAAGAAATAAAAATGGTCCCAAAATTTACCCCTTCGAGTTAATGTCTCAGAGAGATTACATTTGCACCTCCTTTCTGACAATGATCAGATAAATAAAAGAGTTTTTGTAATTAGTTCGTTAGTGTATGTGTTGTTAGTAGTAATTTTTACAAGTACATATAGATAAATTTTGGAACATTGGTAGTTTCGTGGCTTCAAAATCGAACACAGAATACCAAGTTATATATTTAAAGCATGGGAGAAATCGTAGAATGCAATCGGTGTGTTCTGTCATTATTGAACAGTATAATTAGTTGAAATACAAATAATTTATCAATACACGATTCTTATACATTTACACATGTATAACACACACTTTGTGATCTCCTAACTGCAAAACTAAGTTTCCCTGTATCTTGGCAATTGTTATACCATCGTAGAAAAAAATAATCTGTACGTCTGTCTGTCATTCCGTTTATGAATAAGACGAGAAATTACCGTATACAATATATAGGACAAATTTAATAAAAATTCAATAGAATTTATTATTAAAAAATTATCAGCCGTTGTCTGTATTGTGTGTTCCTGAGAAAGTTTGTGTGTGTGTGTGAATACATTTGTGCTTAAGTGGAAACAATATTATTGTAGAATGACTTATGAGGTAACCCCTCTTTTGGCACATTGCAATCGAAAAAAGAATGGCGACCACCGTCATATCTAGAATACATCGCCTTTCGTAGATATCATGCCGGCTTGCAAAACTCTCGGTAACTGGATATAGACTGGCCGATCCTCAAACTATGGCTGGCTGATCAGCCTATGGATTAAGTATAATCAAAAGACTATCACCGCAATCCGTGTGCAATATAATAATATCTTTCGATTATTCTTGGGACTGCCGCGATTCTGTATCCTCGGGTTGATGATTTGCTTAAAAAAAGTTTAAAGGCGTAGTTTCTTAAAACTTTAAAGACTTTATATTAAACTAGGTGACCCGTGCCCACTTCGTTGGGCGGTAAACAATTATAAAAAAACTCCTTTTTGTGACTAAAATATAAAAGTTAGATATATGCTGTCGCTGACTTTTTTGTACGCATTATCAAGCTCTATAACTTTTCTCTGGAACTCAATCATATATGTCTCATAGTTAAGGCAGCGTTCGTAAGGAATGTTTTCGTTCGACCGTTTTTTCTCCGACTTGCTTATCAAATCCGACTACCACAAAAATGTCTTCATTTTTCAGATTAATATTATATATATATGACACTCACAAATAACGTGGCTTCCTATTGGTAAAAGAATTTTCAAAATCGGTTTTGTAGATCCAGATATTACTCCCTACAAAGTCACAAACTCACAAATTTTACCTCTTTATAATATTAGTATAGATGACGACCGTATTTATAAGGATCAAACGTCTAAGAAGTATACCTAAAAAAATGATCAAAATCTATCTAATACATTTTCAGTGATATATCTATTATTCTATTTATGTTGATACCTCAAATAATCTGGACCCTATTTCTAGAACCTCACATACAAATTACCAGTAAATTGATTTACTATTTATACAGATACTAGCCGGCCCGGCAGACGTTGTCACGCCCTGGTTATAAAAAACTCCTTGACACATTATATACCAAAACCTTCCTCATGAATCCCTCTATCCACTGGTGAAACCCGCATGAAAAGCCGTTCAGTAGTTTTTGAGTTTATAGCGAACAGACAGATATAGCGAACAGACAGACAGACAGACGCGGTAGGGGACTTTGTTTTATACTATGTAATGATATACTTTTAATTTGTCATAGTTATGTCATGTCATCTAGATCTCATTGATGATAGTTAAATATCTACAATTTTCTAATTAAAGTTACTCTCTTAAATTATTAAAACATGAAATGACAGCTTAAAGTTCTATTTGTTCAAGTTAAATTTGTAAAATGGCTGCCTCTTGCACCAACTTAAAAAGGTAAATAAGCGTTTCACAGAACTCGTTTTGCAATAAGGGAATGCATAATTCTAGTATCTAGTTTTAACTCTGTTTTATTTGGTTTGATCAGAGGGTAATGTAAATTTCCGTATAATAGCCAAATTATTAATAAATAAATTTATAATAAATATATTTCTGTATAGTAAAGTACCTTATGAAATATCTAGTTACAGAACTCATCGTAATACATATGACCTAAAGTTCATTATCGAAGATAGATAAATTCCTTTGTTTCGGCATCAATAGTGATAATTATAATACATAACGCATCGGTAGTAGATCAATTCCAAATTACAATAAACAACTTTATTAAGTGCATACTATTGTTAACTATTCCTTGTTGGACGATAATATAAATGAACTGTAAAAGCTTAAATCGATTTAAGTCCGCAAACTGGAAACAATGAAAGGAGCTTGAACGATTGGAATTAGATTCCAGTGGCATAGTTCAGTTGGCGGTGTATTTATTCCCAGAGTAATAAGTAATAATAGTCTTTGATATAAGTAATAATAACAATATAATTCTTGGTAAACTAGATACAGTTTCCTTGAAATTATTATAAAGTATTAAAATACATTTCAAAGAACATCTGTAATGTTTCATTAATATTTATTTGTGCAAACTCGGACGTTCTGATATGCCTATGTTCCCGATGTAATTTTAAAATATAAATAAATCATATTCAACTTTCGTTGTATATTTTACATACATATAAATACATGAAATATTATACTAAATATATTATAGGGATATACACTTGTATAAAACACATATTAATATAGTTACTTGATTTTATTTTTAAATTTACTACCAATTTATGTATTATTATATAATTTGTTTTTGTTTTTGTGGACCCTTGTTGTCTAATAAATAATAATAATAATATATAAGTGTTCAAATATATACGAATATTTTTGTCGGTTGGTCTTTCTAGGACTCTATTACAACGCGGATTATTTCAAGATTAGAGAATCCATTTCAATGCCGTTTTCAAATGAATATAGTATAGAGCTTAGTCCGAGATAGGATCTAAGCCACGGTATATGATATACAGTGATCTATTGCACTTTTATAGATACCTCTCTAATGCAGCTACCAATAACCACACCTATTAATTAAAATGTTTAGTGACAGATTTTAAATATAAATGTGGTATATGAGTCAGACTTGTTTAAGGAAATAGCTATACTCATGTTGTTTTTCATCTCCAAGCACATACTTATTGTATTCTTATGTACTTGTGTCTTACTTATGTAGTATTCAATTTCAAATCTACATCAATCGACGCTATCTCACACATTATAGTCGCATCATCTTCACGACTAGGCGGTTTTATTCGTTTCTGATAAACATCTCCAAATTTCTAATGATATTACATCGATGTCTAACGCATTTCATAGCAAGGTTATGTTGGTGGTAGAGTCACGCTGAAGCTATTACTGGTTTCAGCATGAATAGGTCAGCTCGCCCGGGGTAGTACCACCTGACTCACAGAAAACCGACGTGATGTAACAGTGCTTGCATTGTTGCGTTTCATTCGGTCATTAAGAGCGCTGGAGGCCCACCGCCCCCCTCCCCGAAGCGCAGATTAGTAACGCACTTGCGACTCCGCTGGTGTTGCTAGTGTCTATTGACAGCGGTGATCACTTAACATCAGGTGACACAAGAGTTCGTTTGCCTCCAATGATATAAATAAAAGTTTATAACTTTTTCGTAAGTAAAAGTTATTTATGTAGTTATCGAATGCATCACTTAAGTATTCTTCAAGATTCTAAACTTTGATGTCCTTCTTGATGACCTTTGCTTTGGTACATGACTTAATAGATAGATACATATCACTGTGTATTTTACAACATTACCTAATTAAAATTACTGAAATGTTTGTCATTATATGTCTGTCAAGTAGCTTAAAGTTTGTAAAAATCAGCTCATACCTTATTCAGCTGTAAGAAATATCTTCCGAAGGTCAATAGAAAAATATACAAGAACGTCGTCATTAATGTCAGTTTACTGAATAATGTGATAGTAAATGCTTAACAGAAAAAATCATCACGTGTTATAGTTTGTACATATATTCAGAGTTTATACAACAATATAATATAGTTACGAGAACAGGAAAAAGAGAAGAAGAGTATTTAGGAAAGCATTACAAATTCCCAGAAGAAATGAAGTGAATCATCCCAAACTTATTAGATAGACATCGATCGACCAAACATAGCATTGAAAGCCTTTTTCTCCATACTACAAATAAAACATGAAACTATCAGTACTTTAAACCATCAAAAAAGTTTTTTGTATTTGGTTTTTGGGTACTAAGACCATAATAAACTATTAGCTCGAAATTTAAAAGAAGTTAGAGCCAACAAAATACAAATAACGATTTCCTGAATAGATCAAAAGAATTCATTATGCTGAAATGATAATCTTTGCGCTGAAATTGTACAATTTTTTATATATAATCAGATACATAATACCGTCATATTACTGATATATACAGTTTCTAATACTTGGTATAACACAAGTGACACACAAAACCTTTAAGCTGCTTCTCACTGGTAGCCTTCAACATAGTTATCAACGATTTAATTAGTAAGCTAGTAGTCATGAGAAAAGTGAGATTATCTATTTAATAACGAGGTTTATCTTAGACCTTGCAGACGATTTCATAACAGTGACACATAATCCTAGACAATATTACAAGCGATTACAAGAAATAGAAAACTTTACTTCTATGTCGCATCTTGTTTTCGCATTCTGAGTTGACAATATATTGAGAGAGAGATAGGTAGACGCAATTTGATACGAGTCATTTGCCTTCCCCTTGCCAAAGGTTAGTAATGTTATGATTTAGATGCAAAAAAGAGAGTGACAATAATTTCAAAGTCCCTTCTTTGATGTCAAATGAGGACTTTGAGGATAAAACTCAACTACTGCTAATTTAGATTTTAATCGATGAAAAACCAAATGTACCGCTTACAATACAACTTCAAGCTATCTGAGAAAAACAATGCCGTTGACCAATTACAAAAACAGCACCATTTCTTGGTATTGTATTTTTTGGTCGAAAACAGACTGTGCGGGACTACGATTAAGTTGAAAGAAATCATTAGAATTACTGTTCACTTATTTGTACACGCTTAGGGGTCATCAAAATGCGCTTCGTAGGTTTTTCATTCAACTTTGAATAAGACTTCAGTTCCATGAGTAATTTGTGATAAAGCACAGTCGAACAGAGGTGGCTTGGGTTCGAAAGAAAAGTGACAGAAAATGATACAACCCTTCGATGAAAACAACTATGTAACAAACTTAGTCATGCAAAACGAGTAGCACGTATCCTAGTTTGTTTAGTTGTTTCTCTCTAGTTCATAGTTCTACCAAATGATTTATCCTCTCTCAAAACTCACTATTTTCTTCTTACCCTTACCCAACCTGAGTAGGGTCGGCATAACATGTTTTTCTTTTCCACTTGCCCC
Organism: Antheraea pernyi; assembly: GCA_015888305.1. NCBI lineage: Eukaryota > Metazoa > Arthropoda > Insecta > Lepidoptera > Saturniidae > Antheraea > Antheraea pernyi. Next base: position 319,552 of record MU158749.1, on the reverse strand, counting down.
TTCAAATGTTATCTCCTTTTATATATGTATCATTTTTTCATTTCCGTTCCCTTCATACTCAAGACTACTGTCGTTTTGTTTTAATATCATACGAAGCAAACGAACAGTTGGGTCACGTGTGATCACACTTAAGTGATCACTACCATCCATAGACAGTTACAACAACAGGGGCGTCGCAAGTGCGTTGCCAGCCTGTATTCGGGGGAGGGGGGAGGGTTGGTGGATATCCAGCGCTCTCACTGACCGAACGAAAGGCAACGATGCAAGCACTGTTACTTCACATCGGTGTTTCTGTCAGAGGGTGGTGTAGTACCCCGGGAGAGCCGACCCATTCTTGCAGAAACCAGTAATAGCTTCAGTGTGAATCTACCACCTGCAATAGTTACATGACTCTCTTATCTTTTCTCATAACATACCCGTACCATGCTTACCTATTACCATTTGCATATACAATGCCGTTTTAATAGATTTTAATGTGGTCGGTGAAAGGAAGCATTCATTAGGGGTTTCTTAAAACCTACACTTAGGTCACAAGATCCAGACACTGCTTTGGCCACTTTACTCTACCCGATATACTCCAAGTGTTTATACAGTGAATAATTATATAAAAAAACTAAGAATTGCGTCTCAAACAATTGTAAAAGTTGTTGTTGTTATTATTATCACTACTTTTTGTGCCAATTCGTTGAAATATCACAGGAAACGTAATTCCTGTTTAGCAAACAATCAAACAGTATTTTATTATAATTGAAAGCTGTATGATATTGAATTTAAAATAATCAGTGTATGCTATGATGATTTTTTTTTCAACTAACTTTTTTTTTCAGTTTTGATCTGATTATTCTTTGTATATATTGAAATAAAAAACCTGAAATTACAACCATTAATATTAATTTTAAGTACTTTCTCTTTTTTTACGGTGTGACCTCTGCCTATAAATCTGAAAAGGTATTTCAGCTAAAATACAATCCGGTGAAGCTGTAAGACCTTGCCAGGTCAAAAGTGTAGTCAGTTCGAAAAAAAAAATCTAAAATACATGTAAACCAATTTTTTATTACTCTGCCATATTAAATGAATTTATTTATTAAATAAATCTCAACTAAAAACAACACGGCAATATACATATATATACTACTAGCGGGCCCGGCAGACGTTATCCCGCTCTGATTATAAAAAAATCCTGGACAAATGATATACTAAAACATTCCCCGTGAATCACATTATCCATTGGTGAAAACCGCATAAAGATCCGTTCAGTAGTTTTTGAGTTTATCGCGAACAGACAGACAGACAGACGCGGTAGGGGACTTTGTTTTATACTATGTAATAATAATAATAATGATAATCTATACAAGGCAATATACTACATACAAAAGTGCCAAATGCGGTAAAAGTGTAAATTATACTGGTGAGTTGGTACTAGTCACTAGAAGTATATTTTTACCCAAAATTCTTCTTATTTGCTATTATTTCCAAAATAAGCGACTTAACTGAAAATATGTAAATGTAAATTTGTTGGGAATGCAATTTCCTACATAAAAGAACCCATAAATCCAGTTGCTTAGATTAATATTTTTTGTCATATTAAACTTTAACTTTTTTAAGTACTTTAAAATTTTATATCGTTTATGGAATCAAACGTTTGTAATTATTAATAATTCATGTTATATCACTATATTTTCAAATAAATATCACTTTTTGAAATTTGAGCTTTTGTAAATTGTTTTATTCTAAGTGAATCGCGATCATGTAAATACAATGATACCATAAAATGCGGCTCGTTCAAAGAGGTTTGGTATGCATGTATTCTAGATGGAAAAAAATTCACACCAAGGACAATTATTCAAAATTAATACTAAAGTATGACGTTTCGGGAATTTTTCAATATATCCAACAAACTTAATGGTGGTAGAGCCACACTGGAACTATTACTGGTTTCAGCATGAATGGGTCGGCTTGTCCGGGGTAGTACCACCCTCTCACAGAACACCGACGTGAAGTAACAGTGCTTGCATATTTGCGTTTCGTTCGGTCAGTGAGAGCGCCGGAGACTCACCTCCCCTTCCACTGCGACTCCTCCGGTGTTGTTAGTGTCCATGGACGGTGGTGATCACTTAACATCCGGTGATCCACCAGTTCGTTTGCCACCAATGACATAAAAAAAATGTATGTAGGTGAATCACGTCTCAACTTTTTTAATAGTAATTTTATATGTATTTTTAAATCGCTTCAAATAAGTATTAACTAAATAATTGCTGAGCTATAAATTACAGCTATATTATGAAATGCACAATAACCTGTTTGAAAATATGAGTAACATAGGTATATTTATTCGATACTAGCGGGTCCGGCAGACTATAAAAAAAACCTTGACAAATTATATACTAAAACCTTCCTCATAAATCACTATATCCACTGGTAAAAACGGCATGAAAATCCGTTCAGTAGTTTTTGAGCTTATCGCGAACAGACAGACAGACGCGGTGGGGGACTTTGTTTTATACTATTTTTCGATATAATCATCATCTTCTTACTCTAAGTAAGGTCGGCACAACATGTTTTCCTTATCCATTCTCGCCTATCAGGTGTCATCTCAGTATTCACACCTTTTACAAACATATCATTTTTCACACAACCCATCCATACCTTTTTCGGTCTTCCTCTACTCTTATATCCACATATATTCGATATGTTTCTATATGTATACTTCTTGAATTATATTTAAATTTCGTATGTTATATTCATGAATCTAATATTAATATTATGCATGTGTAATATTTAATTTTGAAAGATATATGTTTATTGGTAAATACCTAGTAATTTTTATTCGGAGGTAAACCGACTGCCAAGATACAGCGAACCCAATATGGCATTTAGAGCATCATGTGTGTTGTTTCCATATTCTGTATACTTTGATATATAAATAAGATGTATACAAGTTGTATGAATAAGCTTTATTATTATTATATTAATAAATACGTTACAAGTTAGCAGAATGAGTATAGTTTGTATTTCAATAGGGAGTATTAGTAAAAATGTTTTCTTATAGAAAGCAAGGACTTTGTAATGTGTTTTATTATAAATATTGATATTTATTTTGCAGAGATGCACGTTTCAACATGATTCAAGATATAGAACCGGGGGTGTTCAGTCATCTACATCAACTTCGTTCGCTACTTCTAAATGACAACCGTTTGAGGTCACTACGATCTGGTATATTCCACGGCTTACGCCATATGAAATACCTTTACCTCTATCGGAACCGAATCCAATATATCGACCCTGATGTCTTTCAGGACCTAACACATTTGGAACAATTGTAAGTATATAGGTAGATGTCGTTATATTTCAAAATAAGCCAAAACCAATTTCAACAATTTATAAGGATTTTTAGACTTTTTTAATGTCTTCAAATTTAAACATGTATAAAAAAATGTGTATACAAACTAAAAATCGGAAAAAATAAGATATAAAAACGATTAAAATTGGACTTGGTTTATTTTTAAACTTATTTCTATTAAGCCCCTGTAGACGTACAAAACCAAGAGTTCATTAATAGCCTGGATGCAGCGTTGGCACCAGCCATTACGTCACGTCGCGTCGCGTCCACGTCGCTTTGCCCCTGAGAATAAAACAACATGCTACCTTTTAACAAATACGTTTTGTATAAATCTGTAAATTTTATATTTACAAAGGATATATTGAAAAGGAAATATAACATGAAATTGACATTGATTGATGTTCGTCACATATTGTTAATAGTTTAACTTTTTATGGCCCGATAGTCGTCTAATCGCCGTCCTTAAATTTGATGGTCCCGAACAAATGTCTAAGTTATATTATATTAATGTATAAAGAGCGCCGATATTATTTGTTTATCCCATCCTAATTCAAAGATTTAGAAAAAAAAATTAAGTCAATGTTATTTATCTAACGTTTTATTGCAAACCATGATTTAGATACTAAATAATATTATGAATTATGTATGGTATTTCACGCGCATACTTTGAAGATGAATGTCAATGTACATATATGCTTGATTTATGTTTCTTGAACTATGAATATATATATGAAACATTTTTGCTAATGGTTATATTATCAACTACGTTACTATTAACTTACCTACTTTTGTGTTAAATTCAATAGATAATTGATTCAATTGAGATTATTAATTGTATAGTTTCACTTATTATTAGATGCTCAATATACCTTGTAAAAATACATTTTAATAATATTTTACAGAATTTATTATTGGTATTACGAACTTATTATTTTTAAACTTCTAGTTATATCATAAACCAAACTACATCAGATAATTTTATTGCATTCACTACGATCACAAGCATATTCTGTATAAACTATGACATACCATTAGGTTAAAAAGATGGGCAAGCGAGAGTAAAGATGTGGTCAAACACAGTTAGGGGCTGCTGCCATCTTAACAGGCTGTAGGTAAGCGCAGTACGGGATTGACATGGACAAAAGATTGGAAATAATTCGCGTTGCAAGTCCATTGTTTGTTAAATCATTTGTTACTGCTAAATTGATAAGACGCGGGCGGCGTACGGTTATGCGGAAAGTGGTTTTATAGCCACTGTTTAGTACTACCAGACTTGATTCCTTAGCAACACAAATGCCCCAATATGAGGCGAGAGACGATTTAAAAGAAAGTTTTTGTCGTTAAGGAGTCCCGTTGTGCTTTCGCAGTTCGAGACAATCCACTCTCTTCCAGTCCATCGGCCAATGCGTCTTGTCTTTCCCATACCGTGAAGCTGTGGAACAATCTTCCGGCCAGTGTGTTTCCTCCTTCGTATGATATGGGGTCCTTCAAGCTTAACGTGGAGAGACACATACGCAGGCCGGCATGACAGCGGCGACCAGTGATAGATAGTGTATTTCTCGGTGGTCGCCATTGTTTTTGGATTGTACTGTGCTTATCATCAGGCATAGTGCAGTCACTTTGCCGAGCTACAATTTAAAAAAATGCGTCCGAGTAGTTATCACGTAAAATGATCGTCCGTAAACCAACTTTACAGACGACCAATGTTTTTTAACTTTCTATTATTTCTATAAATAACAATATTGCAACGTTAAAAGGTTCTGTCATAATATGCCCGACGCGACGCAGCCAATTACTCAGATGTTTTGGCATATCAAGCATAATTTGCTTGACTCTCCGCCTTTACTTTCATCATAAGCCTACTAACGCCCTTGACAAGTAGTGTTTATTAATACTTATATCATTGTCAAAATATAACCATCAAGGTTCGATTTAGTTATGCGAAACTTTCCGTAAGATATAATGAAATTAAGCCACATAATACTGAATTAAAGTAAATGGAAGCTATAATATGGTAAGTAAGAGTAAATAGGGTGTAGCAAATATATTATAATAAAATCTACAAAAAAGACTGACTCGTAACGTAATATAATCTAAAACCAAAGAAGGAACACAAAAAATCATTGAGTTGTCAGAAGACGCCTGGCAGATGTGAAACACATGTGTAACGTAGTAAACAACACTGTATACATAATAGGTATGCGAGCTCAGTGCGGTAAGAGATTTTGCGTACAGCCGCTTAAACATGACATCGCGTCGCCACGTCTCGCCACGCCAACAATCAGGTTTACCCTCGCCTATAGATGTATCACATCAAAAGTTTTTTTTTCTCGTTTATATTAATGATATAAAAAAAAGAAAGAGATAAACTAATCTAATATTTATGTCTTTGAATACATCCGGTGGCAGCGAAGCCCGTTGGTTTCATTCCGGAGTTAAATTGGTGCTGTTTTACTTCGATTAAGGGTTTTTTTGTTGGATTCGAATATAAAACAGTCAATTCCACAATTGGCCCAGATAGCTATCGCTACCTCAAAGGTATTGCTTCGTTAACTCACTCTACTCTTTAATAAATCTTAACTCTTTTGAATCCCGTTAAAACACTGATTGGTTTTTTTCGAACTGACAACGCTATTGGCCTGTCGAGCCTTCACTGCTTTACTGGACTACAAACAGATTGGTAAAAATGAAAAATATAGGGTACAAATGAAGAATAGATTGAAAAAAGTTATTGACGTAAAATTGCAGACTTGGTACCTATTACTTACAGGAAGCGTGTAGGTACAATCTCATTAAACAGAATTCTGGACAAGTTAACTATACTATCGTAGATGTGGATCCTTTGTGTGCGTTTATACTTAGAGATACGTTCAACAATTGACAAAGCGGTATAAGTCAACTGTGTGGTGCGCTCGCATTGAAGTAGGAGTATCTCGTATACCGTAAAGGTTTTTCAATCACGTACCCTAACGCTTATTGCTGTCCGTTTATACCTCGCTGCATCCTACGTAATAAATTGTTTACTATTAAAGTAGATACTATCGTAGATTTTCGAGAATAACTAAAACCATTTTCTACGTCACAAACAAAAATAAATACGTATGAGCTTCTGTTTCATACGGGTTATAATAATTTATCAAAAATATTTTTAACTCGCTTCCCGGCTTATCCGATTGTTACTAGTTTATCTGTGATTTATATATAGTATCTGGGCAACGAAGGAACACATTGTATCGTGTTCCGAGAAAAATATACGTGAAAGAATATTTTCTCAACAATAACTTATATCTAGGTAAACCTGGAAGGATAATCTTTATAAAAGCATCAAATGGCGCTCAAATTTATACTAATATTTTAACTGTGGAAGTGAGTTTGTTTGTTATGCTATCTCTGCTTTATTACTCAACCGGACATCATGAAATTTTACATACACGTTGTTAGGGATAAAGAAAAGGGTATAGTATATTTAATAACTGTTGGGGGATAAATGAAATCTACATTAGCGCGAGCATAGCTAGCAGAAGCATAATAAACCAATTATAATTACGATACTCGATCGATAGTATTAGATTAATAATTACTATCTGTACCTAATGCTTACAGTGCAAACACAATTTGCTTAGAGCATCAAGAGCCATTGACTTCGATTGTTCTCAATATAGATTGTTGTGTAGATTGCACAGCCTAGAGACATTAAACAGTATTATGATTAAATATTAAACTAAACAGTAATAGTTTAGAGACAAGGTTGATATATTAGTTTTATGCTAACCCTCTATATTAACTTCGGTATTATTTTCAATTTATTCTAATTTTATGCGATAAAAAGCATTACCGAGTATTTTAATTGGTTAAATATATTATTAGAAAAATTATGTTCGTATAATATAAAGTATGATACACAAACGTAATGATATCATTTGGTAATGAAAATGACGCAAGTATGAGTCAGTTCCAAAGAGTTTAAAACAGAGCTGTAGGTACGTTTTGTTCAGCCACAGCTGTGGTAATGTCTCAAGTCCGAAAATAACCGCGCTTTCGGTAAGCGGTTGTGGATTGTTTGAATTTCTCATATATCCATTCTCAGATAACTTTATAGTTACTAACCGCACACGAGATAAGATAAAAATAACTATACACCAACGTTATCAGACACTCTTGACAATTTTTTATTAAATTCTTAAGTCGCCTGACTAGCAGATGGTATGTATACATATACGAGATACCGATATGAATTCTATACGAAATCACTAGGACATGATAAAACTACCGTACACCTAAATCTATATATATAGTAGTAACGTATATAGCCATGTTTCGCAGTAATAATATTGCTCTCGTCAGTCTTTAGTTTTTCGCCTATTCGGAAAGACACATGAATTGTTATAAGAAAGAAAAGCTCTTTCCTTTTTCTTATCCAAAACCTAGTCATAAGAAACTTATTGTATGACAGTATTATTGTCTTGAAAGAGGTTCTAAATGTAAAAAAGATTTGTTTCTTTTATAATCACTAAGAATGAGTTTGATCTGAACATATTATATATCGCTAAATGAAAATTATGACATAGATTTATTAATAATGCAACCCTAAGGATACAATATGTATATGTTGATTTTAAGCTTCGTATTTTTAAAACAACTGAGGTCGTAAAATATTGGATTCCTATAAAGAATAATCAGTTGAATCTAAATAAAAACCTTATATGTATACCATATACCACAAGTATGTGTCATTTTATATTATATACGGTTATTAGTATTTGCATTTTTTTTTTATAGTAGCACGGCACAAGGATTGCACTATGCTTGATGGTTAGCACAGTACAATCCAAAAACAACGGCGACCACCGAGAGGGAAACTATCTAGCGCCGTTCGCCGATGTCATGCCGGCTTGCGAAAAGCTGGGTATGCACAGGCTGATCCCGAAACGCGACCCGCAGAAGCGAATCACTATGACGGGCTTTTTCGCAATATACATGGTGGTTGCGACCCAGTCAGGCTGCAAAACCCTACCACCCCGCTTTCACCATTGCCTCGTTCGTTATTCAGCAGGGTGCACCACGTGCAGGTGAGGTTGTCTTGGGTGTCTCAAGTCTTATGATGTTATTCGACATCCCTTACACCCCAAATAAATTGATAAGGAGTTTCAGTTTTTCCCAAAATATATATTTACACTAAAATAAAAATATAGGATAATATATCATACCTAACAAAAAGTATATAATATTACAGTACAGTATGCAGTTGCAAATGATTTTTTTTAATATGTAAATGCCTGATATAAATGCCTAAGTTGCTGTCCAATAAATTGTCTACGATAGAATATATTTTAAAGCTGATCTAAACGTCGATATTATGTTGACCGCGTAATTGTTAGCCATGTGGTATTACTATATATATTAATGGTTATAAATAAAGGCTGAAGATTGTTTATCGAACTTGGAGGGCGAGCAAAATCTGGTAGATTTCAGTTTATTGTTTTCGACGTTACTAGCTGGTACAATACTAACGTTGATACTGATGACACGATTGATTAAACAGCTATTTAATTATACCGTACAGTAACCGAATCTCAGGTATTTTAACAAGTGAACCACCCGCTTGGTAATCATTATTTATTCATTATTATTTCAAATAGAACTGTAAAGGTATATGCTTGGTTTTTATCACGTATCAAGTACAGTTTAACTGTAAAATTTTATTTGTATATGTAAAACTGAGCGTCTATGTTGATCGTCTAGACAGGGGTTATTTGTACAGTGATTCCGGAGGAAGGAGAGCATAGAGCGAGTTTCTACACTACCGTAGAAATTCTCTTTTTTTTTCCAACTGACTACGCTATTGACCAAACAAGGTCTTAACAGCTTCACCGGACTACTAAGGCGAGTGCTTAAGGCACTCAGCCGATTTTACTTTGACAACTAGCTCAAGGGTGCGCGGCACACCTCGGCTTTGGCTGTTGCCTGATACAAGCAATTTGCGACCTATCTGAGCTAACCTAAGCTAAGCTAACTATTCATACATATATGAGTTGTTGAAACATATATGTGTACCAAGCATACATACCTCAACAACTCCTATATATATTTCGTATCGGATAATATTCTAAACTATTTCAGTTTGATAAGGGAAAAAATAAAACCCTTCCACCTGCATGTGTAAGCGTGTATGCGTGCACGTGTGTGGAGGTGATATGTGTAATGTTGTCGCAGTGATGTAAGATTTTGTGTCACTGTATCGCGCGAGCAACGTACTCAAGGGCTCCACGCCGAGGGAACGGACCTAGGCTTGAGCTGCTGCCGAGGGGGGCCTAGTCTGGTGTGCGGGAGCGAAATTTACCCCCAGACCACGGCGGCGTGATCTGTGGTTACGCGGGCGTGGGCGTGAGCACGCTCTGTTTAGAGAGACAGGCTGGTACTGATCATTCACTGCCGTTATTTCATCGGGAGGGTCGGTAAAAATATGTCGCGGACGTCTTTTACAACGCGCAGCGTTTGGTACGGGTTCGTATTTTGCGGCGGATACCACTAACGGACTGGGATGATTCGCGGCTTTTTCAAAATAACTAATCGTAAGTGATTTTACGTACGCCCAGATAGAAGGCATCTCTAGGTCCCTATGTAGATCAACTCTCCGGACGTACCACGGGGCACCGGTCACTTTACGTAAAACGCGGTTTTGAAGAACCTGCAACTTATGAAAATTATCTTTCGACATATGCGCAAAAACGGGACTGCTATATGTCATCACGGGACGAATACACGTCTTATACAAAGTGAGCTTGTGTCTGAGGGACATCTTACTCCTATGACAAAGCAACGGATGGAGGCGACCCAAAACCATAGCGGCTTTGTTTCGTACTCTATCTATATGTGACTCGAAATTTAACTGACTACGCTGTTGACCAAGCAAGGTCTTAACAGCTTCACCGGACTACTAAGGCGAGTGCTTAAGGCACTCAGCCGATTTTACTTTGACAACTAGCTCAAGGGTGCGCGGCACACCTCGGCTTTGGCTGTTGCCTGATACAAGCAATTTGCGACCTATCTGAGCTAACCTAAGCTAAGCTAACTATTCATACATATATGAGTTGTTGAAACATATATGTGTACCAAGCATACATACCTCAACAACTCCTATATATATTTCGTATCGGATAATATTCTAAACTATTTCAGTTTGATAAGGGAAAAAATAAAACCCTTCCACCTGCATGTGTAAGCGTGTATGCGTGCACGTGTGTGGAGGTGATATGTGTAATGTTGTCGCAGTGATGTAAGATTTTGTGTCACTGTATCACGCGAGCAAGTAGAAATTCTCATCCCGCAAACATATAGGGGATATTGAAGGAATGTGAACGCTTTTCACAAGGCGTTATTTCCAGCATAAAATTACAAAGTAACAGTGATATTTCACGCGTTTGTGAATTACTATTCTCTAAACTTATTCACTATATAACTATAATATCTTTTCGATTAATCTATTGTCATGGAAATTAACAATGCGCTTTTGTGAACAAATGAGCCATGAATTTTGGTATTAATTATTTGTTGCAGCTAAATTTCCAAACTAAACGGGGAAGATTCCATGCATTATTACTATTTCTCATATGGTGTGAAAAATCATTTTTGTTTATATGAAATACGCGGCTGTTAATTTTCATATGATAATGATGGTGTGCCAAAATAGGTCGATTTTTTTTGTTCTCCGCTTAATATATGTTAGGATAGAGCTTAAAAAAACCATGCTAGAAGTTGAGGTTAAAATTTTAATTCAAAGAGGATCAATCATTGAATTTGCATTACTCGTATATAAATAACACACTTTTTTTAAACAATGTAGCTGCGCAAACTATGCTGAATTTAAAATTTAGAGAAAATTCAAATATCATGTCCCTATAAAAAATTAAATACTGATTGTGAAAATTCGACTTCATGGAATTTTTTGTTCGAAATTTAATGCTAAACAAAGATTAATTACATTAAGCAGCGGAGTAGTTGGGATAGGAACTGTTTGTGTATTTAATTACTGTTAAATGTACAGGCTAAGGAGCTAAGTGATTAACGGGAACTCTTGGTACCCACTTAAAGTAGTCGGAAATTGTAACTACGCGATGTTGTGATAATGTTTAAAGTCTATAGCAGGGTTTCGTTTATGACAAGTGAAATAGCAGTGATGAACAAATGTCATTTGATTGTTATATATTAAATTATATTAAAATGATGATAATTTCTATACGTGGTGTGTATAGAGCTTTTAACTCTTTTCAATTCAGTAATATTTGCACTAATATGGTTTTTTAATTATAACGTTGATAAACATTTTAACATCCATAAACTTCGCGTAGGTAATTTTATTTTGAAAATGATGTAGTATATAGATATTATATACAGATATTAAATAGGTACAAGTATATTCTTCTTCTTCTTACCCTTATCCCACATAAGTAGGGTCGGTACAACATGTTTGTCATGTTGTGGTATATGATTTGGCTTAATTTTTACGATCGGCCGCCTGCCTGACATCAAACCTCCTTGGGATTATTTTGTTATACCACTGTATTTATGATTATTATTATATAGTTACGAAGTCTAATGGACTCTTTTAGTCTTCTACTTTTTCGTTCCGGTTAAAAACGAAGTTCTTCAAGATTATGGTTTGCTTGCTATATTACCATCTATGTAACAGAAAACTAGCCAACTTTAGACTACTCCTGAGTACTGCATTTTCGGGTTATTTAATAAAGATGGTATGGTGGTTAAGTATGATGGTGATGATGGTTAAGATGGTGGTTAAGTGGTTTAATGATGGTTATTAAACCATCATTATGGTTACCATTTTAATGATGGTTAAGTATATTATAGATGGTAAATAAATAAATAAGTTATCAGACGAAATGAAAAAGTATCTTAAATGTATTCTTTAATATCTTCGTATTACAAAATGTACCTAATTCTAATGAATATAATAAAACCGCTTGATATGTAGCTAGTTAGGAGCTCATCATCTGCTTACCCTTATCCCACCTAAGTAGGGTCGGCACAACATGTTTTCCTTTTCCACGCTCGCCTATCAGATGTCATCTCAGTCAACACACCTTTTACACACATATCATTTTTCACACAATCCATCCATCCTTTTTTCGGTCTTCCTCTACTCTTATATCCATCGACCGTCATACTCAAAGCTTTTCTAGTTACATGGTCTTCATCTCTCCTCATAACATGCCCATACCATGCTAACCTATTACTCCTTAACTTGTCTGTTACTGGTGCTATTTTCAAACTTCCTCTGAAGTTTGAAAATAGCACCAGTAACTAGTATAGTATAGTATAGTAGCTAGTTAGGAGCTATGAAATGATAAAATAACCTGTAAAACTTATTATAAAAGTTAGAGATTAGGCTGTAAAGATTTATGTAACATTCACGAGATGAACCCTGATATAAAATAATTTACAGTCATAATATACTTAGTATTATCACATTATAAGCACTCGCTAGTTAATTATTTTGTTTGAGTGTCAATCAGTACGTTATGACAATGACATCATTACTGACCAAATAGGTTGGTGTCAGTACCTGTAGTTTCCTGGTACGTGGGTACAATCATCACGTGATTGTTATTATATAATGTAAGTGACAATATAAATCATTATATAAATAGCAAAGTGATCTAAGCAACGTAATTATCCACTACACATTGGGTGTAATCATCAAAGTACTAGTAATTTACTTAATGTCCCAATAATGGCGGATAAATATCTATAGTATTTATAAGGCTGAAACATCAGAATATTATTAAAAATTACATCTTAAATGTGATGCAAAATGCACAATTTTCGTCAATTAAATAGAAATGAAAAACTGTCAGACTTACCCACTCCTTTCTAATCACAATGATTAAGAATATATCGGAAAATAACGGTACTCATTTTTTTCTAGAGAACGTTGCTAACTTTTATGCTATAAAGCATGTATTTTTTAGCATATCATATATCTCATATAAGGTAAAGAAAATGCGATATATTTGTAATTAAATCATAAAGTATACTTTTTAAACGTTGTTAAAGCTGACAAGAACTTATGTGATATATAAAAATAATGTACAACGGAATTGTCCATTTATCTACTATTAAAAATGACTACAGAAAAGGACATAATGATATTCCTTCCACGGATAACTCACAATAAATAGTATGTCCCTAATCCCTATCGAATTAAAAAATTTAGATATCTTGTTCATTTGGTTTAGATTGTGATTGCCTTTTACAGTATTTCAATTTAATCACTTTATATCTTAGAAGACATCGCAGAAAACTACACAAAACAAAAATTATGAAGCTTCTTTGACTTTAATGAACTGTAAATGTAAAAGAGTTAAAAAAACCGTTAGGATAAAATATAATCTAAGTTTCAATCAAATTTGAGCGATGCATAAGAAACTAGTATTTCACCAGCACTAGTATGTACCAATATTTTCCTTTATATTTTTCATCATTCGAACGTTTTATACATATTTTCCTCGGAAAATTAACATGTAATTTAAACAAGTGAAGACAGCTAGTTATCGTCAGTAAATGTTTTACATGTAATAATAATGTAATCAAATTATACTCTACAGATATCTGCACGTTAACGAAATACACCACATTGAGCCAGAAACATTCTCCAACATGCCGCGTCTTGAAAGACTGTGAGTGTTTATTTATAAATTATATTTCATGTAAAAATTTAACTTTTATGATGATAACATTTTATTATTCATGATTCGGGAAAATATATTTTTATATCATTTTAGGTACTTACATAATAACCGGCTGAAGGGTATCCCACAGGGTTCGTTCAGTGGTATGCCCAAACTTAGGAAGCTACGCTTGGACAGCAATGCTTTGATATGTGACTGTTCCATTCTTTGGTTCGTTCGCATGCTAGCGGATCATGATGATATGAGTATTGCAGCTACATGCTATCAGCCAACAAACGTAACCGGAATGCCTTTAGCGGCAATGAAAGAAAACGACTTCCACTGTCGTAAGTAACATAAATTGTACATATATACAGTGACCACATTCATACACACAACGAATTCTAATATTTGGATATACGTGCGTTTTCAGAACAACCAGAATTTCAGAAGGAACCACAGGACATAGTTGTTAAGTTTGGCGACGCTGCAATGTTTTCGTGCATTGCCACTGGTGAACCAGAACCTGAAATTGTATGGCTTCGCGATTCTAGTGTTATTCCGATAGATGATGTTCGTTACGAAATTCTGAACAACGGATCTCTTATGGTTCATGGATTGGATGAAAATGAGGTTGGAGTGTTTGAGTGCATGGCAAAGAATCCAGCTGGTAAAGCACATTCAAAGCCAGCCAAGATTATTGTGCAGCGCGATGCTGAGCAATATAACAGTAAGTTAATATTATTTATCAAGAAAAATAATTTTTAAATTATGCACCTTTAATTATATTTGTCATTTATTATAGGCGCTCCTGAGTTTACAGTGTCACCAAAAAACCAAACTGCTAAAGTGAAACAAACACTGGTTATATTTGATTGTGCCGCCATAGGAACTCCAAAACCTCATCTAGCGTGGTACTTTAATAAGGAAAGAATACTATTGAGTGACCGTATTTCAATTCATCATAATGGCTCCATTGTTATCAAAAATGTACAGGAAACAGATGCAGGTTTATATACTTGTAGAGCCGAAAATATAAATGGGAAAACTACCACAACTGTTTCGCTCGAAATTGGCGGTAATTATCTTTAATATGCATATTTTCAATAATATACGTTAAAATATTTTTGATAAATTTTTATATAACTGTTATTATTTCAGTTGCTCCTAAATTTACTAACATCCCAGAAGAGCAAAGTGTTGGCCTTGGAGACAACGTAGAGTTCTCCTGTTCAGCTAAAGGTGTACCCGAGCCATTACTTAAATGGTACAGAAATACAAACTTATTATTAGCGAGTGAAAAAGCTGTATTCAGTAATAATAATCAAAATTTGACACTGCTAGATGTAACCAAAGACGATGAGGGCATTTACCATTGCAGAGCGGAAAACAATGAAGGAATTATTGAAACATCTGCGTTACTAACAGTGGAAGAGTTTCCAATAATACCCCCTAAAATAATTTTACGACCAGAAGATACTGACGCATTTAAGGAAACATCAGTACAAATGCCTTGTGAAGTAGAGAGTGAACCACCAGCATCAGTTGAATGGAGAAAAGATGGTTCTCGTATTGTAGTAAACGATCGATTTTCAGTTACAATAATTGGAAGTTTAATTATCAAAAATGTTACAGTAACAGACAGTGGTCGATATGAATGTTCAGTATTTAATGAATACGGCCGTGATACTGCTTCTGTATTCTTAAATGTCAAAGACCATACATTACCAAGTGATGAGTATGTAAACATTGCTTTAACAGAAGCCACAAGAGATGTTGATCAAGCGATTGCTCGAACTGTTGAAGATATGTTTAGTAACAATACGAATGCAAAAGTAGATATAGCAAAACTTTATAGGATGACCAGGTTTCCTAATGCTCCCGCTAGGGAAATTGCCCGAGCTGCGGAGATTTACGAAAGAACTCTTGACAAAGTAAGAGAATTCATTCAAAGTGGTCAAAAAGTATCATCAACGGAACCATTTAATTATCAAAACTTATTATCGAATGAACATTTGGATGTGATTGCTCGACTTTCTGGTTGCGTTGCCCATCGAGAAAAAGAAGACTGTTCAGATATGTGCTATCATAATAAATATCGCACAGTTGACGGTACTTGTAATAATTTTGACAATCCTACTTGGGGGACATCACTGTCTGGATTTAGAAGAATATTATACCCTATATATGAGAATGGTTTCAGTCAACCAACAGGATGGAATAAGAACTTTAAATACAATGGATTTGTTTTGCCAAGCGCACGACTAGTATCTACAACGATTATTACGACAAAGGAAATATCACAAGATGTTGAAATTACTCATATGGCTATGCAATGGGGGCAATGGTTAGATCACGACTTAGATCTCGCTCTTCCATCTGTCAGTTCACAAACATGGGATGGTGTTGACTGTAAAAAAACTTGTGACTATGCTGCACCGTGTTTCCCCATCGATGTACCACCTAACGATCCACGAGTAACTAATCGACGTTGTATTGATTTTATAAGAACGAGTGCTGTTTGTGGCTCGGGTATGACGTCGGTTCTTTTTGGTACATTACAACCTAGAGAACAAATTAATCAACTAACTTCATTCATCGATGCTTCACAAGTATACGGGTTTGAACAATCAGTGGCTGACGATCTTCGTGATTTAACCAACGATAATGGTCTATTGAGAGTAGGTGCCACTTTTCCTGGGAGGAAACCACTTCTACCTACTGTAGGTATAAATGGTATGGACTGTAGGCGTAATCTAGAGGAAAGCACAAGTAGCTGTTTTGTTGCTGGAGACATCAGAGCAAATGAACAAATTGGTTTAGCAGCCATGCACACAATTTGGATGCGAGAACATAATCGTCTTGCTCTTCAATTGAAAGCTTTGAATCCTTTTTGGGACGGTGATAAGGTTTACCAGGAAGCAAGAAAAATAGTAGGTGCAGAAATACAATTTATAACATACGAACACTGGCTACCTATTATTCTAGGACCTACTGGATACGAACAATTAGGAAAATATAAAGGTTATGATTCTCACGTAAATCCTTCAATATCTAACGTTTTTGCAACTGCCGCTTTACGATTTGGGCATTCTATGATTAATCCAATATTACATCGTTACGATGAAAATTTTGAAACAATACCACAAGGACATTTATTACTTCGCCATGCTTTCTTCTCACCTTGGAGAATCGTTGATGAAGGTGGAGTAGATCCCTTATTCCGAGGAATGTTTACGACACCGGCTAAACTGAAAACTCCCACACAAAATCTTAATTCTGAGCTTACGGAAAAACTTTTTTATAGTACTCATGCTGTAGCTTTAGATCTCGCAGCTATAAATATCCAAAGAGGCCGTGACCATGGAATACCTCCGTACACTAAATGGAGACAATTTTGTAACATGACTGAAGTAAATGACTTTGATGATTTAGCTGGTGAAATAAGTGACAAAAGTGTGCGAGACAAACTTAAAGAGCTTTATGGTTCCGTTCATAATATTGATGTATGGGTTGGAGGTATTTTGGAAAACCAAGTAGAGGGTGGAAAGATTGGCCCATTATTTAGATGTTTATTATTAGAGCAATTTACACGTTTGCGAGACGGTGACCGATTTTGGTATGAAAATGATAATGTATTTAAAAAACAACAATTGCGACAAATTAAAGAAACAAGTTTGGCTCGAATTCTTTGCGATAATGGTGATAACATAGATACGATCGGTGAAAACGTTTTTTTGCTGCCAGAATTGCAAGATGGACTTATATCTTGCGATGACTTACCTTCAATAGATTTGCGATATTGGGCTGATTGCGAGTCTTGCGGTGAAGATAACGATATAGGTAGAGAAAAACGACGTGCACGCAGGGATATTGTACCAAATGATGATGAATTTGATGAGTACGACCGTTTAAATACTCTCGAAGATGATCAACATGATATGAAGAAAACCATTGAGTTCTTAAAGAAGCGAGTTGAAGTTCTGGAAAAAACCTGCGTAATCAATTAGACAATTACAACATTTCGAATGAGTAGTTCTTTCTGAGTAATTAATAATAAATCTTTTTAAGTGTAATATTAAAAAGTATAATTAACTTCCCTACACTTATTAAGTAGGTATTCTTTTGAACTCTTGATGCAAAGAACCTCATTCTGGTAATTTAATCGAATAAATAGCACTAGAAATGTTTTCTTTTATTCGCATTTATAGAGCATAAAGCATCCTAAAACTCAATAATTGTCTTTTTAAAACTTTTCAACTAAACTTATAGTAACGGTGACGTACTAACTAGTCGTTTTAATTATCAATAGTAGTTAAATAAGAATGTTACTTTATAATATATACCTTCGCTATTTTCTACACTACATACTTATTACCAATTAATTTAATGTATTTAAGGGTAAATAGAGCTGATAAGTGAATATGTTATAATCTTCAATCAACTATATGTCCTTCAGGAACATACAAGCGTTTGTGTAGTTTTCATAATTTATATTGACGTAATGTACTTAAATTTTAAAATATGTATTTATTCCAGCTAGAAAATAAATAGAAATTAATTAACACGCTACAAGTTATTATAGTACTTTTAGGTATGTAAGACACGTAGTGAATTTTAAACAGTGTATTATCAGATCATTGGTACTTATAACTATTGAAAGTTTGATTCTCTTAATATAATAAACATATAATAAAAACGTATTTGAGTTTTATTTACACAAAATATATCCTCATATTTATAACTTACAAAATTTAATTTAATTATACCGTAAATTTAACCTGCTAAAAGCTTTTCTGAAACTTTTACTAAGAAAAATTACTATTAATTAAATTGACTTTAAGGTACTTAAAATAATCGCATAAATTACGTGGGTGCACAGTAAGTTAGGACTTAATTTCGTGTGAAGCCATGATATAAAACTTGAACGTGGAAGCTTATTTTTAACAAAATTTCCTACTCGTAACAGCATTATGACTTTAGAACTAGCTCCACGTGCACTTCTCATGCAGTAATGATATTGGATCCGTAATTTTATTTTATTTCTTTTATTTTTTTCGAACTGACTAACTCTATTGACAAGACTTCACAGCTACACCTGATTTAAAAAAAAATCGTTTAAGGCGCTCAGCAGTAAGAGAACAAGCTCAAGGGTGCCAAGGTGGCGGAATTTCGGCTTGGGTTGTTAACTGGATGTAACAAATTGAATCTTACTAAGCTAAACTTGTTGAGCTGATCATACAACCATACAAGAATTAGTGAGATGCACATGTGCACGTTACAATCATGTATTTTGTATCTGTCAATTCGGCTAAACGAAACTAACTAAATTCGAAGAATAAGGGAAACAAATGAAACCTTTCCACAATGTGTACCTACCAGTGTGTGTGGGCTTGTTTATGGGGATGATCTGTGTTGTGTGTCAAATAAGAGAGTGTAACTTGTTATTATATCGCGTTATCAGCGTCCTCGAGGGCTCCACTCTGGAGGATCGAACCTAGGCTTGAGCCACTGCTGAGGGGATGACGGTAAGTATACAGGAACGAAATTTAAAGCCAGACTACGGCGGAATGATCTGTGGTTACGCGGGCGTGATCGTACACGCGCTTTGTCTGGAGAGACGGAAAGGTACTTATCGACGATCGCTGCCATAATTTTATGGGAAAACATGTTGCGTTGCAGTCTCTTATAACGCGTGGTATCGGGTACGGTTATCTAATTCGCGGTGAATACCATTAATGCGCTGTGATGATTCGCGGCTTATTCGTAATCTTTTCAGTTTGTTTTAAACTCATGAGATACTACTTCATGTACGCCCAGATCGACCCAATCTTCAAATCCCTATAGAGATTGATTTTCAGGGCGTACGATGTGGCACTAACCGTCTATCGTAAGAAGAGATCTCGTATGATTCTGACGTGTGAGTGAAAACGGGATAGCTGTATGTCAGAATGGGGCGGGCGCTCATCTTATAGTGTGAGCTTATGTCTGAGAAATATTTTGCTCATGACCGTGACGGTTTTGTCCCACACTCTGTCGATGTGGTTTGAATGTGAGTTCCTTATCAAGCTTACCCGCCCAGGTAGTTGGCCTGGGAGGACCAAGCAATCTGTATAGATGGAGAGGCTCAAGTTTATAGCGGTTTTTAAAGGGAAGATTAAAAAAGAATCGTGAAACTCATATGAGGGTTTATTTGACCTCATCGGGAATACCGGACTTAGGGTATTTAGTTAAGGCTATTCTCGAAAAGCCTGCCCTGTCTGTCACCACGGATCTCAGAAATGCGCAGCGTGCATAACCGCTTGCTAACCGCAATGTTATTTTACGTGATCAACGCTCTCACATCGACGGCGAGTATAAAGCGGCGTTCATTCACCACTACCTAACGGCGATTTTGAAATAGTCGACCTGGGAATCGATATCCAGATTGGCATCTGTTCTAGACTCTCACATGTCCGGATTCCCATTGAAACTGGACGAGGGGAATTGTCCTTAAATTACCAATATAATTTCAATAACGATGTAGTTCTAGTAGCGATAAGGCGTCTTAACCTACCACATTCTTCTTGTAATGACGCCGTTCCGTTGCCTTATGCATAGGGTGGAAAACAGAAACTAACCTCCCCGCCCAGGTGCAGGGGGCGCACCATAATGAATTTCCGGGACTGTGCCGAGTCCAGAAACAATCCAGGCCCATCTGACTTTACCATTCGCCTAGGAGCAACCGTTGAGGGTCAGAAAGCTCCACTCGTTGTCTGTCATTTTAAACTATTCGCGTAAGTGACCACAAGAGTAGATATCGATTGACAATGAAGGTCGTATCGTAAAGAGTGGTTTACGATCGCACTGAAAAGTGCGGTTTGAGTAGGTTCGGACTGAAAAATACGTTTGTCGTAGTCAGAATTTAACAACACAGCAATATCGAATAGCAACTCACTCGACATTATTGCGTAGTCGAAAGGTGATGTAATAGTTCACGGTACAACATCCGGCGCGCAGTGGATACGTCGGTACACGACAGTAATCATCGGGGGTCTTTTAAAGCATCCATCAAAAGTATCCATCAATAGTATTTCAGAATGGGGCAATAATAATCGATACTAATACATGAAATGGGTTTAAAGTGTAATATTTCAATGATATGATTTTTCATACACTGCTCTATTATAAGAGTGGGATTCTATTTTGAATTTTAATATTTTATTTAAATACTTAATTGTATCGTACATATTATTTTATCTACAAAATTGCATGTATCTGTATTTTTTGAAACGGATGAGTTATTCGGAAGTGAAAAAAATAAGATTATTAAATGAGGAGCCTTGTAACAATCATAAAATAAAAGATTTTATATAAATGAATAAATATTTAATCAATTCACTCTTTTTTTCATTTCTTTTATTTTTAGGGGCTTTTCATCCAACAAATATAAGGCCCATATTCCCCATTCTTTATAGGTCCATCAGGATAGTCACAGATGAGATATCATTACCAAGTCATACAGCATCCTAGGTTCACCTGAACAGCGTTCAGCCAAGATGCTGTGACAATTCACCCTTAGAACATTGAAAATCGAATACTATGAATTCCTATTAAATTATAATACCCACAAAGATCTAACATAAAATTATATATTTTATTTAACTTTGTTAAACACCTATATATTTTGTGTGCCTACCTACAGCAAGCAATTGATTGTTATCTTTATTTCGCACTTCTACTTCTAAAAAAGCTATCTTCTTTCCAGTCTTTTTGGTGAATGCTTCAACTTCAACTAGGTCGCCTTCTTTGGCAGCACTCATGTAGCTGAAATAAAAAAACATTGTAATCAATTCTCTACAAATATTGTCCTTAACAATGAAAATGCAAAGGCTTATACTAAATAATTAAAGATAAGATATTTCAAATATATATAATGTTATTAATAAGTAAATAAATTACCTACGAGAAATCAGGTGTTTAAACAACAATTTTGTTTTTAAAACATAAGTAAATTGATAATTTTAATTAATAATTCTAAAAATAATATACCTCACACTTAAATCAATAGACACCCCTCTTGTATCCACATTGTCATTAGTTGTGAGAGCAAATGTTGAAATTGCGTCCACAAGGTGTGCAATGAAACCTCCGTGAAGTGTACCACGCTGATTGAGATGTTCAGGTCCCACTAAAAATTCTGTCAGCATTCTACCTTTTCCACATTGGATGACCTTCACCTAGATAAATAAACAACATTAATTATTACCATACAACTAAATAAAAATAGAATTATATTTAATTTACTTTCATCTCCAATAGCACAAAGTTTAATTGGGTTCTGAAAACATAAACAACCTCTTTATACAAAAAAAGATAATTTGAATATTTCTAAGCAGCAAGTAAATCTAGTGTATATCAAATAGTGTTAAGTATGTGTTTTGGAATTTGCAAATATCTAAAGTAGAACTGATTACCAGATATTCTTAAGTTACAAATCAGTCGCTAAGTATAAATACATGAGTTCTGGCAACTATAATAAAAAGCCACTTCATCTTAACGTAGCATGCCACCATCATCAGTAGCAACCATCAAGAAAAAACTAGAACCTAAGAATATACCTTTGAACCTAGATACTACAACCAAAAAATAAGTACATACTTGGATAAAAATTTGATATATGGCTTAGGAAATATATCTATGTATACTAATATGATAAAGCTGGATGGTTTGTTTGTTTGGTTGAATGCACTAATCTCAGAAACTACTGGTCTGATTTGAAAAATTCTTCAGTATTAGGTAGCTTATTTATCGAGGGAGGTTATAAGGCTATATATATAATCACACTGAGACCAGTAGGAGCATAGCACCAATGAAGAATGTTTCAAAATGTTTTTTTCCTTTTGAGAGCTTCCGCTGCATGTTAGCGTTAGCCCAAAGTGACAATTCTACGCGGACGGAGTCGCGGGAAGAAGCTGGCTACATATAATACAGTCGTGCCTCCTTCAAATTAAGTAAATTATTACAATTGTAGTCAATTTAATTAGAAATTTAATATCAATAGTACTTCCGGGCCTATTGTCTAGTTACTGACTATTAACGATAAACAGTGCATATCAAATGGTGTGAGGTATTATCCATTAAAACAAATAATAAAATTACACGTGTAGATGAAATAGAAACAATACCTTACGAAGATTTTGATCGAAACATTTGGTTGTAGCAACTGTTTTTGCAAATAATTCTGCTATGTTTATTGCCTTGGTACACATTTCTTTTAGTTAATAAAATCAAGTATTACAAATTTGACACTGATAAAAAGATGTTAATTATATAGGATTGTTTACATAACACTAAAACAACAAAAAAACTATTAAATTAGTGTTCATACATTAACAGATAAGTTTAACGGAAGCATAAGTTCTAGTGGTAAATACGGTCCAAGTATGTATGGTGTAAATAATAAATATATATAATTATTTCTGTATATTTATTCTCTATATATATTCTTTATAAACTATTATTATCTTATATAATAATAATGTATGACATTTCAGCATATAGTGTATTATCTATGGTAGGACTGTTGATTAAGTATCGATATATTAAAATATCTATATTTATATCAAATTTAAATTGTGGTATCGATATGTAATAAAATATCTATATATCGAAAAAGCCATATTAGAATAAATATCAACAGTCCTAATATAATATACTCTGTGATAATAACCACAGATTAGGGATGCTCGATATTTATCTATGTTCAAGAAACATTATTGTTTGGCTACGATATATCAACTACAACCAATCAGTCAATCCATTCTATATCAATGTACTGTATCCGATGTATTGAACATCAAACGTTTGCTCCGCGAAGTCACCATAAACATATTATTTTAATTGCAAAAACAAATCACTCAATCAGAGTTGAGGCAAATGTAAAGTATGGTTACAATTTAGTGTTAGACATTAATTAAAATTAGGTTTTTTATTTGGAATTTGATGTCCTGATTTATGAATACAAGTTGTTGTGAGAAAAATAAATAATGACAATCAGTTCGTTGCAATGCGTTCTAGTTATTATGTCACCTCGTACAATGAGACAAATAGCCGCCCCTTAATATATATTTCAAATATTAGTGCGTTATATATTATCAATAAATTTAAATTATTATGTACGAGGTTTAATAGATTTATATATTTAGAAAAAAAAAAACATAAAATATAACACAATTAAACTTTAAACATTGTAAAGATTAATTAAAAGACATCTGTAATTAAAGACAAGTTATAGAGACACATAAGTTTTTATAGTTTAACAGTTAATATGAAGTCCCAAAATTTTGGCGCCCAAATAAATTTATGAGTAGTCCAGACCTGGAAAGGGCGCTACGCTAAATAAAGTGAATCAGATAAGTTATTTGTTTTGTTTTGCCAATCTGATGAAATTTCTTCAGATGTATGATCGCATTATAAAGTACAGTCACCAAAGTTGTACAATATTACTGACAAATATTTATATATAGTGGCCAACTCTCAAAAGCGTTTTTATCTCAATAAACCAGCAAATGATAAGTTAAAATAAAATAATGTATATAAGAATTAAATAAGAAATATCCATTGTTACTAATTCTTAGTAGAAACTAAACTTTTCTTCCTTTTATCTCTTAATATCAAGTAATGAACTCTTTACAGTAAATCGAAAAAGATGCAGCTTTTTATGTACCGTTTACAAAGGCATCGATATATTTTTCGCTTCATCCCTATCACAAACTTTACTTTTTGACGTTTCAATTGACAGACTTAACGCCCAATTAGTAGGACTGTTGATATTTTTTTAAGTATATAGGTTTTTGATATATCGATATTATAATATATCAATATAGGATTTGATATATAGAAAATTTGATATTATTAAAAAAGTCGTAATTCAGCTTACGCAGCTTATAATCCAGTATACTAATTAAACAAACAATATTATACATTTTTTAAATTTTACTGTTATAGCTCTATAGACACGCTTGTACCAACATTTTTAAATCATATGAAAACTATCTATAGCTTAACATGTTTGTCAAATGTTTGAGGTTAACAGAAACAGATAAAATAAGGTTAAAACGTGATTTTATTTGGATCTCATGTAAGACCGTTGGCGCGGAAAGATCTTAGAAATTATTGTTTATTTGAAATAAGACAAATTTTATTTATACCAATATTTCTCACTAAAAGTTAAAAAAAAAATTCGTTTTACTAAACGTGTATGTGTATAAAAGATTTAATAATGTTTCTTATCAAAGAGGTTTAACTATACAAAATTAATCTGTTTTAAGATAATAAGCATATAAATAAACTTGAAATAAGAGAAATTTTATGTATACTAATATTTCTCACTAAAAGTTTTAAATAATACTCGTTTTACTAAACGTGTATGCGTATAAAAGATTTAATAATGTTTCTTATCAAAGAGGTTTAACTATACAAAATTAAACCGTTTTAAGATAATAAGCATATAAATAAACTAGGGAACGAGGAAAACCACAATATAGTTTAAATAGAGTAGAGTAAAATAAGTCTATGATGATTTTTTGGTTTAACTAATATGCGAGGTATAATGTAAATAAAAACTTATTAAGATATATCGACCATCGATATCAATTTGGTTGAAGAAGACGTTACTTTGCGGCAATCCATAATGAAATGTTATAGTGGATGTTAATACCAGGCGGATGTGCAAATTAACGTCCGTATTGGAGTTTTTGGCGGGATTTAGGTCTGTCATGTAGTGGATTTTATATTTTATTTATGATCTTGTGTTTGTCGACTCTATATTGTGTATAATTGGTGGTGTTTTATGTAATATAGCTTGTTTATTGTGCATAAATGAAGTGAATGGAAAATAATACCACAGACCATAAATTCTGAGATGCCACAAAAACTCCATGGAAAGTTCTAACAAGATGGCCACCATCTTGTTAGTTCATTGTAATTATGTCAAGAAACTTGTAATATCGATACACACTTGACAATGGCAGTAATAGTCTACTTCTAGTAGACAAGTCTACTAAGTCTAAGTCTAGACTTGTTGCCAAAAAAAAAGAAGATCTTGTAATACTATTAACTACTCGACAATGGCAGTAATAATCTAAAAGATTGGTTGCCAAAAATAAATTTAAAGAAAAAAAAACATCCGTATTATTCGTCGATATCTATATTTCATCATTTAACTGTCGACATATCGTCCAAAAAAGTATTATTAATAAATATCGATATTTCTAAATAATAATATTGATATTTCATTGAATCAATATTTTATCAAGAGTTCTACCACCAGGATAAGTGTCCATCAGACATAACATTACACTGTGAACTTTAAATTGAGAAGCGATGACAAATTATATTTCTTGCATAAAGTTATCAGCTACGTTAATAATGATGACTAGTCAAAACTCAATCAATCCATCGTATTTCGCAGGAACAAAGCGACAGAATAGATAGCTCATATGCCCTTTGAAGTGGCTAATTCAAATGATATATCAAGATTTGGAAAGAATTGTTTTTTTTTTCGAACTGACTACGCTATTGACCACGCAAGGTCTTAACAGCTTCACCGTACTACTAAGGCGAGCGCTTAAGGCACTCAGCCGATTTTATTTTGACAACTAGCCCAAGGGTGCGCGGCACACCTCGGCTTTGGCTGTTGCCTGATACATGCAATTCGCGACCTATCTGAGCTAAGCTAAGCTAACTATTCATACATATATGAGTTGTTGAAACATATATGTATACCAAGCATACATACCTCAACAACTCTTATATATATTTCGTATCGGATAATATTCTAAACTATTTCAGTTTGATAAGGGAAAAAAGATAAAACCCTTCCACTTGTATGTGTAATCGTGTATGCGTGCACGTGTGTGGAGGTGATATGTGTAATGTTGTCGCAGTGATGTAAGATTTTGTGTCACTGTATCGCGCGAGCAGCGTACTCAAGGGCTCCACGCCGAGGGAACGGACCTAGGCTTGAGCAGCCGCCGAGGGGGGCCTAGTCTGGTGTGCGGGAGCGAAGTTTATCCCTAGACCACGGCGGCGTGATCTGTGGTTACGCGGGCGTGGGCGTGAGCACGCTCTGTTTGGAGAGACAGGCTGGTACAGATCGTTCACTGCCGTTATTTCATCTGGAGGGTCGGTAAAAATATGTCGCGGACGTCTTTTATAATGTACAGCGCTCGGTACAGGTTCGTATTTTGCTGCGGATACCACTAACTGACTGGGCGAAAGAATTTAGTAAAATAGAATAAATAGTAAGTAGTAAATAAAATTGTAGCGATAGGTATTTTAACTTTTCCGGACATACCACCGTTTGTGACATTCGAGGACAGATCAATTATGATAAATTTCCTACTTCCGCCCTACCTGTAAACAATGCTACCCCACCTGAAATTCGACTATAGTTACAACCCTGCACACAGTGGATGACAAATCATTGAAGACATAATATTTAATGTTGAATATGCTTTTTCTATTAATATTATTATTGAGAAAACTACAAATAAGTTTGAAATAAATAGCGCTTCACTTTTCTCACTCTCAAAGTAAAATTCAATTCAATTGAATTCGTCAAGTCAATTATTATCGTATAATTCCTAGAGGTTACAATATTCATACAAAAACAGCAAATTATCCAACAGCAGAATAGTTTACTTATAATAACAATTTTTGTAAAAGCACATCAGCGTTAAAGTTTTTATTCATAATAACCGTTATTGCTACAATTATGATTAGTAAGTACGGTCCGCGCCCAACTTTTTGACCGCTCTGAATATAAATGCGGAGAACACAAATTTAGGTATAAGCACGTGTTATATGTATACCATTCAGTAAGGATAAATAATTGCCAATTTTGGATTCCTATAATCAAAATTTAACATTGCTCTTGACGATAATATACGCGAGAGCGAACTTACGGCTATATTCAGAGAGGCCAAAAAATTGGCAATGCCGATATTTAGCTATTACTACTATAGATTTGTTCTTACAAAATAATATGAAATTGCCGTTCTGCAGTACTGGCCATTTCAAATAAAAATAATTTTTGTTTGGCTATGAATTCTAATTTCAAATCAATTGTATTTTAAAATCTTGGAGTTCTTAATTCCAAAAGTAGTCATTTGTTTATTGATTAGTGTTACATTTTCATCGCATTTCAATCTTTTTTGTCATCATGGATACGTTAAAAATTCGAGTAATTATGGAATATGAGTACCGTCGTGGCAGCAACGCGGCACAAGCGGCACGCAACATCAATGACGTTTATGGAGCTAACACTACAAACCAACGCACCACCTGTTATTAGTTAGCTCGCTTCCGTTCTGGGAATTTCTTGAGTGTTACTTCGATTAATACAAATAAAAAATCATGAAAAAAAAGTCGTTTAAATTTTTTCATACAAAACGGCAATTTCATAGGTAAATACCTAATATGTAATTACCAAAAGAGCGGAGATTCAGTTATCACCCAACAACCATCGCCTATAATGTAGAAAGCATATGAGCAAATCAGCAATATTGTTCCTTTTGCAAATCAGGTCTAATAACGACTTTTATCAGTGGAAGCATACTTAAATAAAAGTTACCATGCGCGTACAGCACATCCAACCAATTTCAACTGTATAAACAACCATGAGACATATGTAACATATAACACGAAACACACTATACTTATTTATGGTTTGGCAACGTCGCGTCGCGTCCGCTTTTTCGCAGCAACGTTGTCGGACTCAAGGGCCTTGATAGTCTAAGATCTGACTGTAAAATTCTTAATTCGAGTATAGCTGTAATATTAATTTTTTTTTAAAATTAGTTATACAATTATTTCTCCGGGTTACCCATTAAAACGTTACCGCTAGTATTTTAAATTTATGAATATTAATCTTTTTAGAAAAAAATCTATTTAGCAGTTATTAAAATAAGCAGCACTCTACTACTTAAGCATATTTGTATAATAGAAATCTTAAAAAATAATATCTGCCTTCGCTTAACGAACGACTGTTTAGTCGCCAGCAATATTTTAACAGAATAATCACTAGTCGATTCTCGTTCTAAATCAATTAAAATAATTCGTGGTTAATATTTCACCTAATTATCTCGAGAAACGCAAAACTGATATATACTCAACATTAGCTGATTTCTGCAAAAATGAACTGATGTAATAAATGTATAACGCCCTGTCGCGCAGTCCGGCTCGCTTTCCGCACCTCAGCTCGCGCCCAGGTGCCCATTGTTCGACCGTGCGGCGTTCCCACGATAAGCAGTTACGTAATGATTAACCCTGAAAAGAGCCCCTTTAAAGTTGTTCATTGAAGCTAGGCCTGATTTTACGTTTAAGAGTATCGTTCCCATACTTATAAAAGTTTTTTTTAAAACTAGTTCAAACAAAATGACTGCACAGTACCTTATGGGAAGTACAGTACAGTCTACAAAATATCGACGACTGTCGGTCTTAAAAAGCAACGGCAGTCGTCACTATCATGACGACCTACAAAAGTGCCTCTTCACGTCTCTTTTGAAGGACCCCGTATCATACGAGGAAGAATATTTATATCATATATGAAAACACTGGCTGGGAGGTGTTACCACATCTTCACAGTGCGACAAAGAGAAGAGCTTTCGAACTTCTTCGTTCTAGCTGGGATGGCGGCCACTGTGAATCTGTGGAAACGCGAACCCGCCCGAGTAGTTCTGTAGTGGAAAGGAGGAGATGGAATGAGGTTAAACAACTCTTCAGAACACTCGCCATGATACAAACGATAAAACACGCTCAGTGAGGCGATGTCTCTTCGCAGCTGAAGCGGTTCAATGTTGTCAGCAAACATTAACTAAGTTTATTTCTGTTGTTTATTAGTTTTGATATTATTATTTTATATGTTAAAATTGACCATAAACTACCACAGGATTGAAGGATGTGACTCTTTAAACATTCACCTGGAATATGTCTATAAAATAGAGTCTAATTCATTTAATTAACTGGTAAATAGATTTATCCCAAAAATTAAATTAAGATTAATTAGATAAAAAAAAATTAGCGGTCACATTTTAATAGGGAACCCAGCAACACATATCATTTTAATAATTTAAATAAAGAAAGAAGATTTTGATTATATACTCGATGAACGTAGGAATTTTGCAGCCGGATCTTAGACTATGACAGCTTCAACGGGCGTGAAATTTGGATGGTCGCCCTTGACGTCTCTTAGAAGGGTTCGTTATTTCTTTTTTTATTTTGGATCCATAAACAAACTAACATATTTGGTATAGAAATTAAATCTACATCTATACATATAATAAGAATGTAAATCAGACGTGTCTGTATTTTTCCGATATTCATGAAAAAAAAATGTTGCATGTGTTTTGGAATAAGTTATAAAATACGTTTCAATCATTTTTAGGAATTTCTGTCTGTCTGCCTATCTGTGCGTCTGTCTGGTGTATGAACACGTATCACTGCTAAAGTACTGGGTTCATCATAAAACATATTCTCGAGAATAACTTCGTTTTTGTTTCATTAAAATTGGTTCATTCTATCAAAAGTTGTTGTAATTTTAATGACGACGCGACTTAAGTACGAGAGAAAAGTAGACTTATAAAAATTTATTAGTCATCGTTCTTCTAAATTATGTTCCACGCAGACGGAGTTGTAGGGGACAGCTAGTTATTAATATAAATGGATTCTGATAGTACACATTACCATGATTAATTCGTCATAATGAATAAAATGCAAATAATTATCTATAAGTATCAATTTCGAGAAGATTATTTGTACACGTTCAAGACGTCTTGAGTCTGGAAGATTTCAAACCCTTTGTTCGGGTATAAATATGCTTGAAAACGTTCCCTTACAATAAAGCCTCTGTAGCTGTCTACCGCCATGGAGTTGAGGCGATCGCGATCGCTTCACATTCGAAAAACAATTGACTACAAAAATGTCTGCAAGCTATCGTCTGTTATAGTGAGTAGGATTATTTTTATAAATTTGAACTCTTTTAGGGCATTTTCGACCTTATTCCACCAGTTTAAACACAGAACATATATTCATGTGTAATTAATGCTCATCACTCTACGTTGTATTTTTTTAGCATTGAATACCATAAACACTTTAAAGTAACTTAAAATTATAACACTCATGAAACTTAAGTACAACATTGCTACTATATAACTTTCTATTTTTTTTTTTTTTTCTTTCGAACTGACTATGCTATTGACCTGGCAAGGTCTTTACAGCTTCACCGGACTAGTAACTTTCTAATTGTAACTCATCTATATACTATCAAAGGTATGGATGGAAAAAGTATGGACGGATTGTGTGAAAAATGACATGTTTATAAAAGGTGTGACTAGTGAGATGACATCTGACGCGAGAATGGTAAAAGAAAACATGTTGTGCCGACCCTACTTAGGTGGGATAAGGATAAGATGATGATGAACGTGGTCAGACCATTGTATGATAGACATTAATCAGAAATTTAAAAGAAAAAATGTAGATGCCTAACTACGAATTGATTAACATAGATCTTCTAAGATCCTAATGAATTATATCTGCAACACCATCAAGCTACAAGAAACAATTAATAAAATAGTATTATAACATTGTTTTGCTTGAAATTACCTACAATTTACAAATACAGTCATATGAGCATTATTCTAGTTTATTATACATCAATTCACTCGGTCAATGCACTTGCCCAAGCTAGCACAAAAAGGTTTGGAATTTAGTATCATTCATATAAATTTTACTACCTACATCTGCGATTGAGTGGTCAACGAATTTTGATTGGAAACAGAAAAATATACTGGATTTGAGTACCCACTCAAAATAACAGACCGTTTTTATTATTTTTTGTCGTTTACTATTGTATGTTCTTTATTATCTATAGACAATTACTAACAGGCGCTGTTTAAAATAAAAAGTATATTTATTGTTACTATGTATTGGTATGTATTGTATATGTAAGTATATGTATTGGTATACAGTTTATGCACAATTTGTTACATTTACATATAGTAATAGGTATATTTTCAGTTCTTTTTTTCAAACTGACTACGCTATTGTCATAGTAAGGTCTTAACATCTTCACCCATAGAGTAACGATCCTGCGAGTAGTCAAGTAAGCAGTTTCATAACTCTATGACTTCACCGGACTACGTATATTTTCTGATCTTATATGCACTAAACTTAATCATTATCGTTCGGTGAAGCTGAAAGTCGACATGACTATTTTAAAAGCATATATATATAAACATATAGTCAGCAAGTAGAATCTTTTATAAAACACTTTGTATAAATTATATTTGTATTACGTTTCCAAATAGATATTATGTAGAGAACCCTTATAGGGGAATCTTAATAATGTACAGTGAATTAAATTACACGATGATGTATCATACACTAATGTACAATGTCACATATTTATCTATACTTCTATATCTAAACTAATACATAAAGCTGAAGAGTTTGTTTGTTTGGTTGAACGCGCTAATCTCAGAAACTACAGTGTCCGATTTGAAAATTCCGATTATTTCGGCATTAAATAGCTCACCAATAAGAGCGGAACAGCAATAAAGAATGATTCAAAATCGGGCTATTTTTTTTCTTTTGAGAGCTTCCACATGCAACGCGCCATGGTAACGTGGTAACTTTATATCGCAAACATTTTCGAGTTTATTTTATGTTGCTATTCAAAAAGTTTATTCTACGTTAGTTTTGTTTCCAATTTTTTATTATACGTTGCCATGGTAACGTGGTGAGTTTCTAGCGCAAACATTTCCAAAGTTTATTTTGTGTTCCTATTCAAAAAGTTTATTCTATTATACGTTAGTTTTGTTCCCAATTTTTGATTTGTAATCTATTACGTATTTTTAAAATGTAGTGTGTGTATGTTATATTAAAATAACAACTTTGTGCCGAATGCATATGGATACAAATAAAAACAAAATATTTTAACGGGATTTATTTTATTTGAACGGGAATTTTACGGACAAATAATTAACTAATGAGCTATTTTATTTTAAGCTAGCGGGTTCGGCAGACGTTATCCGGCCTGATAATAAGACATGAATGATTTTTATATATTGGTGAAAACGGCATGAAAATGCGTTGTATAGTTTTTGAGCTTATCGCGAACAGACATACAGACACGTTGCAGAGGACTTTGTTTTACACTATGTAGTGACGAACTGTTACCCGTGTATTCGTCTGTGTGAAATTGATCAAAAATATTTTGTTTACTGTAAACATGCGCGTGCGACGTGCGCTGTACTGGACTCCAAGAATAAATATAATTGAAAGCCATATGTTTGTATGTAATTTAAATTATAGCAACGTATAATAATAACTGGGGTGTAAGGGGTGTCGAATAACATCGAAGACTTGAGACATCCAAGCCAACATCACCTGCACGTGGTGCACCCTGCTGAATAACGGACGAGGCAATGGCGTAAGCGGGGTGGTAGGGTTTTACAGCCTGACTGGGTCGCAACCACCATGTATATGGCGAAAAAGCCCGTCATAGTGATTCGCTTCTGCGGGTCGCGTTTCGGGATCAGCCTGTGCATATCCAGCCTTTCGCAGGCCGGCATGACAGCGGCGACTGGCGATGGATACTGTGTCACTCGGTGGTCGCCATTGTTTTTGGATTGTACTGTGCTTACCATCAGGCACACTGCAGTCATTTTGCCGTGCTACAATAAAAAAAAACTTAATTATATCGACAATATCGATAATAATAGGGTATATTATATCTATAGAATAAATGATTTAACACATATTGTGCGATAATGTATAGCTTAATATTTTCATTACTTTCGTATATAGTGTAAGTGACCACTGAGGATGGTTTATAGTAGTTTAAAGTTCCAGGTATGTTGCTAATGATAAATCCCATTCTATTCGACACACTGTTAGTATTCACATAGCTAATGTATATGTTACAGTACATAACGTGAGTGTCGTATTAACGAATATTTTTGAAAGAGCATTTCTGTAATTTACTCATACAATTTTACACTTATTTAAAATATTTAAAAACGCGTGCGGATCCGCGGGTAACAGCTAGTACTATTTTAAAGAAGTAAAGATTGTTAGTTTGTGACGTTGCAGGAGGTAATCTCAGGAACTACTGGGTCGATTTGAAAACTTCTTTCAGTGTTATATAGCTCATTTATCGGGAAAGGTTATAGGCTATATATCATCACGCTAAGGCTAATAGGAGCGGAGCACCAATGAAGAATATTTCAAAATCGGCGATTTTTCCTTTTTATGGCTTCCGCTGCGTGTTAACGTTAGCCCAAATTAACTTCACGTAGTAGTGAATAATAATTCTGTAATAACAATTTGACTGTCGGATTGTCATTGACGTATGGTTTAAATTCGCAGACGACACGACATGTTACGGTGGGTACGCCTGACAAAAATGTTATAACAATAACTCATCATCGTTTATCCACAGGCGCATTACATACTACAGTTCGCGCCAAAGTTTTTGACCGCTCTAAATATACCTTCGCAGATCTCAAATTTAGGTATAAACACTTAATGGGGTGTAAGGGGTGTCAAATAACATCTAAGACTTGAGACACCCAAGCCAACCTCACCTGCACGTGGTGCACCCTGCTGAATAACGAACGAGGCAATGGCGAAAGCGGGGTGGTAGGGTTTTACAGCCTGACTGGGTCGCAACCACCATGTATATGGCGAAAAAGCCCGTCATAGTGATTCGCTTTTGCGAGTCGCGTTTCGGGATCAGCCTGTGCATATCCAGCTTTTCGCAGGCCGGCATGACAGCGGTGACCGGCGATGGATAGTATATCACTCGGTGGTCGCCGTTGTTTTTGGATTGTACTGTGCTTACCATCAGGCACAGTGCAGTCATTTTGCCGCGCTACTATAAAAAAAAAATTATATATTTTATATATTGCATATTTTATACTCAATGTAACATCGAAACAACTTAAGGTTAAATAAATACCAATTTTAGATTGATTTTGTAGGTACTAGCTGTGCAACTCCGTTCGCGTGGAATCTAATTTTAAAAAACAGTGACTAATAAAATATTCTACATGTATTAAGTCCATTTACTTATCTATTTCTCTCTCGTACTTAAGTCGCGTCATTATTAAGATTACAATAACATTTGATATACTGAACCGATTGTAATGAAACAAACACTAGATGTTACTCGAAGACATGCTTTATGATTTTCTTGAAAAGGTTTTATCATGAACATAGTATTTTGACATGCGTGTTCATACAAACAGACAGACACATAAGCAGACAGACATTTCTAAAATTTCTATTATATGAGGTATATAGATTCAAAGATACCTGCAACAACTCTTTTCTCAAAAATCTATAAATAACAAACACGTTATATTTACATTTTTATTATATGTATAGATTAAACTTTTGACGATATTATTCTATATTCTATAGCTATACTTAGGCCGAGTTACACCGAAATGGCCAGTCCGTTAGTGGTATCCGCCGCAAAATACAAACCCGTACCAAACGCTGCGCGTTGTAAAAGACGTCCGCGACATATTTTTACCGACCCTTCCGATGAAATAACGGCAGTGAACGATCAGTACCAGCCTGTCTCTCTAAACAGTGCGTGCTCACACCCACACCAGCGTAACCACAGAATACGCCGCCGTGGTCTGGGGGTAAATGGTGGTATGTGTAATGTTGTCGCAGTGATGTAAAATTTTGTGTCACTGTATCGTGCGAGCAGCGTACTCAATGGCTCCACGCCGAGGGAACGGACCTAGGCTTGAGCTGCTGCCGAGGGAGGCCTAGTCTGGTGTGCGGTAGCGAAATTTACCCCCAGACCACGGCGACGTGTTTAGAGAGACAGGCTGGTACTGATCGTTCACTGCCGTTATTTCATCGGAAGGGTCGGTAAAAATATGTCGCGGACGTCTTTTACAACGCGCAGCGTTTGGTACGGGTTTGTATTTTGCGGCGGATACCACTAACCGCGCGATACAGTGACACAAAATCTTACATCACTGCGACAACATTACACATATCACCTTCACACACGTGCACGCATACACGCTTACACATGCAGGTGGAAGGGTTTTATTTTTTCGCCTTATCAAACTGAAATAGTTTAGAATATTATCCGATACGAAATATATATATATAAGGGTTGTTGAGGTATGTATGCTTGGTACACATATATGTTTCAACAACTCATATATGTATGAATAGTTATTTTAGCTTAGGTTAGCTCACATAGGTCGCGAATTGCATGTATCAGGCAACAGCCAAAGCCGAGGTGTGCCGTGCACCCTTGAGCTAGTTGTCAAATAAAATTGGCTGAGTGCCTTAAGCACTCGCCTTAGTAGTCCGGTGAAGCTGTTAAAACCTTGTAAGGTCAATAGTGTAGTCAGTTCGAGAAAAAAAAAACCGAAATGTCGGTTATTGTAACCGTCAAAGTTAACTATAACAATGACAAGAGCCACTAACATTTACATTTACCAAACCCAGTTGCACCATCAAACGCTTTCTAATTGTTAAAGTTATTCGGGCTACTGCGTAAACAATGTAATTAGTCCCAAAAATCAAAGAGGGTAACATTTTTTACTTGGCAAGACTTTGTTATATCTGTAACCAGGATATTCACTGCGACCAAAAATCAATGCGTTGTAATTACTTTCCTTTATTATTTACTTTGCATCTGTTTCCGTGAAGTTGTATATTCGATATTTAAGTATTTATATATTTATATCTATGGTTAATTCGGAGAAAAGTAACACAAGTATATCATATATTATATTTTGTGGAGCATATTGAATTTTAATAACGTGTAAAACGCGTAATAGTTCATACTTCATAGTCAGCTGTTTTAACAAATGCTCTAAGTACAATGTGTTTGCAATTTTTTTAGAAACCTGAATAATTGAAGAGTGAAGAAAAATAAACAAGAATAATTCTTCGTCCCATTTTGCAAACCGATCAATTCTAGAAATATAAACTTTTTTCTTCCTAAGACGCAAATTATCTTCAAATATACTAGTTTCGTCATCGGACGAACTATTTTCAGTTTTCCACAGGATGTCTCTCAGCAACGACATAATATTTTAAAGTTTTTACTATTGAACTTGACAACCGATTCAAAAATTGACAATAACAATAACGTTAACCGGCCAACATCGAGCCGTAATAGTTAACGTTAAATCGTGACGTCATTTTAACCATTGTCAACTGGTGCAACCCGTTTTTTGCTTAACAATAACTTTAACCAAATTTTTAACGTTAACATTAACTGGTGCAATTCGGCCCGAGCCGTAATAGTTAACGTTAAATCGTGACGTCATTTTAACCATTGTCAACTGGTGCAACTCAGCCTTAGAGCGGCCAAAAAGATTGACGAGGACTATATTATGTTTTATATATGTTGTAAAATTAATATATGAATGTATATGAAACACGAATGATTATTCGAGTTACTATAACTCAAAAGCATTATATATGTGAAAGTGTGTTTGTTTTCTAATGATTCCAATATGTATATTTAGTTAATAATTACTTAGTTGGTTATTTAGTGTAATAATAATTACTTAGTGGAATAACCACTGATCTTATAATTTACTACAAATCAAAACTAATATTTCCATCAACTATCAGGGCGCTCCGCATGTTTGTTGCGAGGGTTGCATTGTTGAGTTGTGGTAATGAAGTTTACAAACTTATAAAAGCTTGAACGCGAGTTCAGTTTCCATCTGAGTGCATTATATTGAAGCTGGTATGTTAAAGTTAGTAACTGTTAGTATTACTATAACTAACTAACTAACTAATAAACACATGCTAGTTATTTGTTGTTGTTTGTATATTTCAGAATAAGATAATAAGTATTCAGTGCTGTTAACGTTTTAAATTAGTATTTAGATTTATCTCTTTTTCAAAAATGTTTTCAATATAGGTATTATGATTTTTTTTCTATTCTGGAAATGAATTGGCTTAAAATGCCGGAGAATAATTTATAAGAGGATCGCTTTCCGTAAAATTATGAATAAAAGTTCTTTATATGTTATTTTTTTACCTATAAAATTATTTACTCTACTAATATCCCAATATATACGTTGTTTTTTTAAATGTCATAGCAGGCAAACGAACATGTGCGTCGCCTGATGTTAAGTGATCACCACCGTCCATAGACACTAACAATATCATGGGAGTCGAAAGTGCGTTGCCAGCCTATGGGTGGGAGGAGAAAGAGGAGAAGGAAGGCAGGCCTCCGGCGCTCTCACTGACCGAACGAAATGCAACAATGCAAGCACTGTTACTTCATATCGGTTTTTTATGAGAGGGTGGTACTACCACGGTCGAGACGACCCATTCATGCTGAAACCAGTAATTTGCTTCAGTGTGGCTCTACCACCTACAAAATTGTGAGTACAAGATCATCATGTGTACAGATATTCGAAAATTACTAATTATAATTAAAGTCGTACAATTAGACCATCATCATCTTCTTACCCTTATCCCACCTAAGTAGGGTCGGCACAACATGTTTTCCTTTTCCACGCTCGCCTATCAGATGTCATCTCAGTCATCACACCTTTTACACACATATCATTTTTCACACAATCCATCCAACCTTTTTTCGGTAGACATCACCATCGTTCACGTATTGATCCACTCTATAATAGCCTATTGACACCAAAACCAGCTTGCTCGCAAGGAAGAACCAATGAAGGAAATTGGACATACTAGAAAGCGATATTTTTTGTTGGTTTGTTCTACTTTTGTACGGAGATTTTCGATACCTACTTTTTCTATACTTTCTAGGATAAAAAAAGTCATTTGCTATTTTTATTAGCAAATTTATACCCTTAAATTGGCAAAAATTCTAATTGAAGTCTAAGGAATTGTAATTGCAAGCGCTTAATGACAGATGTTCAAGATGAAAGTGGTCAAGTGAAAAATAGAAAATAAACGCTACAACGTTTTCATCACAGCTTTAATCTATAATCGAAGTTGACGCTTCCACCCTGGATTTATCCTATTCCTCACGTCCTTGTCTATGCAACCATCGTTTTGGATTAGAGAACCGAGATACCGGAAATCAGAGCAGGTTGGTAAGGATATACCATTTAAAGCTATAGGAGAAAAGCTGGATGGACCACCGAAGTCGCAAAACAAATGTTCAGTTTTTAGTCTACTGATTTTCAAACCAACATTCTCCAGTTTTTCTCGCCATTTTACCAGCCTACTCTGGACCTCGGTAGCATCTTCGCCGACAAGAACAATATCATCAGCAAACAGCATACACCAGGGTGTCTCCTCCTGTATGTCTGATGTTAACGCATCCATAACAAGAAGGAATAAATAAGGGCTTAAAGCTGAACCCTGGTGCAAACCTACAGCCACATTGAAATTATCGGTAACTCCAGCTTCGGACCTAACGTGTGTTTTGGCTTGACTGTACATACAACGAATAAGTTGTAGGTACTTCTCAGGCACTCTTTTCTTTTTCAGTGCCCACCACAGAACATCTCGGGGTACTCGATCATATGCCTTCTCCAAATCAACAAACACCATATGCAAATTCTTATGTACACGTCTGTATTTTTCACACAGTTGCCTAAGTGCGAAAATGGCATCAGATGTCGCACGTCCAGGCATAAACCCAAATTGATTCGGAGTCACTTCAGTCTCATCTCTTATTCGTCTCGCTAAGACTTTTTCCCAAATCTTCATACTGTGTGACATCAGCTTTATTTTTCGATAATTGTTACAGTCCTGCACATTACCCTTATTCTTAAAGATAGGCACTATTACGCTATCGCGTCATTCATTTGGGATCGCTTCCTCTATCAACATCTTATTAAAAAATAAAGTCAGCCACATCTACCCATCTACTTTTAAAAACTTCCATAATTCAACCGGTATGCCATCTGGCCCAACGGCTTTTCCGTTTTTATAACATTCACAGCTTTTCTTACTTCATCCTCACTTATTCTTTATACTTATTCACTTATTTTCTCTTAACTCTCCGGTCCTGTCATTTTCTTCATTCTTTCAAAATATTTCTTCCAACGACTCTTTATGTCCTCATCATTCATCAAAACTTTTTCTCCATCGTCTTTTATACATTCAATAACGTGTGTTATATCTCTTGTATTATTTTCTCTTACTTTTGCTAATCGATACAAATATTTTTGTGTTTGTGAGCTCTCTAGTGATTGGTACAAATCATCTTGTACTTTAGCTCTAGCAATAGCAACTGCTTTTGCATTTCTACATTTCTACATACATTATTCTCTTATTTTCTTTAATCGTACTATCTTAGTCTTCAATACATTTCCATTCATTGAAAGCCGTTTTTTTTTCTTTCAAAGCCTTTTGTACCTCTTCGTTCCACCACCAAGTATCCTTATCTATCTTTCCTCGTCCTTTCGTTACTCCAAAAACATCCTTTGCTACGTTCCTTACACATGTTGCAATTTCATTCCAACATTCATTAACAGTTTTCGCTTCCATATTTTCCATTTCTATCATTTTATTCACAACTTTTGTTCTAAATTCTTTCACATACTCATCTTTCTCTATTAGATACCATTTAATTTTGGGTGGAGCACTCGCCTGATTTCCAGCCAGTTTTAATTTTATTTTTAAATCTAATACTAATAGATATTAGACCATAAACGTATTACTTATTAACAATATGGACATATTATATCATTATGTATCTTTAAATCATTTTTAAATAATTAGTTCCTTATACAGTGTAAGTGAGCACTGAGGTAGTTATATGAGATAATATGATAACATACATAAGATTCTAAATATGTTGCTGATGATAAGCCTCATTTGACACCCTATTAATATTTATGTATCTAATGCATACGTTACATGTTATTGCAAGTGCCGTGTGTGTCGTACTTACAATTGTTTTTAAAGAGCATTTCTATAATTGTTCATAGTCTCACAATTTTATAATTCTTTAATACGAATTAAAAAAAACGCGTGTGGAGCTGCTGGTATAGCTAGTTCTACATATATGCTCTTGTTACGTTACAATCGTATATAATATGCATTTATACTTCAAACTTGTTCATAGCTGTAAACAGTTACATAATATTCACGGAATTACGGACTTTAAAAAAAACCAATACATCGACAAATTAACATACATAAAATTTCTTTCAACATACATTTTTTTTTATTGTAGCACGGCAAAATGAGTGCACTGTGCCTGATGGTAAAGACAGTACAATCCAAAAACGATGGCGACCACCGAGTGACACATTATCCATCGCCGGTCGCCGTTGTCATGTCGGCCTGCATATTGTGTCACCTTTGAATTTACTAATGAGAATACGTTAAATAGATCTCTTCACGCACACATACATACAATGCATCTGTAGTGGTGAAATGTGAATAATTTAGGCAGATTGTGTTGTTTTTACTTCCTAGAGAATCGGTGGATTTGTTTTAACAGTTACGATTAACTACATATTTATACATATCTTTTGGTTAAATATACTTGTTAATAAAACGTTATTTTATCAGATCACACTTATTCCTTTAGATTGATTGTTTGCTTTTTTCATATCGGTTTTTTAGCTGGAAGAATTACATTACGATCGTGTGATACTTTTTTTTTGGGTTATGGGTCATGACTCAATGACAAAAGTGTGTCATTACAGGTGTAACTAAGCCGAGTACGTCACCCACGAAAGTGACACGATTATATAAAGCGCTCCTACTTACAATACATAATCGTACGTGCCTTGTATTTTACTATGTATTGCGTTAGTTACGCACCAAATTAGCTTCACGCATTATCTATAATATAAATAAGAGTAAGTACAAATAGTAATTATCGAATTACATCCGACTGATCCTAAGTACCCTAATTGTAATCTTACGCTACGTACTAATGACTTTTTTCTTTTTTTTTTTTGTTTCGAACTGACTACGCTATTGACCAAGCAAGGTCTTAACAGCTTCACCGGACTACTAAGGCGAGCGCTTAAGGCACTCAGCCGATTTTACTTTGACAACTAGCTCAAGGGTGCGCGGCACACCTCGGCTTTGGCTGTTGCCTGATACATGCAATAAGCGACCTATCTGAGCTAATCTAAGCTAAACTAACTATTCATACATTCAGTTTGATAAGGGGAAAAATAAAAAAATTCCACCTGCATGTGTAAGCGTGTATGTGTGCACGTGTGTGGAGGTGATATGTGTAATGTTGTCGCAGTGATGTAAGATTTTATGTCACTGTATCGCGCGAGCAGCGTACTCAAGGGCTCCACGCCGAGGGAACGGACCTAGGCTTGAGCTGCTGCCGAGGGGGACCTAGTCTACGTACTAATTACCTTTTTGGAATCCGTGGTCTTTTACTAATTTCATATTAATCAATACAGTACCGTTCGATTGTAAATAAGAATATCAGGAGGAACCTGAGCACCTCAAATTATATTTTCTTACTAGGTACTTACAATTAAATAGAAATACTAAGAATGGTTTACTAAGATCTAACCATAATATGCTTTGTTTAGCTAACATTAGAACATTTACTGTACAATTTTACAAAAAGATACTGTTCTATTTAACAGACCTATAAATATTATTTAATAAGTTTAGTGGTTGTATCGCTTTAATACAAATGCCTTTCGCTACTACCTTATTCCCAATTTACACACCGGTTTATAATATATATTTAGATATTTCTCAGGAGAGACTATTTTCTACCTGTGAGAAGAATTAAATGTAGCTTTTCACGCGATATTCCGTGAATAAAAGTTATCTTTCCATTGGAGACTGATTTCTGTACCGGACACTCTAAGAGCATAATAACTTTAATAAGGTGCACCCTTGACAGAAAACAAATACGTTAGACGATATTACTCAACTGAATAAGAGTGGCCTCAAATTTAG
The DNA here is from genome assembly GCA_015888305.1 of Antheraea pernyi. NCBI lineage: Eukaryota > Metazoa > Arthropoda > Insecta > Lepidoptera > Saturniidae > Antheraea > Antheraea pernyi. The sequence goes on along the minus strand of MU158749.1, from coordinate 276,595 downwards.
CATGCAGAAGGCATGATACATATATCGCTAATATTACAATCTCACCCAGACATAGAACAAAACTTTCACGACATTTTTACGTTTCGGAGACGACATCGTTCTAATACATAATGGCCATTAACCAGTCTAAATCACACAGTTATCGCTGGTTAGAAAGAACTATAACTCGACTATCACGGCCATGAGTATCAACCAATTCACAATACTCAGCAGTGGAAAAGTCTAAGCCCCATATGCAATGCCTTAGTTTCTTCTGCAAAAATTGGAGTAAATTATTTTAAAACAACCCTTTCATTTCTCCGACTGTCGTTTTCTCTGTCGATATGTACAACGCACTTCCAGCTGCAGATCTTACGATTGATCAGGTACGATTCAATAGTACTAAACACCATACGGTGCATCGGAGCATTCACCTTCTTTTTGCGTTGGTTTTTCACCACAGAGACACATGTCAATATAGTTAACGACAGAGTAATAAATTCCTTACAGAACTCATAAGAGCCGCCTGAAGTAGAAGTATCTATAACAGTTCTTTTCGGAAGGAGAGCGATTGATAACAGTTCAAATTTGTTAGCGATAGCGTAGCAATCTTAAATATTTGCAAACAAGTGTTTCGATACCCTTCGAAACGTGCATAACGGGAACAACTACACCTCTCACCTGATCGTCCAAATCAGCTAATAAGCAGGCGTGGGAGAGCCTCTGCAGGGTTCGGTTTGACGCAAGAACCCTTCTGCTATACATCCTTTCACGTTGTAATACCGTTTAGTAAGATATGCTATTGTTTATAAAGGTTTTCTACTTTACAATCCGAGCGATGAAGTCAAACCCTTCGACCCCATTCCAAGCAAGAATACGTGAGCCATATACTTCGGAATAGAATAACAAGATCGACGGAGTTAAGTGAGAAAACATTCTTCAATTGACTATTCAATTGCAGTGTGAGATATCTATAGAGTTTATCTGTTTCTTTTGATAGGTATATGTCGGTAAAACATCTCAAATCGACTTATTAGCTGTTAGCCAAGAGCAGGTTAAAGTTCCTAGGGTTCACTATGAGGAGGTTACCTGACGCGTGGTAAGTAGGTAAGATGTTATTTCCGCTTTTCCGAAAAACAAGGATCACAAACTATTAATTTTAGCCTTAAATTGTAAACATACTATTTACAATTTAAGGCTACGCCGTGACAAAGTATTAAATTTACAATTACACAGTGTAGGTACTTAAGAAGTTTTGCAACATCTGACCTAAACAATAAACATATATATATAAATTGCGATTCACTTTCACGTGGTTGTTTGCATTAACAAGAAACAATAAGCTATTACTATCATGGCAAGTTATTTGTTGTTACGTAACAGAGCACTATTCTCTAGATGAATAAGGTGGGCATTATATACGATTATGAGAAAGTTATTCGACCTGTTTCTTCAAGGAACCTCTTCCGTAAAGTCGACATGTACTCCCCACTCCGGTACTGCTCGTCTGAACGCCCGAAAGCCAAGTTTCTTGTGCGCCAAACACTTCCTTATCGGATCAAGTATGGAACTTGTCATAATATCTTACTGGAGATTGCGGCAAGTTATCGGTTTATATGTTTTAATGGACATAGAGGTAAAAAGTATCATATATCTTCAAATAGCAAATACTAGACACACATGTATACAAAAACACCTCAATTGTTTCGAAATAATTCTTCAAACATTTGGGTTAATAAAATTTGACTATTCGACATTTTTATAACAATGATTTAAAAAACTGGGCTGAGAGTATATGCATGCGTAGTTATAGTTGAAAAATATGATTCATAAATATGTATATTATGTAAGTGTGTTTGTGAAACAAGCGCAATGACGTAATATATACATATCAGATAGAATCGTAATCTTAAGCAAAACGTAACTAAAAGAGAAGATATGTTAAAAGAGGATTAACGTGCTACTAATTACCACAGCCAATTCATTATTACAATTTTTCTTAACTTACTCTATATACGTGTGTATTATAATAGTCTTATGTATATACAATTATTTATATACAAAAACAATTTATATTTTCGGAAACATTTCTTTCACATATCGGTTGCATAATTTTATATAACATATGTGACAGTTTCCATTCATTTGCACCTTCTCGTATGTAGACATTACTGCAAAGCGGAGAAACTCCCAGTCGCTTCGTGTCACGTTGCTTACTTATGCATAATTTCACAATTTATTTGTTACACTAAGTGGATAGGTAGCACATGAATTTATTATACGATTATTTAACGTGATACCGGAAGAAGCAAAAAAATATTATACATAGTTATCCACACACTCAGTTATACTTTTAGGTGCATGCCTAATATAAAAAGTAATTTATATGACATAAAATCAAAATCAGAAATACTTTATTAAATTTAGAACTTGAGATGGCACTATGAACGTCAAAACTACCACCGGTTCGGAAAACAACCCAGTCATTGAGAAGAACCGGTAAGACCTCGATCTGGTTTATCTTTTCATTATACATATTTTTACGAAGATACATAGTCATAAACAGAGTTAGTTACATTCGTTTTCGTAAAGTCGACATGTACTCCCCACTCCGGTACTGCTCGTCTGAACGCCCGAAAGCCAAGTTTCTTGTGCGCCAAACACTTCCTTATCGGATCAAGTATGGAACTTGTCATAATATCTTACTGGAGATTGCGGCAAGTTATCGGTTTATATGTTTTAATGGACATAGAGGTAAAAAGTATCATATATCTTCAAATAGCAAATACTAGACACACATGTATACAAAAACACCTCAATTGTTTCGAAATAATTCTTCAAACATTTGGGTTAATAAAATTTGACTATTCGACATTTTTATAACAATGATTTAAAAAACTGGGCTGAGAGTATATGCATGCGTAGTTATAGTTGAAAAATATGATTCATAAATATGTATATTATGTAAGTGTGTTTGTGAAACAAGCGCAATGACGTAATATATACATATCAGATAGAATCGTAATCTTAAGCAAAACGTAACTAAAAGAGAAGATATGTTAAAAGAGGATTAACGTGCTACTAATTACCACAGCCAATTCATTATTACAATTTTTCTTAACTTACTCTATATACGTGTGTATTATAATAGTCTTATGTATATACAATTATTTATATACAAAAACAATTTATATTTTCGGAAACATTTCTTTCACATATCGGTTGCATAATTTTATATAACATATGTGACAGTTTCCATTCATTTGCACCTTCTCGTATGTAGACATTACTGCAAAGCGGAGAAACTCCCAGTCGCTTCGTGTCACGTTGCTTACTTATGCATAATTTCACAATTTATTTGTTACACTAAGTGGATAGGTAGCACATGAATTTATTATACGATTATTTAACGTGATACCGGAAGAAGCAAAAAAATATTATACATAGTTATCCACACACTCAGTTATACTTTTAGGTGCATGCCTAATATAAAAAGTAATTTATATGACATAAAATCAAAATCAGAAATACTTTATTAAATTTAGAACTTGAGATGGCACTATGAACGTCAAAACTACCACCGGTTCGGAAAACAACCCAGTCATTGAGAAGAACCGGTAAGACCTCGATCTGGTTTATCTTTTCATTATACATATTTTTACGAAGATACATAGTCATAAACAGAGTTAGTTACATTCGTTTTTAGTTGACGCACAGAGAGAGGCGTCATTTCCAGACATCATAATCGTTCACATATTGATCCACCCTATACATAGACTTTAGACATTAAAGCCAGCTTGACATGGTACTTGAACCTATTGGCAAATCGGTAATGTGCATATTTTTGTCATTACAAAAACTATCCCAACTTGTAAATTCATTCCATTATTAAGCGTCTAATACAAATACAAAACTTTCATTATTCGATATAGATTATGGAATTACTCGTTTTTATTAATCCTATTTCTAATTAAACAATAATGATTTTTTAAAATTTAATTTCATAACAGACACTACTAACAGTGTAATTGAAATATTTGAATGGTATTCAGTTCAGACACCCAGACAGAACCTATCGACGTAGTTTCGAAACAGGCAAAGACTCAAATCTTTTGGTAAACGTATTCATCTTGACGAAATCATTTTCTAATGTTCGCCTGTTCCACCATCCTGGAGTTGAAATCCTGTCACTAAGCATATATGTGTTCCGACAAACATACTGGAGAGACAGTACTCCTTTAAATTTAATGTGTTATCGCCAGACCACATCAATGTAGAGGTTAAACTTGTTGTCTGTTAGGAATTTCATTAGAAACAATCTTATCGAGTAGATTTTTAACAAAGGAAAATCGTTGAGAATTTTATTTAAAAAAGGAGAAACACATACTATACCGTTATGTCTTCACAGACTGACAAATCAATGTACATCCCACATTACCAAGGATTAGAACAGTAAAAAATTACATGTATGTTCCTTTTACTCTATAGGTGAGCCTAAAGAAGATTTTTGCGAAGTCACAATCACTAAGGTGCTGAAAAAAAGGATGAAAATATGTATAAAAACTCCATGTTTTTTCCGTCAGTCAGTCGGATATTCTTTTATATATATAGGTATAAAATAGTAGAAAATAATTATTCCATAGAAAAGACGAGCGAAGCCGTGGAAAATTGCTAATATATAGTTCAAATTTTACGTGTTTGGTTTCGATCATATCTTTAATTGCTATTTCTGTATTCATTCGTTATTTTATTATATCATTGTAAACCGCAGAAATTCATTTGTACACCCGTAGTTGTGAGTTACGAATTATTGTGGTTATCGAGACAGTATTTTGTTTTTTTACGGTATTTTACTATCGCTTTGTAAGACGGGCCGGCGTCGCATGAGTGCTGTTACTTATTAATATGAGTGGCGTCATAATTTAAATAAGTATACTAATGGTCATCCAGTTCTCGAAATTTAACCATAATAAAGGGCACAAAGTTTTCTCTACACATGTTAAGTTACAGATATTAGTTCTGTATTACCTTTTCTAAATGGTAAAAACTCTATTGAGTATTGTACAAATATTGTAGACGTCAGAAATGTGAAGTAATGCTTAAATTTAAAAACAAAATACTTGACTCGTTGATGGCACAAAATGAAAACCTTTTTTTTTAAACATTACACTAAAGGTCGTCAATAACTACGGAACTAGCAAAGTAAAAAAAATCGGTTGACAAACAGCGGAGAAAAAGGGACAGAACTGATTTTTCTTATCCGATTCATGTTTTTAACATTTTGATAATGACAGTCCATCCAAAACCTTCTTAAATTTCATAATTTTTTTTTACTTATAATATCTTCTAAGACGTTCATTGAAATGATATGCCGTGAAAGATAATTTTGGTCTACATACAAAGAACAATGTAGCTAATATACCAGGTGAAAGGTTAAACACTCGCAGAATTCTAGGATATGACACTTCATAGTCACATTTAACATATAAAATGCTAATATCAAAACAAATACTAATAAACAACCAAGAAAACTTAAGTTAAAGTTTGTTCTAAGACTTTCAAAAGTATAAACACAATCATAATAAAACTAGGTGCAATGACCGGTGCTCAAAGCTACAATGGGCGTTGATGAGTTAATAGTTTTCGATAATAAAACGGACAATAAATCATTTTGTTTAGTACCTGATACCTGATTCTTACGTTGAATTCCAAGTGAAAGCAAAATCACCCAATGGTCATTGACACCGTATTTTAATATAGACGCGTAGAGGATTGTGTATAATTTTTGTACTTTTCTAGATAATTAGGTAAAATATTAAGCAACTATGTTTGTAATTGATTTAGAACGAGAATCGATTGCAGAGTATCCTCCATAAATATCGCTACTGTCTAAACATTCAGCTCGTATTTATTAATACAATATTTATCATAACAGCATCTCAAATAACTTACGAATTTTAATTTTGCGTTGCTCCTTGAAGAGTTTGTTTCAACCCCTTTTTAAAGAGACCCATACCATAATTCTGAGGGAATACTGTGCCGGGTAACCCATTCCACAACATCAGCGTACGCATAATTAAGGTCTTGAAGAACCTTACAGTTGTGGCTGTTTCATTAGGTGTGTGGATTAAAAGCGTGTGTGGATGAGCTACCAGCCAGTGTCGGGAAGTACGAGTTTGGAACGTCGACGCACCACGTCAAAAAGTTCTTCAGAACATTCTCCAGTGTATATGCGGTTGATTACTTTTTATTAATTTTATATATATACGTATAATACATATGAATCTTCCTTTAAAAATATTCTAATAGAAATGAATAAAAAATATGAGTTTAGAAGAAATAAAGGAACACAGATAATCGCCGATAGTGATTTTATACTATTCATTTGTACTGTAAATAATTACATGTAAATATTAATATTAAAAATTAAATAATAATTTAAAACAAACGTTTAGTGTAAGTGGTCGAGTGGTTTGACTGATGGAGTATCACTCCGATGTCCACAGGTTCAAACTCAACCGAAAGAATTTTTCGGGATACGCGTAAATTTACTCATTTATGTTGGCAACACTATTGGCTGATGGTGAAGTAAACATCGTGAGAAACCCTGACATTGAGAAATGTTTTTGTACTACCACTGTTTGTGGAAACAATATAGAACTGTGGATTTCTCAGAATTTGAAATCGCCAATATGTTGTGGGCTGACTACGCCCATACCTTCCTTCGGGAAGAGGCATATGGCCCTGCAATTGGTCTCTTACAGGCTGATGATAGTGAGTAAGTATTCATCGCTAAGTATTGCTATATAAATATAAAGAGATATAATAGAAAGAAGGATAAAAATCATTTATTTTATTTCATACTTTAAAGTATGCTATTGTCTCAAATTGAAGGTTTTTGAGATTATAAGATGTTGTTAACAATACTGAATCGAAACCTTGGATTAAAGATAACTACTGTTTAAAATATTTCTTAGCATTGTGTAGCGTTTAATAGTGTGTTATTCTTTTATCAGTATTTTAGATTAGTTAACATTAGGCTTAATAGTGTAATTATCATATTGTTTATATAATAAATCTATATATGTAATTATACTAGCTGTTTCCATAGCTCTGCATTCGTTCAATATATGCTGTAACTAGCTTCTTCCCGTGACTCCGTCCGCGTGGAATAATCACTTGGGCTAACGCTATCACGCAGCGGAAGCTCTCAAAAGGAAAGACGGGTTTCTTTTGAAACATTCTATATTGGTGCTCCGCTCCTATTGGTCTTAGTGTGATGATATATAGTTGCTGAGAGTAGCCTTCCTCGATAAATAAACTATCTAACACTGGAAGAATTTTTCAAATCGGACCAATAGTTGCTGAGAGTACCCCCTACAACCTCACAAACTTTAACTCTTTATATTATTATATAGTATAGATTATGTCATCGCTATATAGAAGCGAGTTATACCAAATTAAGATGCATAGTAAAATAGGAAAAAAAAGTTAAATAGTTACATAAAACACGAAATTATTGTCAATTCCTGCATTTGTACAAATATCCACGAATATCAGTTTTCATGGCCATGGGACGAGCGATATAAAACTTGATGGGTTGCAGCTCTATCTAGTAGCCCGTTATACTAGCACTGATAGCATAAACAATAGTACGTGTATCGGTGTGTACACGCGGAGGAAGTGAAACTCTCTTGAAACTACATATATATATATATGTATTGTATATAGATTAAGAAATCGGTAATTTAGTGTAGGTACATTTTTCTTTCTTAATTTTGTGATAGCATATATAATAGAAAATATCATATAACTAGCGGGCCCGGCAGACGTTGTCCCGCCCTGATTATGAAAAAATCCTTGACGAATTATATACTAAAACGTTCCTCATCAATCACTCTATCCACCGGTGAAAACCGCATGAAAATCCGTTCGGTAGTTTTTGACTTAGTTTTATACTATGTAATGATGACAATTAGGTGCAACAAAAAATCATTTAACGAAGCTTTGATGAATATTCAAAGTGGCAAGAAGTACATATACATATATATACAATATGCATTATAGTTTAGTCTTTTATGGTGCTACATTTATGGTACTGCATACATTGTACATTACCCCGCTGTGAAGCCGCGACAGGTCGCTACTCTAGTATATTTCATTTTACCTATCTGAGAATACAAAATAAGAACATTGAATATTTATAGGAATTAGAACTACTATTACCTCTTCTTTATATGAAAAACTTTATTATACGTGATAGGAATTGTAACATGATTTTTGCTTGTTTATTCGGTATCAGGCATGAATATTGACGACCTAGTCTCTGCGACCACATATCTTCTATATATCATATATTGGGAATGTAAAGATATTGGGAATGTAAATATATTGGGAATGTAAATATATTGGAAATGTAAATATATCGTGTCTGTACTGTTTCGATTTCCGTGAAAAAAATTGTCACTGATGTCCAGGAATAAGAAATAAAATACATTTCAATCAATTTTAGAAATGTCTGTCTGTCTGTCTGTTTTTATGAACATCACTGCTAAAGTACTGAGTTCACAATAAAACCACAAAGCCTACCTTCGTTTAATTATATTTTAATTATAATTTAATAATTTAGCCTTTGTTTCATTTAAATCGGTTCGGTCTATCAAAACTTATTATATATGTACTTATATATTATATGTATTATATAGTATACTAGCGGTCCCGGCAGACATTGTCCTGCCCTGATTATGAAAAAATCCTTGACAAATTATACATTAAAACGTTCCTCATGAGTCACTCTATCCACTGGTGAAAACCCCGTGAAAATCCGTTCGGTAGTTTTTGAGTTTATCGCGAACAGACAGACAGACGCGATAGGGGACTTTGTTTTATACTATGTAATGATATGTTCTTTCAATGACGACGCGGCGTAAGTACGAGAAAAAAGTAGATAAGTAAATGTGCTTAATACATTCAAATGACTTTATTAATCACTTTGTTTACATAAGGTTTCACGCGGACGAAGTCTCGGGCACAGCTAGTAATATATATATATATATATTATAGTAGCACGGCAAAATCACTGCCCCATGCCTGATGGTAAGCACAGTACAGTCCAAAAACAATGGCGACCATCGAGTGATACACTATACATTGCTGTCATGCAGGCCTGCAAAAAGTTGGCTATGCACAGGCTGATCCCGAAACGCGACCCGCAGAAGCGAATCACTATGAGGGGCTTTTTCGCCGTATACATGGTGGTTGCGACCCAGTCAGGCTGTAAAACCCTACCACCCCGCTTTCGTCATTGCCTCGTTCGTTATTCAGCAGGGTGCACCACGTGCAGGTGAGGTTGACTTGGGTGTCTCAAGAAATTATGAAATTTCTTGTGAAAAGAAAAATAAAATTTGGTATGGTTTATTAATAATGTATGTTCTTGTTTATGTATTACATTACTTTTTTGTGTCATTATAATACCTGAGGATGACGTCATAATGTAACAAGTTATTTATTACATTTATAGATATACCAAACTTATCTGTTACGTAAAACCGGAGAAAGTTTCAAAATAAACTTGTGCGTAATAGTAGTAATCAGAGAAGTTACCAACTTTGTAGCACTCTAAGTAAATGTTTTTTTTACATCTTGTGTACATTTAATGAAATTATAAACACTTTACAGATGTATGAAATATATTTTTTAATATAGGCCCGTAAGAAGATCAGGTTTCTGATAAGATTTACTAGTATTGAATTTAATATAACCGATGAAGTAAAATGCCTAATAATAATAGAATTGCGTTATGTTACATTTCATATATTTGTTTGAAATGTTGAAAGCACATGTCAAGCGCAGAGCTTGTCATTACCACGAATCGGTAACTGGAAATTGCAATTTCGTGTCTATAGAAATGAAATATAGCTAGGTGTAGCCGTGGCTCCGCATGCTTTTATTTTATATATTAATTATTTTATTTTTACTTATATTTTATTCGTTCTAAAATTATTGACGATAATTCTTTTTGGAATGAAATTGTGTGAATTTATTTGTTATGATTTCAAGTAATGTTATTGGTAATTTTTATAGATTATTAATTTTGGAATTGTATATAATCTCTTACATAAAATATTTTATTATAATCAGTTGAGAATTAATGAATAAAATGTATAAATCTATATATTAATACGTGAAGCCTAAACTTTTCATCCCTTTTTGAAAGAAATGCGCGAACGGATGAACGTGAAATTTGGCATAGTTGAAAGTTTATATGGAGGAGAAGTACAGAAACCTATTTATTTTATATAAAATGCATTAGAAGTACATTAAATTAATTAAAATATGCATTACTCACACTATTGCTTCAATTTTACACAACATATACACACATCTAAATAAAAAAGACATTTTGACATCTGTCAGTCAGTCATAATATTCGTCCGATAGGACAGGCGAAGGAATTAATCCATACTGCTAATTCTGAAGTTGTCAATATAGGTAAGATCTTATGTATTCTTTATAGGCCTAATCGCCAAATCTTCTATATAATATTTCGTACATTTTCAAAAATCATCTTTTATTTCTGAAGTTGTCAATATAGGTAGTTCTTATTTATTCTTTAGTCAGTTTTATGTCCAAGTTAATGTAAAGGCATACGCGCCAAATCTTTTCTATGTCTAAATTAGTGTAAAGGCAGAAACGCCAAATCTTATATAATATATTCTTTTTATCTTAGTCTATTTGTTAATAGTAGCGTACTACTATCTTCTTTGTCCAGAGTGTTTGTTAATTTCCATTGTCGAGTAGTTAATTCAATGTTCCAACAAGATGATGGTTCTCTTGGTAGAACTTTCCATGGAGTTTTTGTGGCATCTCAGAATTTATGGTCCGTGGTATTATTTTCCATTCACTTCACGTATGCACAATAAACAAACTTTATTACATAAAACACCACCAATTTTACACAATATAGAGTCAAGTAACACAAGATTATGAATAAAATATAAAATCCACTACATGACAGACCAAAATCCCGCCAAAAACTCTTGACATCTGTCAATAAAGGACTTCAAAAAAGGTTGTGAAGGAGGTTGCTATGCTCGAAACAAGATGTTGCTGTATGTATTATTTTACTCTTACGTTCCAATTAAACTTTTTCATTCTACATTCAACTTTAAAAAATCAATGAACTAAGTCGAATGTCGACCACTGGTATGTATAAATTGTAGAGTGTAAACTCTATATTTACTCTTTATAGTTTTCCTTGTAAGAGTTGAAAAATCCTCAGTCTGTAAAAAATTCTACGTTCTTTCAAATAGCGGATACAGTGGACTAAGTTCTAAGCGTCATCCAACTCCACTTTTCTTTCCTCTATTTCCTTGTTACGCGTATTACTTAGAAATTTTCTTCAATATGCAGTCTTTGTTTTACTCGACGAGACATTTTGAAATTTTAAAACAACTAGGGATGTTGAGATCTTATCCAAGCAGATGAGATTCGTCAAAATACAAATTCTCGACATTTATAGGAAACAAAAGAACACATTTCTTAGAATAATCAATAGGGTTATAAATCAGTGTTCATATATATATATATATATATATATACTAGTGGGCAGGGCGGACGTTGTCCTGCCTTGATATTAAAAAGAAACCCAAAAGCCAACCGCAGCGCCACCTACCGGGTTCAATTGTGAATCTAAATCACTGGAACACGCACACGAAATTTCATCAAACTCGGTCCAACCGTTTAGGGGGAGTTTAGACACACGTACAGAAGAAATTTATATATAAACATAAATAAAAGTAACATATTATTTAGCTATTGGAGTGTATCAACGTATAATCATGTAAACAAAACAAAATCAAGTATTTCTGTTCTAAAAAGATTTTCAATCAATAGAAGTTTAAATTGCAAACTTTTTTCAGAAATGTATTTATTTTTTACGATTGCTTCATATGTTGATTAATCCTGAACACCAACCAATTCAAATGAACGAATAGAGATATTTTATACAACTCTATCTGGGAAATATCGGAAGCTCACAGATTTTAAAAATAATTGCTGTAAAAATTTGATGTGTACGAATCCAATCATTTATATATACGGATGCGCACTCTTACGTTGTGTAGTATTTAAAATAACCGGAAATAATGGACGTTTTTAAAGTTCAGTAATATATTTTATGATATATATATATATATATATATATATTATTCAAATAAATGTTATAGTTTTGTAGAAGGATATGTATAATAATTTTGCCAAAAATAAATTATTAGATCATTTAGGAGTAATGCATCGAGATTTATCTATCTCTTATAAAATAGAAAGGGCAATTTTATTGGTCATTAAATATTCTGCGACGTATTGTTAACTTACTACGTTTAAAGTGGTAATTATAATTCATCTAGTTATTGTATCTTAGGTGGTGTAAGGGTAAGAAGGTTAAGTCTTAACTCAAGAAGAGAGTTCACTAGAACAGGTGTTCCTAAACTTTAAAAATAACGGAACACCGACCAAGTACCCTTTATTTTATGGAACCCCATATCAAATGATTACAAATCAACACTGAAATTTATATAAGAACATTTAAGAAATATAATTGAAACTCATTATTCGCGCATTATCTCTGGCTATGTGCGTTGCTGAGCCATACATAGTCCGGGCTTAATGCTTGCTAACTACCTAGCTATTTACATAAAAGTAATGAGTCCTTCTCATCACATATTTTGCGTTATTTCAAAATATGATCTGTAACCGGGTATTATTTAATAACTAATAATAAATAATGTTGGTGGAATCCTGATCCTGATGACTTCCGGGGAACCCAGTTTGGCATTCCCTGAATTAGACAGTATTTTCAAATGGCAGGAGGACGTAGTAATTTAAATAGTCCAATGGCCGCCGCGCGCAATTTTGCGGTTTCAAATATACAATACATAATAATTATTTTTGTGATTTTCTATCTCTGAGCATGCTTTGTGTATATTAATTATATGTTTGTAAAGTTCCCCTGACACAGAGAACAACCCCTAGTAAGGGAGTTCTCTTATAAAAAAACAAATTTGAAAAAAGAAAGTAGACATTATTGAGTTGTACCACAGATATTTGTCCACAGAGTACATTAAAGCTGCCCTTATTCGATGTTTTGTATTCACTTTGAAACTGTAATTAGTTACTAAGAGTAGCGAAAATATTAATTCTGCATTATTCGACATTCACTTTGAAATTTTAGTTAATAAGTTAATAAGAGCAATAAGAATATTATTACTTATCGGCCCACGTTAAGAACATTACTTGAAATTAATGATTATGTATTTAAAAAATATGTATCTAAATGATAGGGTTTTTGCCGTTTCCAAAATGTCCTTCTTCTTTCTTAAACTCTTATGTTTCAAAATACTATTTCTATAACAATAATATTTATGAAGGCAAAATATTATTTATTATGCTTTAAACTTCAAGAGCTCGTTAGTATTTATGCAACTAAAGAGACATACATTTTGTCACTGATTGCTAAAATACACATAGAAATGAAGAATATAGTATCTTACTATTTCTAGTTTGTTATAAGGATTTCCGTTTCTGAAAGAAGGTCACACGGTTTTTGGTGATTCCGTTACGTCGTAAGACAATAAACCTGCGATGCGAACGTGGGTGCTCGGATTCATTACACGCTTATGTAATCAGGTATTAAGTTGCATTGGACGCATAAGTATTATAAAGTTTTGATGAGCGAGTCTGTTAAGAATCTTTCCCAGATCCGACATCCCACGTTCCCTGGGGGCCATAGGTGGCTGGTCCCCGCTTGCAGCGGGGTGTCGGGCGAAAGTGAATGCCTTGTCTCGCCCCACCGGCCGCCGTATGGGGTAGGCCCGATCATATATAAACTCAAACGGAAGGTACACTAATAGAGTAAAAACAGTTCCGACGACTTAGCTAGTGGAACGGCCGTTCCCCGCCCACCATGCGAGGGATCTGGAGCCAAGTGGTCAGTGTTGGATATTTTTCAATATTGGATATTTGTTTTTTAACCTTTAATTAACTTAGCTAAAGTGTTATCAACGATTTCTCTTTTAAAAGTGTGTACATTTATCTGTATACTTTTTCGTTTTATACCATAAATAAGCAAACATAACTGAATGATTATTATTTTTGGAAGCTTGCGTACATCTTAAAGACAAAACGTTTTCGGAGATTATAAAATATTTACATTTTTTTTTCAAATAGGATAGTTAATAATTATTTGACTTATAATAACTATTTACTATAATTCATTATCGAATTATCTTTCTTATCTAAATCTTTTACCGACTCGAACTTTTGTTGAAAAACATATCATTTCATAGAATATTGAACGTGATATACATGACGTATTCATGTTATATGAAAATTATAGACTATAAAATTATCCATAATAATAGCTATCATAGCTCAAAAATCTAGAAGACGAACTTCTCTTAGTTTAAACTAATTATAAATTTTCTGCGATACTTACATAAAGTACTTTTTTTAAACAATTGAATTATATCTATGAGTAATTACATTACCTGCTTATATTTACTTTCACATAAGCGTTATAATGTGTAGACTTCAATTGATAATTATAGGATATCAAAACTTTTATACTTTAATTTAAAGTTGCATATATAAAAATATATCCTGCGACAAAATTAAATTATACGTCAATAATATTGTAGAAAATTTAGTTTGTTCCTATTATTCAGTAGCCAAATCAAATATTTAATATTATTCTTAGTTAAATTTGCATTTCACTTTTCACACCTTGTTAGTAAAATACATAAAGAGACGGTAACTCATAAATGCAAAATACATAAACTTATTCTTTGTTTAATAACTGTTTGTTTTATACTATTTTAACCAAAGTACTCTAACTTAAAATACAATATATAATCGCTTAATAGATTATTATGTAATCAGTTTTATTTTAGAAGTTCAATTAATGAACGGATTAGTACTTCTAGATAATGCTAAGTAACTTTTTTTTTTTTTTTTTTTCGAACTGACTATGCTATTGACCTGGCAAGGTCTTTACAGCTTCACCGGACTACGTCTTGCTAAGTAACCTGTCGGTCAAAGTATTTGAGTAAAAAAATTACAGAGGTCACGTATTTCTTTCCCACCGATGCCAGTACAACAATTACGTATCAGCATTGTATATTGAAAACTAATATAGTTTTTTTCATTATGGGTTTGGTGACCCACAATCTTATATCAGAAAAACTATCAACATCATTTAAATTATTAATTTAAATTGCATAATCAGTTCTTACAGATAACCGGAACAATGATGACCTCATGTATGCATAACGCGTTCTTCCATTTGACCGGCTCTCGTTGAATCAAATGTTTTGTTTTGTGGCGTAGTTAATAAATAATGTCAATATGTACGTTGCGTTAGGTTGAGTGAATATGGTCAGTTGCATGTTATGAAACGGAAGTTATTAATAATTGTGGTAGAGTCATTAAGCGCCTTGTCTTTCTCCAAAAAATGATAAAGAGTAGAATTAATAATACTATTTTACAAAAAAGCAATATGCTATTTTATTCATTTTAGACATTACCAAGCTCTAATTTTCTCTAGAACTCTAGAACTCAACCATATATCTCTCTCTCATCGTTAAGGCAGCGTTCGTAAGAAACGTTTTCGTTCGACCGTTTTTTCGCCTACTTACTTTACAAATCCGACTACCATAAAAACGTCTTTTCATTTTTCGGGATAATACACAGCCTATGACGCGCACAAATAACGTGGTTTTTTTTTTTTTTTATTAGTAAAAAAAAAAAAAAAAATTTTTCATAATCGGTTTAGTAGATCCAGAGATTACCCTTACAACGTCACAAACTCACAAGTTTTACCTCTTTATAATATTATATTATAGTATAGATTTGTATAATATAGATGTATAAATACTTAGTACTTACTACAGTTCAAGAGAAAATGTTGTATATTTAGACGGAGCAAAATTAGGCACATGCAATAGATAATTTGTAATCAAGATTCTAATAAGTATATCGATTATATAAACAGCTAATCTATGTTAAAACTTTGCGGCGACTATGCTTATATAATCGCTTAGTTTTTATGGTACAATGAAGATCTATTATGAGTACGATACGCATTTGGTATTGTGACTTTCGTTTATGGTAAACAAACTCTGTCCTTATCAGACTCCATTGTCACCGGCGCGATGTCCATCTGATAGCTTACGCAACGATTGCATAATATCGGCCAATTATATTTTATTAAATTTAGTCCTACGTGTGAAATACGCTAATGTGAACTTTCACCGGTTCGTACAAAGTGAAAGGAACTACAGAACAAGATCGCTAAATATAGAAGTAGACTTGATAAACAACAGCATCTTCCTTGTCTATTAAGCGTACCCGTACATTTACAATCTAAACTAAAAATTCAAAGTTCATAAATAAAGTACAGTATGTATAATTATATTTATATTAAAAATTGCTTATTAATGAACAGCGTTGATTGTGTTGAGCATATGAAATTAATAGGCCTGAGGTGGTAATTTAACAATGATAGGGCGACAACGCTCGCGAATCAGAAATTAATAATATATTGTAAATAGCCCCAGGACCAGTTGCATACGAGCAATTATAATACTAAAAACGTATATTTTTTTTTAGTTTTAATATATTGGATCCGCCTAATGTTTCCCTCGCGTTCTTTATTACATTTAGTATGTAGTATTTTCGATTTATGTTATTTCTCTGAAAGTTTTCATGATATTTTTACTGCGAATCAATTTCAGAACGGCATGTACTCTGTATACAAACAAATTCGTAAAAGTGGGTATAGCCAATTTAAAACCAGTTAGGAATAGCCAGACGGATTTTCTATGTCATATTAGCTGCCTGCCTCGGCTTCTTTCGGGTGTATTACAAAGAAAATGAGATTAATATTTCGCCTTTAGAGTTGTGAACATGTAATGAAATAGAATTAGTACTAAACAACTGAATGTCAATCTGTCAATGTTTTTGGAAACCTGTCTTCTATCTCCTCCACTTAGTCACTTATTTTTATGGAGGTTTTTCATACAAATTTTGTCCTGATAATTACAAACTCAACAAAAAAATAATCAGTCTAATAGGTGCAGCGGTTCTGTAGTGGCATGTAGTGATGGCGTATACGTACCTTCGGAATTTGGTTTATATATAGATAGATTCAAGACTAATTTTCTTTGAAATAGATAGATAGATAGAAACAAGAATTCAGAAAATATTTTTTTATACCACGACGGTAGCAAACAAGCATGCGGGCCGCCTGATGTAAAGCGGTCACCGCAGCCTATGGACGCCTGTAACATCAGAAGTGTTACATGCGCGTTGCCGACCCTTAAGTAACCTATTTATTTTCCCGTTGAAGCACCCCATACTGTAGTCTCCAGGAAAAATATAGCCAATTGAGAAAATATAGCCTATACAGAGGTAATTACAAAAAAAAACTCTTTTCGACAACGACCTACCTAGCTTACTAAGATTGGGGAGGTGTCGAAGAGTATAACTAGCATAGTGATACGGTGCGTCACTTTTGAGATGAAGTACTCAGAATATAAACAAAATCTTCAGTCTCTGGCATGTCCACAACGATCATTATTTATAGATATTTCTCACGAATATTCCCGTACAAATACTCTAATTTTTTACTACAACATAAGTAATTAAATCGTTAAGCCAGCATACAAATATACTTAATAGATATAGGGCACCAGACTTAACGAAGAATAATCGATGTTCGTAATTAAAAGTTTCTATATATTTATAGACTACCTATAACATATTTATTTAATAAACATATACAATTTAATTAAGTTGTTAAAATACAAATGCCCAATATAAATAATATTTTGTTAGATATTTTACAGAAAAATTGAGAACAAAACGAAGATATCTATATATTATTTAGTTGGAAGTATTGATAAATGTAAATTTAAAATAGCAATTCTATCTACATATAACTCTTTAAGTCTCCCAATAAGGGAATAAAATATCTGATTTTTTTTTATATGTATCAACCCTATTGATACAAATAATTTATTATCCACAAAGTACATATCTATCTCGATTTTTCGCTTATTTGTACACTTAAAAAGAAATATTGCATCTTGTTTTATCTATATATGCACTATCTATAAAAGTTTTTGATTGACATCGATGATTAGCTGGAAGAAAATGCCTTGTGGCATTAAGCACACCGGTGTACAAATCAAAAGTGCACTAAAGAATTCATTCATTCATTCTTTCATATTATATTTCGGTTATATCACAAAAAGGACTTGTAATGAACCCACGAAGAATATAAACATATGAACTCAGATATAACTGTAATTATATCTTAGCATTTTCAGTGCTGTTTGCTTATTTCTAAACCACATAAAAATGTATGTGCTTACGTTCGTAGAGACAGTCATGTCGAATGAGAAGAAACACAATATTTAAATATTTGTCTATAATAAAATTATGATCTGTGTCTTCGAATTGAAACGTATTATTTTTGCCTCTTACGCGAAAGTTTATTGTCTAGTAAGATAAACACAAAATAACGAGCACGCGAGCGGATTCAACAAATGAATGTATTTATAGTTTAGCAGCAGTTCGTACGTTTTACATTATAACACATATATAACACTGAATCCGAAAAAAGATCTAATTTAAACACCATACCGCTTCTCCACGAAAGATAAGCAATAAAAACAGTTAGAAGCTCTGAAACATCGAAATAATTTTCACGTGAACGAATGCACCGGCACCGATTACTTTGAATTAACAACTTTTTGTAGTTTACCAAAGATGATGATTATAATCAACGTATATAGTTTATTTATACTTATATACATTAAATTTTGTATGAAAATAAACAGTTGTTACAAATGTTTCAGCTCTTATAATAATAATAGCATCTTTCCTATTGTTACAAAAATATCTTTATTCTCATTGTTCAAAATTCGAATATTTGCATTATATGTATATTTAAAAACATGTGTTTCTAAAGTCGCGCAATTATAATTTCAATTGTAAAGAGGTAAAGTTTAGGTTTATAAGTACGATTATAAGACATATTCTATAAAACGCTAATTAAAAAAAAATTGATTTATTAAAAATAACTTTCGCATCTAGAGGTTTTTTCGTTAACGTTAAGAATATTTTGCAATTACCCTGTGTTTGGAAAATTTTAATAAAATATTGTAACTCATTTACGAGTATATTAATGTTTAATTAATACAGTTATAATTTCTTACAGATTTGCCTACTGGTAACTCTACAAATCGGTCTTGTTTTGGGAAAAGCATTACCTGAACCAAATCAACAAGCAGAGCAACAGTTGGGACAAAACCTTATTAAAGATGATATAGCACAGAAGCGAGTGGGTTACGACTATCCCGCACCGCCAAATGATCTTGTTAATCCTTTCCAAGATCACGATGACATTAACCCAGACGGTGACCACCACGATATAATTGAGCACGATCACCATCACGACGATCATTATCATGACGTCCATGATGATCACCATGAAGAGCATCACATCGAAGATCACCACGAGGTACACGACGATCATCATGACCATCATGATCACCACGACCCTGGATATTGGAAAAAGAAATTGATTTGGAAACCAGGCTGGAAAAAAATTTGGAAGCCGGCTAAGAAACAGATATGGAAACCGTCCTGGAAAAAGATATGGAAACCTATCTGGGTACCGATAAAAGTTCCTGCTTGGAAAGACATAAAAGTACCTGATTGGAAAAAGATTTATAAGCCCGAATGGAAACCCATTAAAGTACCAGCGTGGAAAGATGTGAAGGTACCAGATTGGAAAAAAATAACGGTTCCTGTGTATAAAGACATCGTGGTACCTGGGTGGAAAGAAATTCAAGTTCCAGCATGGAAGAAAGTTTGGATACCTGAGTGGGTTAAAGTAGAAGTTCCTGGTGAAAAATATTTAGGG
>MU158749.1:0-248230 GCA_015888305.1 Antheraea pernyi | reverse complement strand
TATTATTTATATTTATTGATCTAATTGAATAATTATTCTTATAATTACTTTATTTTAATGGGAGAAACTTAATAAAAGCGTATTAAGAAGAGATGTAAAATACTCTAATTAGGTTACCTCCTCAAGGTTCCAAGGATCACATCCGATTCAATTGGACTGATGCTAAGTTTTTTTAATGTTTTTAAAATTTCGCGCCATCGGCACTGACACTTCTGTACCTATACTATTATATTTATCTATATGACAATGTTATACATAATATATACTTTTTATTTTATCATATACTAGCGGGCCCGGCAAACGTTGTCCCGCCCTGATTACAAAAAAATCCTTGACAAAATATATCAAACGTTCAAATAACAAAACGTTCCTCATGAATCGCTTTATCCACTGGTGAAAACCGCTTGAAAATCCGTTCAGTAGTTTTTGAGTTTATCGCGAACAGACAGACAGCCAGACGCGGTAGGGGACTTTGTTTTATACTATGTAATGATTTATGAAACTTTTAAAATCGTTAGTGTTATTTCTACATAAATATAGTTAATTTATAAATTATATCGTTTATTTTTAAAATCAATTAGTAATGTATAAAATATTGTTTAAAATAACTGTGGCAACATCGTGTGACGCTTATTACATTTGTACGACTATTAGTGTGTGCTTATCTCAACGGTTTTTGCTAGAATGGTTGGTTGTTTATTTACTTTTGCAGGATACAATTTTATAGATAAAAGCTTGTTTACTATCACTAATAATTATATATAGGAACGCAATACAAATTAGTTTTATCTAAGTGTAACATTTCGTGATATATGAGTATATATGTATACTTTTGAAATGCCTGCAGAAATTTTGTGTTATTCAAAGAGTATATAAAAATGTATTAGGCATGTATGTAGGCTGTATGAAGATAGGTCATAAGAAAAGTCAACAGTATTCCAGTTGAGGGTAATCCAGTATCAGCTACCAGTGTTCTAGCTAGGGACCGTCTAATATTATAATTTTAGTTATTATAGGTTTGTGTTTGATATTCTATAATATATCGAAATAAAATGTAATTGTTTTATTTCTGATTTAGTCTTGAAATTTATTTTATAAAGTAATAAGTGTAAATATTTCAATTTATCACTGTAATAAAAGTGTATTTATAGTTTATCAATTTCAATGGTTTTGGTTATATTGTAACAATCTTATAATGTAACTGATTAGTATAGAAAGAGCCACTACAGGAGGAAGACTTTTTCAAGTCATGGTATTTGTACCTTTTTTCATATCATTTAATTTTTATTTTCATTCATCAATTAATTTTTATAATTTAATATGACTAGCAAGGTTGCTTGTATTTGATATAAAACTCCTTGTTAAGCATATTGCAACTCATTATTTATGAAGTATCTACCCTTTAGCTAGGTCTTAAGATATTTTCTTGCAATAAGTCTTATCATTATATATTAATACGTGAAGCCAAAGCTTACCCCTTTTTGAGAGAAATGCGCGAACGGATGAACGTGAAATTTGGCATAGTTAAAGTTTATATGGAGGAGAAGTGCAGAAAGCTATTTTTTTTATATAAAATGCATTACAAATATATTAAATTAATTAAAATATACATTACTCACACTAGTGCTTGAATTTTACACAACATATACACACAAGTAAATTTTGACAAAATCTTCTGTCATTTTACTCTTATGTTCCAATTACCTTTTTCAATATTTTTAACATGCCTGATGTAGCATGCCCTTTGAAATCATCTGGTCAAATTGTAGGTTAATTGTATAATAATATAAATATGTAAATTCATATCATACATTAATAATTAATTGATACATAATTTATGGAACCACTGAATTAATTATTATTCTCTTTGGTGTTATTGAATGTCATTTTTTTTAGGTTACAGGACTGCTTCCATTTTGCTTCACGTTGTCATAAGAGTAAAGCAATATTACCAAAGTCAATGTCAATATTTTAATATTTAGTATTTTTATGGTGAACTCACTTTAAATGATGATTCAATAAAAAGAGCCAAAAAAATTCTTTGTAAATTCAAAATAACAAAATTTGTTTGCTCATGAAAATAATCTATGACTTAGATATCCGCGGTTACAATGATGCAGTTCAACCTGATGTAGCAATTATATTTGGTACAGTTGATGAAGAATTTTGAACAAAAACGAATTCTTTTCAAAAGTTATTAGTAGTATTAAAAATATCTTTGTTTTAGATTCATCATTTGATTCTATTGTGTATCCATTACTTTTCCAAGCGATGTTACTGGGCATATAACTATACCTCATAATGTACAGACTTCATTTAATTCAATATCACTCAGAAATGCCACTACTCATGGTGTCGTGTAAAATTAATTGAGAATTGTATCATGAGTTAAGTAAGTTATTTTCGTAAATTTATATTTACTTAAAATTTGAGAGTTTTACCACCTTATATAACCGCCTGTTTTTTTGTTTCAAATTTATAATTATTAATTCATTTAGACATAGATGTTTTTCATGTTTATATAATTAAAAAAAAGTGGCAAACAACTGATTAGCCATGATAAAAACCTTTGATTATAAAAATAAGTTGACAAAAGAACCCTAATAAAGTTCAAAATTTAAAAAATCAATGAACTATGGTCGAATGTCGTCCACTGGGTAGACACTAGTATAGAATAAATATACAGGATAATAGTAAATCTGATTTGCTAAAAACTTACCACTGTCATATTACTTTATCTGAAATATTATATGTTGAATGGGCTAATGCATTGAATTTTATACAATAGAAATACCTAAAAAATCGGTATTACTAAAAGTCTACTTAGTAGGAGTATAATATAGGGTTTGTCGTTGTAAGTGTTTTAAGAAATTGCGTTATTTTATTATAAAGTGTGCGTATATTGTAAAAGCATAGTAAATAATATATTCAAAATGATATTTTGATACAAATATAATACTAATATTCGAAAGAAACAATATATATTAATTTCCGCAAGTACAATGCCAACACAGTTATCAAAAAATTGATGTTGCAAAGATATGATGTACCTATAAAAATAAATAAGTTAAAAGGTTAAATATTACAAACAAGATATTATAATTATGCCATAGTACTGCTATAAATATTTACTAAATATTACTTGTATAATATGTTTTTCTGTTCTATATAAATTCGGTATTTTTTTTTTTTTGGATTTATACTGCCAAACTTTCTGTTGACCCGTGCCTCACATAGTCTACTAAAACAATATGGTTCTAGGAACTCCAGGGGTTAATACCTGTTTGATATAATTGGCCACAGTGCTCCTGTGGAAATAATATTTTCATTAATTTCAATGCATTGAACCTTTTTCTAGGTGTCTATTTATCGGGCGCATAAAGAGGGAAGTGAACATGTATCTAAAGGGTTTGCAATGCACATGTATTGCTTCTTTTGTTGCTTAGTGTACCTAAGCTACTGTAATCACTTACAACGAGGCGGATCACATACTTTTTTGCCACCATCATGATAAATAAATAAACCTATCAAATAAATCGCTTCTCGCCGTAGACTGTAGAGTTGTTATTACAGTGACAGGCGAACTCCAATATGATTTATACTAAGTTTTATAAATATACCAGCGGGACGGGTGGACGTTGTCCTGCCTTGATAATAAAAAAAATATATCTACAATTCAAACCGCAGGGCCACGTACCGGGTCCAATTATAAATCTAAACCAATCTCGGATGGAACACACACACAAAATTTCATCAAAATCGGTCCAGCCGTTTAGGAGGAGTTCAGTGACTTACACACGTACAGAAGAAATTTATATGTAAGAAGATAATACAGCACTGCCTAAATACATCAGAATTTATCAATAACTAAATAGGTATTTCCTTTAAACCGAACAAAATATGGTTACCCTAATAAATGCATAACTAGGTAAGCGTAATACGATTTAAAATAAGCCTTATACAGCTATCTGTACAATTGAACGAGTATAACCCTTATAATTGCAAACTGAACTTTGGACATGTGTCTAAGAATATGA
This sequence comes from Antheraea pernyi, assembly GCA_015888305.1. NCBI lineage: Eukaryota > Metazoa > Arthropoda > Insecta > Lepidoptera > Saturniidae > Antheraea > Antheraea pernyi. Next base: position 244,193 of record MU158749.1, on the reverse strand, counting down.
TTACCTTTTGTTATTCGATCAGTTTGAGCTGCCTCATGTGGTAAATAAAGTTATAAAATACGTGCATTGTATCTAGCCAACTATTTATATATAAATTAGTCTGTAAATATTATAAAACAAATTTGATTTTTGCTTACTTACATCTTTGTGTTTAATAAGATCTTATAACTATGGAACCAATTTTGATACGGGTTTCACTATCCTTTACAGCATATTTTCTGGAAGGTTTATATGTATAGTTACATTAATATAGAGTTTACATTACTAACGCTGGCCAGACCTTATGAGACACATATAAATAAGGATAGCCTCCCGTAACCATTTTTATCTTCTACATATTATTTAAAATAATATAAGATATTTGCGAATCTATTTTGACCAATATAATTTATACTAATATTATAAAGAGGTACAGTTTGTGAGTTTGTGACGTTGTAGGGGGTAATCTCATGAACTGTTTTGGGGTGTAAGGAGTGTCGAATAACATCGAAGACTTGAGACATCCAAGCCAACCTCACCTGCACGTGGTGCACCCTGCTGAATAACGAACGAGGCAATGGTGAAAGCGGGGTGGTAGGATTTCACAGCCTGACTGGGTCGCAACCACCATGTATATGGCGAAAAAGCCCGTCATAGTGATTCGCTTTTGCGGGTAGCGTTTTGGGATCAGCCTGTGCATATCCAGCTTTTCGCATGCCGGCATGACAGCGGCGACCGGTGATGGATACCTTGTCACTCGGTGGTCGCCATTGTTTTTAGATTGTACTGTGCTTACCATGAGGCACAGTGCAGTCATTTTGCCGTGCTACTATTAAAAAAAAAGAACTACTGGTCCGATTTGAAAAATTCTTTCAGTGTTATATAGCTCATTTATCAAGGAAGGTATTCATCACGCTAAGGCCAATAGGAGCGGAGCATTTCGGGGATTTTGCCTCTTGAGAGCTTCCGTTGCGTGTTGGCGTTAGCCCAAAAAACTATTCCACGCGAACGAAGTCGCGGACAGAGGCTAGTATTAAATATGTTATTTAGCTTAGGTATCTAATGTAGATCAAGATTGTTGTTTACAGAAAATCATTTCAATGAACATCTTATTTTTGAAAGCGAATTAAAATAGTCTTTTTAGCGAATTAAAAAAAGTGATTTGTGTGACGCGACTCACGAAAATTCTTTGAATCTGATAGATTGTTAAATGTTAAAATCCCAAAAAAGAGACCGGATACTCGTATTATCTAAATCGTCGTTTCAAAATCACTTGGATTCTCATGACTCCAACATTGCACTAGTAGCAAACCGGGGCGGGTTAAAAAAACCTTCCTCGTGAATCACTTTATCCACTGGTGAAAACCGATAGAAAATATGTTCAGTAGTTTTTGAGTTTATCGCGAACAGACAGACAGACAGACGCGGCAGGGGACTTTGTTTTATACTATGTAATGATTATATGTTATTAAACAAAGTAGTTTTTTCTTGGGAAAAGGTCATATAAAAATATTCGTATGGTGTTCCTATTCCATAGGAAATACAAGAAATGCTATATAGACAGCGCTCCCCTTTCAATTCCGTAATGCTGACGGAATGCTTCACCTGAAAGAGCTTTGAGAGCTGTTAGTGAAAACAGATCCGTACACACAGATAAGTTCAACTTACTACACCGCAGATGCATTTAAATGGATTAAACATTTGCATAATGTGAAAACTATATCTAATTTTAGAGTAAATTCATTTCTCCATTTAAATAATTATTGTTTTGTATGTATAAAATGAATGTTTGTATACTTTTTTTTCCGAACTGACTACGCTATGGACCTAGCAGGGTCTTAACCGCTTCACCGGACTACTAAGGCCAGCGCTTAAGGCACTCAGCCAATTTTACTTTGATAACTAGCTCAAGGGTGCACGGCACACCTCGGCTTTGGCTGTTGCCTGATACATGCAATTCGCGACCTATCTTAGCTAACCTAAGCTAAGCTAACTATTTATACATATATAAGTTGTTGAAACATATATGTGTACCAAGCATACATACCTCAATAACTCTTATATATATTTCGTATCGGATAATATTCTAAACTATTTCAGTTTGATAATATGTGATATGTATAATGTTGTCGCAGTGATGTAAGATTTTGTGTCACTGTATCGCGCGAGCAGTGTGTTAGTATACTACTTATCTATATCTCTGAGGTTAATTAAATCCAGCACCGCTCCAGCTACTATTTTTTTATGAAAAGATATTTATGATATCTATCCATTTTCTATGATTTGCCACTAATTGGAGCTACATCGTGTCATCTCCTGCAATATTCAGCTAATAAGTATATCTCATATTTCAATATTTACAATTATGTTTGCTATCTTATCTTTTTCCAATATGTTAATTTTATTTTTCATAAATGAGTTCATTTTCACTTTTTACTTCATTCTTATTCTATTTTTTTTCTCTGTAAGTTTAATGTTTCTCAATATTTACTATTATATAATTTAATTTTTAATAGTGTAAATTAAGTTAAGTTTCTATTTGATAAAACGTTTTAGGTCTTCAGTTTAGTTTACTATTTTTTATTATGATTATTGTTGTTGACTGTTGACTGTTGCTATATCCACATGTAAATAAATAAATATTCAGGCAATCGCCATGAAAATTTCTGTATTGTAGATACTTGAATACAGTGAATATTTACTATAGCTACTACAGTTCAAATACTATTTATTTATTTATATTTTCGTTCTTTATTTTTATCGAGGGTTTGTTCAACAAGAATACGCCAAAAAGTAAAAAAAATCAAATCTGAAACTAGCAAAAACTTTACTTTCTTTCTTTCGTTATAGATTAATTTAGCTTTTCCGGATGCTGGACGTACCAATATTTAATTACCAACGCCTGTTATAATTCTACTTAAATATCTGCCTTCTTCGAGAATCGATCCGGACATATTCTATTAAAATATGACTATTTATTGCAACAAATAATAAGCAATTATGATGCCCGGGACAACATAATAAGTACCTAATAAAGAAACACTATATAATATAATATATATAGAATAATTTCATTGTAAAAGTGAGCACAGGTTTTGCTCGAAAAATCTCCACTAATATTAGTCTTATTGTGAATTTAGGCAAAAGATAATGTACCTACCATCAAGTCTAACAACTATCTACGAGCATATATAGGCGAAAGTTGTACATTAAATATTGTTTGAAAATTATAATCGGGATACACTTTGTTATCGATATAGAAGCCAAAAATAATCCATTTATGATTTTTGTTGGAAGTAAGCGCCATCTTCTACATTATCGATACATCGGAGTGCGTTCACATTCTGCGATATTTTGGTAACAAACTGTCCGTTCATCAGCAAACCTTTCAGGCAACCTATGAACGGCCGGTAGAAGCACTGTGAGTAGATAGTCAAATTGTAATATTTGAAATTTCCAGGAACTAAACGAGGGTTATGAACTAACTTACTCGTAAAGCTATTCGATAATTGAGTTGTTAAATTTCAAAAAGGGTTAAATCTAATTGTAATCGATCATGTATAATTTTTTTAAAGATTTCTAGTTTTTATACACCGAGAACGAAGTTAAAATTTTGGCGTCCGTAAGTTTTTTAGTGCGTTTTTTATGGTCTTCATAATTTACATGTACAACATTTGAAGTTCTTGAAAAACTTAAAGTATTAGGAACGAATAAAATGGGATTTAGCTATAGCCATCTTTATAAATCTGTAGTTCTATTTATGTGTGAAGTTTTGCTCTAAATTTTGATCACGTATTATGATGCTAAAAATATGTCTGTATGTTTTTTTTCTATTTCATTTAAAAAACAGTATGGCAAATAATGTTATACAGGTGATGTACATATATATTCTTATTAAGTAAATTATAAACAAGTTTATTTATTTTGCAACGTATGAAAAAAAATATACGCGGCCTGGTATGGGTATTAATTTTATTTAGTAAATTATAAGAATTGTTGTTTTTTACAATGCGTGTGTAAAACGTAGTCTATTATGCAACAGTGATTTGACAGTAAAACTTGAAATTGGTTAGACAGGAGAATTCATAGAAAATGATCTAACAGTAAAAATATTGGAAATGATGTGGCAGTAAAAGCGTTGGAATTACCGAGAGCGCTTGTGAAGCTCGGTCTGTGACGTGGCGCGCTAGTAGGGAGGGGCCAACGCGACGGGCGCGCTGCAGACCACGTTGGCCTCGCCAACACAGTCTGAGTCCACGGCCAACTTCCCGTGGGCTCCGTTGCACGTTAACGTGACCGTGTGACACTCTGTGTCGTTGTACATTTGAATCGCCGATATCAGAGCGGTTTCACCGCCGCAGTTGAACGTGAAGTGCAACTGTCGATCGTTCATTCACATTGTAACAACACGACAAACTAACATTGCACCTGATCGTGACCACACTCTCGTACAAAACGAAGGCTAACCAATTGAAGCGATGGTGGCTTAGTTGAAACCAAAAGTCATTATATATTGCCCATTTTAAATAATACCTTTATAAACTAAGGTGTATGTATTATTTTTATGTATAAGCTAATATATTACTTGATAAGTTTCATCAAAAATGTGTTTAGCAGTTTTTGTATATAATATCAGTATAATATTAATAAGACTGTTTTTTTTTACACGGCAAAATGATTGCTTTATGCCTGATGATAAGCACAGTACAATTCAAAAACAATTGCGACCACCGAGAGAGGAACTATCCATCGTCGGTCGCCGCTGTCATGCCGGCCTGCATAAAGCTGAATATGCACAGGCTGATCGCGAAGCTACTACTATTTTAGTACAAATACAAGAACATACAATACAATATAGTTTAGTGTATGGTGATCGCGATCCAACCGTTTTGGACCACCAACCAACAAGGAAGAGAAAGATTTTATACTTTTCTCATTTTCGCTTCATCTTCATTTCATTTCATTTGATTTTCTCACGTCACAAAACATTCTTTTATAATTATATTTAAGACATAATTTCTCGAAACTCGACTCCTTACGTCATAAAAAAGTGGTAATAAAATTTCTTCTGACAATATGCGCCACCATCAATTAAAGGCAATTTGTAAACAGGCATTAGGCTTCCATGAGACAGGCATCGCCTAGTTTGGGGTCATAGTTAAGGCTAATTATGTAAAGGTTTTAGAAATTAAAGAGATATTTGTATTAATATTTAACTTTTTCTTTTATATCATAGCTGGCAAACGAACAGGTGGGTCAGCTGATGTTATGTGATCACCACCGTCCATGAACACTAACAACACCAGAGGAGTCGCAAGTGCGTTGTCACCCTTTGGGGGAAAGGGTTAGGAGAGGGAGACGGAGAGGGAGGGGGAAGAGGAGGTAACTACTCGATACCATTTTGTTATAACGGTGTACAGTATAACAAATCCATCGAGATATTTTTTTTTACAATTAGTTGATGACAGCTTTAAAGCAAATTAGTGATCCTGACGGCGAAGTAAGAAATCGCGAGAGAATTCGAATATGGTTATTCCATATTTATTAATTCCTCAGTTTCTAAAGGTTTTTATTAAAAAACAATTTTTTACTACTTAATTTGCTGTATAACCCCTTAGTATTAGGGGTAAAGACGTAAATTATTGTTTTTAAATTAAACTTTACGAAATAAATATTAGTTATGTTATTTGTTTTAAATGTACCTTTTTATTTGATTAGATATTTTCTAAATTATAGAATTATCGTTCATAAACATCAATATTTTATTATTATAAATTTTGATGTTTTTTATAAGCGATGTTGCAATCGCTAGGCATTAAGAGCATATTAATAGTTACATACCAATATGAATTCGTTTTTTACTAGTCATATTTCTTCAGATCTAAGATAACAGCAAAATTAAAGTCCGCGAAATAATTTTAATTGAACATTACAACTATATAGACTTTTTTAAATGTTTTTCACACAAAAACTGGAATTGAAATTCACGCGATGGCTGTAAGTGATTACGTCGGTTTTCTTCTTTTGAACCGACTATACGTTAGTGAAGTTACGATATGTACTTTATACGAATTGAGGCCCGATCAATTCAAAGAAACCAAAACCGCGACTATTCTTGTGCTCATCCCCAATCAATTGCACCTGCTATGACATATCAATCACTTTTTTTTTCTTTTTTACGTACTGATTATGCTATTGACCTGGCAAGGTCTTTACAGCTTCACCGAACTAATATATCAATCACGAAATCTAATGGGCATACTATCTTTCAGAATACGTCTCCAAAAGCGCAATTGAAAGTACCAATGGTGCCATCTATTGGGAACAATTACAAAATGTATTATTGTACAATATCTACTAAGATAATATAACAATTTCACTTCGTAATTACATATCAATATGGTTTTACAAAAAACAAACAGTTTAGATTGTCTTAAAATCACAAACAACATTAAACAAAAACAATAAAACATAATAATAACTTATATAATAAAATAAAATAAATTTGAAATTAGAATTCTTAGCCAAACAATAATTATTTTGATTTGAAATGGTCAGTACTGTAGAACGGCAATTTCATAGGTAAAGACCTAATATATCGATAAAAAAAATGTACAAATTTGACCTGGTTACAGTTTTATTATATGTACAGATAATTTATTTTTTACTTTTATATCGATAACAATATCTACCCGATTATAATTTTCAAAAAATATTTAATGTACAGATGTGGCCTAGTTACAGTTTTATTATATGTACCTAGTAGATTTAACCCGTCATCTTGCCATAATCAAAGATAAATGTTATTAAGATAAGACTATCAAAATATTGACGATTTCATTGACTTTTAAAATGTAGAAGATAATTCATAATATCTGAAAATATGAACGAAAAGGATAAGGGAGAAGGATATCGGAAACAATACGAGAGTATAATATATTAACTTACACTTATCGTTGATTATTTTACTTACGAATTAGAGATTGATGATTTCGAATTGAAAGTGAAAGTTAGCGAGCTCGAATTACACTCAGAGTCAACAAACTTAATTACTAATGCCACTAATCGCCTTGAATAGTGTTTAAAAAAAATTATATAAATTTTATCATTTAGAATTTCTAATTATAGAAATTCAATTAACAGAAAACAGTTTCTGTTACATAAAAATGACAATATAACAAGCAAACCATAATCTTCAAGAACTTCGTTTTTAACCGGAACGAACAATTGTAAGGCTAAAAGAGCCCATCAGACTTCGTAACTATATAATAATAATCATAAACACAGTGGTACAACAAAATAATCCCAAAGAGGGTTGATGTCAGACAGGCGGCCGATCGTAAAAATTAAGCCAAATCATACAGCACAACATGAGAAACATGTTGGGGATAAGGGTAAGAAGAAGAAGATTTAACAGAAAACAGTTTCTTCTTTGGGACCTTATTTGTTTATGTGTAATTTTTTAAAATTCTTCCTTCCATTAAAAACAGTCCAAATCACACATAGAAGCACGGTTATAAATAAAAATTATGATTTAAAAGAAATATGTAATTGGCATACAGAATACATTTTGATCACAAAATTAACAGTTTTTTATTATCTGTATATATATATATAATCAGTCTATAATTAATATAAAGTATAGGTATATGAAGCATCGGTAATCGCGTCCACGATTAGCTGTACTGAATTAGGTGTATACAGTTTATGTAACAAAGAAAGTGACCTCTTGAGACGTGCGTCACGTTAAATTATGCAATATTTGCGGTTATAATCAAGCGTCTACTTAAATCGATTATTTAATCCGTATACATAAACACCGCCTAATAATTTGGTAACTAATGTGACAGGTAACATTTTTCATAATGTTTTGTATAGTTTCGAAATATGTGACAATATTTAATATTTATCTTTATGTCCTAGAACCACAGATCCTAGTGTGCAGATACCGACACCCAAATTCTAAGCAACGGCATAGAAATATCTTATCTTAAAAATATTCTACCTAGTTATCTTTATGGCTGTGTAGAATTAATAGTGTCTATGATTGTATAAAGTGTATGTAGTAAATTATATAAGATTATGTAGTATGTATGTAGTAAATTATCTATACCTATCTTATGGTGAAACCTAACCTTTGTATCCCTTTTTAACGGAATTGCGCGAACGGATGAACGTGAAATTTGGCATAGTTAAAGTTTATATGGAGGAGAAGTGCAGAAAGCTATTTATTTGATATAAAATGCATTAGAAGTACATTAAATTAATTAAAATATGCATTACTCACACTAATGCTTCAATTTTACACAACACATGTAAATAAAAAAGACAATTTGACATCCGTCAATAAAGAACTTCAAAAAAGGTTGCGAAAGAGGTTGCAATGCTCGACTGTATGTATTATTTTACTCTTACGTTCCAATTACCCTTTTTCATTCTACATTCAACAATGATATTAACCCTAATAAAATTCAAACTTAAAAAAATCAATAAACTATGGTCGAATGTCGACCTCTGGGCGCCCACTAGTATAAGATAAACACATACCAAAATCATTCACTTAACGTTGTCGATCAAACGCATTTCACCCGTCCTCCTAACAAAGATGGAAATATCTCTAAGCTTCTCACTCTTAACCTTGATTAAATCAGTTCTTTATAGGTTATTATGCTATTGTATATTTATTTGAAACCTTATTAATTATAGTGTGTTTTATGACGGTTATTTTAATGCCTATATTTGTTCAATAATAAGATTAGATTATACATTCTCTTAATACTACAATTCGGTCAACCATTTGACCCAAGTTCTCCGACTCTACTATTAAATTGTGTTATAATACGAAATTAAATAGAAATACAATTCTCGTCACGCTTAGAAGGATCTCCGATCTACAATTAGTGTTGGAAGACAGTCCTCATCAAATTACGCATCCAAAGGCAGCATATAACTTATCTGCGCGAGTGTAAGTGCCGTACAAAGGTAAACCTTGATAAGAACTGCCCTATTCTTTTTCACTTTTGATGACACCAAACGAGGAAAAAAAACCTAAACCTCCTCCAGGTTTATTGCATAGATCATCAAACTCGCCAATACCTAGTCTTGCCATAAATACTGAAACAAAGAGAAAAAAAATCCTTTTGCAAATAACATTTATTACTTTTACAGTGTGTTAGTTTAATACATAAATATAAAATAATTTAAAATATAAAAAGCTTATTCGAAGTGGTCTCCATTGGCTGCAATACAGTCCTTTAAACGTTTACGCCAGTTATCAATAGAATGTACTCTTTCCATGGGAAAATTCTTCACTGCCAATCGGACGGATTGTTTTAGGGACTCCAAGCCGTTTAGAGCAAGCCGTACTCTCTAAAACTGACCATAATCCAGCAGATTAAGATCGGGACTAGACGACGGCCAGTCTTCAGCTCTGATGAAGTCCGAACATTCGTTTCCAACCAAGACTGCGTAGACCGAGCTTATTCCGGCGTATACCGGCGGTAGACCCGGCGCCGAGTCTTGCTGGAAGACCCATTCTTGGTGATTGAACATGGTATTGTTAAGGGGCTTCACCACCTTCTCAAGAATGGTATCTTGATACACTTGTGCCGATGTTTTGATACCTTTCTCACAAAAGTATGGCTCAGTCACTCCTTCACAGCTAAATACCCCACCAAACCGTCACTGAACTCGAATAGTGCCCACGTTGCACTCTGTCGACTAATTGGGAAGCTTCCTTAGAGCTATACGGTCATTTTTGTTTGTTAAAATGTTGCTCAATTGTAAAAATGTTCTCATCCGTAAACAAAATTTTTCTGTAACCTCCCTTTGCGTACGTACGTACTGCTTCAGTAATTGTTTCGATTTTACCACCCTATTCTTTTTTAAATTATCAGTTAAGAACTGACCACCACGTCTCTTATAGGCTGTAAGTCCTTAGTCATCTTTTAAAATACACGACTTGGTTCTAGGTGCTATTTTCATCTCCCAACATAAAATCTTTTGCTTTCGGGCAGGATTTCTTCGAATTCTTTCCCTTATTCCTCTACCCACCTTTTTCGGACTCGGACGAACACTACGTGAATGGCCAGATCTTTTTCTGTAATAAACAGAGGAGGTCTCATTGTACCTATTAATAGCCCGCTACACAAACATTTTACTAAGTTTTAAATATTGTATTTGGCTCCATACCTACTTTGTGTAATGCAATTACAACGATTCGGTTCTCTTTATCACCCCACCCCATTTTAATACTGCTAAATATTGTATATTGACGCCAAAATGAGAAAACTCAATGAATAATCATATAAAAATGATAGATTCCAAATTCAACAGTGATATTTTATTTATTTTTAATTGTAAAAGTATTTATGGCCAGACTGAGTAGATTCAATTTCAAACCAGGTATCCAGAAAGTTTGGAACGAAGCCTGGCACACTTGCATCTCTTGATAAGCTCAAATGTCGCTAAGCCATAAACTTTATAAAAGACGTACGTCTATCTTATACTAACCTACAGTAGCACTGTGTTCCTCCATATGACGAAGAGAATTTTAAAATCGTTTTTCATTTATAAAAACGGTAAACTAAAAGGTTCCATCAAAACGTAAACTCCAATAAAGATATGGAAATACTTCGCGACAAGATATTTCAATAAAGCGTCGAACCATCCGAACTTGTTAGTAGCATCCACCGATATTGCGCTCCCAACGTGAACGCCCCGCAATAGACAACGACACAGTATAGCATTCGACCCCTACAATGAAATCACCGTTAGGTAAGAGTAAATGCAGGCAAATGGAAAATCTGTTTGGAAAATATTCCGACGTCTTCTTGGATAATAAAATTTCAACAAATATTGCTATACCATATAGTAGATATTTATTACTATCATGTTCTCATGTTTTCATTCATTCCATAAATTAAATACTGTAATAACTAGGAAACTTCTAAAGGTATTAAAATGGCCATATCATACGCGCAGTTTCCAGGCACTCAGGAAACAAATTGGAAGATTTTTTTTATATATTATAGGAGATAAACGAACAGACGGGTCACCCGATGGTAAGTGATCACCGCTGTCTATAGACACTAGCAACACCGCGGGAGCCACAAGTGCGTTGCCGGCCTTTAAAAAAAGTGTAAGTGTAATATAATAAATAAAAGAAAAACATATAGATATAGTCAAAGTGCTTCTTATATCATTAAAAAAAACAGTTCATTTTAAGAGGAGGAAACCTTACAATAAATAAAGAAATTATGATTTATTCTATTATTCTATTGTCGTAATCCGTTCGGTAGCTTAAGTAGATCGCGACAGCAATTACCTAAGTTATGTTAAAACCTAATCCTAATCCTCCAAATTCTTTACAAAGAACATTTTCTCTTAAGCCGAGTTAATACCAGAAAAAAATGATACTTTTACTCATGGGGCACGCGATTCACGCAACCGAATACAGGTAGTAAACTTCGCTCCCGCACACTCACTCTGTCCAACTCCGCAGCAACTATGCCTAGGTTCGACTTTTCGGGAAAGAGCCGTCGAGCCTCCTATTTACGCGATACATTGACTCACTAGTCCAACACACAACACACTTTACTTCATACATTAGGTACTTCATGTACCTACACGCAAGATTTATAAAGGGTCTTATTTAGTTAGATATATTTTCTACCATGTCAGATAATGTTATTTCATATATAAATTGTTCATGTAAATGGTATGTATGTACCGATATAATTAATTGTTAAGTCCTTAACTTGAGAAAGATTAGTCCCTTATACAAATTTCCATGCACTATGAGAGCACACCCATATGAGTTTTATATTGACGACTATATTCATTTCCTATTCATTTTCTATTCATTCATCATTCATCTATATTCATTTAGGTATACCTACCAAAATTCATCAAAAAGTTCAGCGGTTTAGGCGCGAAAACGTAACAGACAGACAAAGTTACCTTCCCATTTATATTATTAACATTGATTACTTTATTACGTTACAAAAGTTAATTTTATGTGTGTTCTTGAATCTTATAACTTTAGACCAGGAATAAAATATAACGAGTAAATTTTACCGAGACATATTGTAAAATATTTTTTTTGTTTATTTGATTTCCACAAGTTTTGACTTCTCTGTTTATTCTCTCTTACTTTCACTATTTAATCCAAAATAATTATCAAACCAGATGTATTTATGTTGAAAAGAGTAACAAAGTATAAAATAATGGCGCATCGGTGTTAATGGATGCAGTGTAGATAACTGAAAGTTTACTAAGTAACTTAGTTTATTAAATTTTAATTGTAAGTTTTATTAAAACTTGATCGGATATATTCATACCAACATATTATCTTCGGATTCTATATTTACGTCAATAAATCACGGTCCGAATAGGTATCTGAAACTGAATGTGAAATTTATATAGCTCTTTATATTATTGTGTTCACACAATGCAGTGCAACAGGGCAAAAACCGACTTTGAAAGGAGGAATGCAGCCTGCAGCCATACGTTAGAGCCATCCCTATTTATATTCACGTTGAATAAAGAGCACATACACATACGTCCTTTCAGTATTATTAGTGTAAGTGTAGACCTCACGACTGCGATAAATAAACCTGAGCAGACAAGTCAGCGAGTTGTAAATTGAATAATATATACATCGGAATTCTGATATAAAATACTCTTAGATATATTCGGAAAAAAATTGTAACGAAATACACTTCAATCATGTTTAGAAATATCTGTCTGTCTGTTTAAACACGCATCACTGTTAAAGTACTGCGTTCACAATAAAACCTCAGCAAGAAAATCATAAAGCATATACTCAAGTAACATTGGGTCTTGGTTTCATTAAAATCGGTTCGCTCTATCAAAAGTTATTGTAATTTTAATGTCGAGGCGACTTAAGTACGAAAGAAAAGTAGATAAATAAATGGCCTTGATACATTCAAATGATTTTATTAATCACTGTTTTTTGAAGTTATATTTCTTTTGGCGTGTTAGAGAAAAATTTAGAGAGTAAATTTTTACGATGCGCGCGCACACCGCCACGAAAACCGACACCCTGAAGTTATTACGATGCACGCGCACACCGTCACGAAAACCGACACCCTGAAGTTATTACGATGCGCGCGCACACCGTCACGAAAACCGACACCCTGAAGTTATTACGATGCGCGCGCACACCGTCACGAAAACCGACACCCTAAAGTTATTACGATGCGCGCGCACACCGTCACGAAAAACCGCCTCCCTGAAATTATTACGATGCGCCCGCACACCGTCACGAAAAGCCGACACCCTGAAGTTAGCTATAGTCAACATTTTGGTTTTTTGTATTTCTTTGTATTAAAACTTTCATTGTATTAAATACCTTTTTTCTATTGTTATTCGTTTTTTCTACAAACGTACAAACAATAAGGCGAAAGATAAAATTTTTGAAAATATTTTTATCTTGTTACGCCAAAGAAGTATAACTTCTAACGCGTGTAGAGTGTACACACACACTTTTTTATATAAAGTTTCACGTGGACGAAGTCGCGAGCACAGCTAGTATTTAATAAAATAGACTAAAAACATGTTACTGCTAAATAAGGTAACATACATTCGTGTCTACTCTGTAGTTTTTCTTTTCATAGAAGTCACTACTACCCCGGACGAGCCGACCCATTCATGATATCCCAGTAATAGCTTCAGCGTGGCTCTACCGTCAACAGTTGATTATTTCCTAAATAAAAAGAAGTGATATGCTATGTTATTATAACTTTCAACGAGCAATGATTGTATATTCTTAGGAACATTATAAATAAGATTTTTTTTTGTTTCTTACGCCTTTACTTTTTTTATCGTAGCACGGCAAAACGACTGCTCTGGTCATCTGGTACCATCAGGTAAGCACAGTACACTCCAAACAACAACGGCCACCACCGAGAGATACGCCATCCTTCGTCGGTTGTCGCTGGCATGCCGGCCTGCGTAATTGCTCTTTCACGTTACGCTTGAAGCACCCCATGTTATAGGAAGGAGGGGGAACACACTTGCCGGGAGATGGTTGCACAGTTTCACGGTACGGCAAAGATAAGATGTTGCAAACTTAATTACTCAACCGATTGTAATTTGACATAGACATTATCAACAGTACGGAGAAGGTCATAGGATACGTTTCATGCAGAAAATAAATCACTTTCCTGAAGGTTAGATTAAATTTATATTAACACAAGCAGAGGCACGAGCAAAGGCATTATATACATATATAAGTTTATTTCGTGTATTCGGAATACTTGAATCAAAACGCGCTATATAACAATAAGTTGATCCCTATTGAATATTGTCGACCATATTGATGAAAGTTCAACTTAATATCGCCGAGATTATATCTCCGATGCCATGAATTACTCTTTAACTTCATGTTAACTTCAGGGGGGACAAACATTGAAACAACCAGGTGAACTCTGTAAAAAATATTTCTACTTCGTACTTCATAGTGGTTACGATACCGTTTATTGTATTTGTAGGTGGTAGAGCCATGGTGAAGTTATTATTGGTTTCAGCATGAGTGGGTCGGCTCGCGCGGGGTAGTACCACCCTCACAGAAAACCGACGTGAAGTGGCGGTGCTTGCATTGTTGCGTTTCGTTCGGTCAATGAGGGCGCCGGAAGCCCACCTCCCTCCCTTCCCCTATCCTCTCCCCCACCCTCTCTTATCCCCAAACACAGGCTGGCAACGCACTTTCGACTCCCCTGGTGTTGTTAGTGTCTATGGCGGTGGTGATCACTTAACATCAGGTGACCCGCCTGCCCTATTGCCGGCTATGACATTAAAAAAAATGTACCGTCAGTTTTCGGGAATGAGATAAATAATAATAAACTATCCCCCCCCCCCCTTTGTATACGTGCCTGTTTTAAGAGAAACTGCCACATTACTTCATGAAATCCGTTAAACTGTTTGTCAAAATAGCGTGCACGATAGCACAGACATTGAGACATAAAAATTAAAAAGTATTATTTTGCTTCGGTAATATAAGTATATATGATATAAATTGTTTATGAACGTATATTTCATGTACGGACACGGCACTTTTACGATGTATAATTTTAGGTCAAAAAAATAACTTAGTACACAGATTTTTTATTTGCAACCATAGGTATAATTACAACGCATTACAAACAAATATTTCCATACTTTCCATTACGTAGAAAAAAACATTGTTCTTTCACAGAATTCGTGAATTCGTCAAGTCGGATTATAATTAGTATAAGATATTTATTATATTTATATTAATTATATATTTTATATTAAGATTTTGCACAAAAATGTTTCTGAAGCTGATTTGTTACATTTTTTTATATATCACGTTATATCACACGTTATTTAGTATATAGTTATCCAAGATTATATAGAAGTTTAATAATGCGCAATATAGGTAACATTATAAAGCATATTAGAGCATCAAATATTTTATATTATAATACATCCCTATACACCTCCTTACGCGTGTCAATATTCTTATTCTAAATATTCAATTCGCATCACTAGTTATATAGCAAGTGATAGGATAAATCACATATACATCGAATATACATTTTACCTGTTACATATCGTACAAGCACAATATAAATAACCGTAGCATACACTACATTGACATATTCCTTAACCGACTTCTATTGTGACAATGTCTTTGCTTGTGCGTGTCCAAAATCGCAATACTGAAAATAATAATTTATGTTATAAGAACAGAATAAAAATAATTTTTCAATATTCTAATAATCTCATCAAAGACACCAACACTAATGTAATAGGAAATATGACTCGCAAAATCAACTACAAATCAATTACAATGCGTATAGTGCATTTGATGAGAAGAGTTAAAATTATAAACATTTCAAAGGCTTAGGATAGTTCTTTTGAAAAGTCGTTTTACTTCGAACTTTTTTAATCAATCAGTTGTGTTGAATTATGTGTAACTCTGATTTCTCTTTCTGTATTAACATTTATAAGTTGCATTTAAGTCATGAAAAATAGATGGTGATTGAATGGTCAATTAGTTAGTCTTTTTAGTAGTATTCGTCAATAGTTAAATCCGCTTATAGAGAAGAAAAATAACACGACAAAAGAGAAAAAATTAAGAAACGTTTTCGTTTTGATGTTATCGAGGTAGAAACTACAGTACTAAAACATATCACAAAATTGAGGACATCATAAAAATTATATTGAAACCGTCTGATTCGGCGTAGAACGTCCTATATGTATATACTATATAATTATCAAACGAATACTATACCTAATTATTTAATAATTATGAACAACACAAAAGACATTTGACAGACTTCTTAACGGATTGTGATTATTACTGTACTTATTTATAACACAATTTGTCATTTGTGTTGTTCATAATCATATATTTATATACTTAGAATCAATGACCAGCACGACTACCACCTCTGGTAAACGTGTGTCAATGCTTAATATAAAACAAAGCAATATTATACTATATTACTTACGAAAATATATCGACATTTTACGTTACTACTGTAATGTGTCAAAACGGCCATCATAGCGCACCACTACTATAGGGATGTAAAAGTACATATAAATATCGATTACAAATGTATCGGTAAAATAATACTCGAAAAAGCAATTTAACGGCCGGAGTATCTTACTTTCGCTAAGTACATGTTGAATAAGTTATATTTTAAGCTTTAAACTAACAAATAATATCAAATTTTGAACAAAATTACCGATTTTAAACCTGTGATACAAAAGTTTGGCCTCGCCACACACAAACACTCACAATAACGGGAAAACGTACTTTACGTACGTAACGTACATGTTAAGGTTGAATTCACACTAAATTTTGTTTATGTTGTCTTTTCATTTGTGATGGGAGTAATTTACTAGTTTGCTCGTTTTATCGTAGGTATTAGATAATATTTGTGACTTTATTACTAGGTGTTATGGTTGTAATTAGGTTGAACTTAAAACAGTTTTAAAACTTTTTTCTCCTTTTCTTAGTAAACAAATAGCTACATATATGTATATATTTACGCGGACGGCTTTTAGCTTTGATTTTGTACGTGACCCTTTATCTAGTTATTGTTGATCGTAGTTTTAAATAGTCTGGTGGAGCTGTAAAACCTTGCCAGGGCAATAGCGTAGTCAGTTCGAAGAAAAAAAAATGTTTTTAATGTTAATATATTTAATTACATATATTACGACAGTCCCGAGATAGTCCATATTTACAGTTACATAAATGAATAAAAATGATTTCGACTGGTTTATAATAGTAATACATTTATGTATGATGTCGATTATCGATTTTTTTTTCTTTAGAAAGCATCGATAGATACTTGCAAGACTATACCAGTCATTATCGATTTTCGCCATGAATGTTTTACAACATCATATATGTGATCATATATATCGAACGTGTATCCCTAGAAGTTACTATATTTACGTGCAAATTTGAATGAAGTTTCTTTGTTTTTATGTTCAATTATTTCCCGTACATCATTTTAAACATAATAAGGACTTTGAGGGCTGAAATTACTAATCAGAGGAATCTTTTGCTAATTAGTCAATAAACTTTTGATAATTCGTTTGTACAAGAATATGTACACAACATTAGTACTTAACTATCACATTTAAGTGTAATTGATATAAATACTTTTGTTGGAGTTATTTTCTACAGGGAATGTGTAGTGACTAATATGTTGAGTATTTTGTGAGCGATGCAGCCTCTAATATCTGTCGGTAAGAGTTTTTATGAAATATGTTCCTATGTAAGGACAAGGAAAAAGTTTATTGTAAATTTCCATAGCTAATTTGTAATAACAGTATATAGATATAAAAGGCAGCTGTGAATTAATTGATTTTATTCATCGATCTGCATATCTGTAGTTGATATTTAATATGTATAGGTTGATATCATTACGGAGTATAAAACAAAGTCCCCTCCTACGTCTGTCTGTCTGTTCGCGATAAACTTAAAAACTACTGAACGGATTTTCATGTGGAGTTCATCAGTGGATAAAGTGATGCATGAGGAAAGTTTTGGTATATAATTTGTCAAGGATATTTTTATAATCAGGGCGGGACAATGTTTGCCGAGCCTGCTAGTATTATATAATTTTTAAATATATTTAAATTTTAACTTAAGTTATGTGTACAGTAACTATTGTAAATATAATGCAAATTAATGTATTATCAGTATATATAGATCACAGAGTTTTCCCATTTTGACATTTGGTTCAGATCTTTTCAACCACTGACCTTAAGTTTTATTGTTTTTTAATATATTTCTTCATTATCATAATTTTGGTGGATATTACTATTGATATTGATGATGATTAAGTCAAGTTCACTATATACAGTGTAAACTCTTTATAATGTTGTTAGTTATAATGAAAAGTTTTAATGACATAGAAATTAGTTCAATTTGGTTGGTTTACCACAAAACCATTAATTTGCTCACTTTCCTCCGTATAATGAAAACACTTTATAACAAAAAAAAAAACAGTCCCTTGAAATTCGTTATAAAGACTTTACTTACACTGTACATTTATTTCAGGTAATTGATATTTTTAATAGACAACACTACTTCAGCAAATGATTTGTAAATTACATATGGTAAATGACCTATTATTAAACCTTGATATGATACTACTAACATTGTTTTATGTGTGTGTCTAAAGTTGATTGAGTATCAATTACCTATGATTGTAACAGTCTGTTTTTAAATATGTCCTGTACACAGTCTTAGTTCTCAGTTCAGTTACTGTGCATAAAGAGTTCACCCAATAATGGTAGAGCTACCTCTTCATGCACTGAATTGTAAATAACATTTATTTTATGTTATCAATTAGTGTGTCACTTTGTTAAACATTTCCGTTCATATATATAGATACTGTTATCATGTTCAATGGGATTTTACTTTTATTTCATGTTATTCATTTTAAACAAACATAGTATTTTGTTTCATAAACACCGTAGGTTGTAGGTTGAGTGTTCCCTATGGATTTAAAAGAATTAAATTATGAAATAATTGTATGTGGATTGCATATTGTAGATCACGAATCTCGGCATAATTCACATCATCGAGATGATGATGAAGATGTACAGAGCCCAACAGAGGAGACACCACTACTACATCGGTTTCCGCAAAATTTTGTTCCTGAAAGGAATAGATCAACAATGGTGATAGTGAGCTTGCTGCTTTTATTGTTGTTATCAGGAGTTATAATTGGAATTTATCTTCTTATATTGCAAAGTGATGCTGGTGAGTTTTAATAATATTTATTTTGTTATTCAACTAATAGATTAATGAATATGAATTTTATTATTTGGACTGTTGTTGGTCATGTTTATATACTATGGATTTACAATATTAGACTGATTTTAATGGCATTATAAAAGGTAAGATAGTGAATTGCCTAATGACTCTCAGATTAAAGGGGGCGGATGCACAGTGTATTGTATGAAATGCCATTACATCTGAGATATGTTTTAGTTTAAAAACACAATAGTTCCTCATTTTTAATACTTGCTCAATTTAAGGATGTTTATAAACTAATGCTGAGAGGTGAAAACAATTATAATCTGATACTAACTAAGAATACTTCCTATCATATTATAATGTTATCTTTACTAAGAGAATATTTAATCATATTGCCTTCAGCTTATGATATAAAAACATTTAAGAAGATCAGTATGGTTGGTATAATTATCAATGTAATATATCTCTCTGTAATCCCCATGGATTTCTTATTTTTTGTAATATGCACCATAAAATGGTTCAGTCACCTTTCAGAACAAGAAAAGGTCATTACTCAAACATATAGACAATAGTTTTACTATTTGTCTTAAGTCATGGGTGAAAAGAATAGACTTATTAACGCAATATAGTTAGAATAATACTAGTTTCATTTGATTAAAATATTTCTTTATAAGGTTATTTACGAAGGATAAAGGGTTATTGATCTCAGGTGTAAACGAAGGTCATTCTTAGGCTAGCTGCATTCCAATTATTGTGATTTTGTACAATTTTATTCATAGAATAAAGGTGTAAACATCTTTTTGTTAGATGTTATATTTTATACCTATA
This sequence comes from Antheraea pernyi, assembly GCA_015888305.1. NCBI lineage: Eukaryota > Metazoa > Arthropoda > Insecta > Lepidoptera > Saturniidae > Antheraea > Antheraea pernyi. The sequence goes on along the minus strand of MU158749.1, from coordinate 224,113 downwards.
AAGAAGTATTATTGAGTAGCTATGATACAATTATATAGTTACGAATATGACTTTTGTAAATATCTTAGTACACAACAAGGAAAAAGATGCATTTTATATTGTCATGTCACATTTGCCACACATGTATAAATTATGCTATTTTCACAGAAAATGTTCTACCTCCAGTTGAAAAACCACTTCAGTTGGTCAGCAGAATACAATGGGACAGAGACAAGCTTTCCCAAACTTCTTCCCGGACACATTTTAAAGCCAAAGATGTAATTGTGGCGCAAACAAATACTAAAGAGTGTTATAGCACGGAATCATGTAGGAAATTACTTCAAGAAATGCAGGTAACTTGTTATTGTAACAAAATTGAAATTGAATTGAAAATAAGACACTTTGCATAATGGATGTTATCTTAACATAAATATTAATGTCTGATTTTAAAATGTATTGTAACAAGTTAAGTAAATTTATGAAATTTTTGATTTTTGAAATTTATGATAAATATAATTGATGAAAAAGAGTCCTTAACCTTTTCGTACAACATGCGGAATTATAGATGACGTTCAACATTTTCTGACGGAATGTGCCAAGAACAATAATCTAATTGAAATAAACTGGATGTCGGCATGCCCCATAGTATTTTAGCAAAACCTTCGAGTGAGGTTGCTAAAATGGAGGAATAGGAAAGTAGGAAAGGCTTTAGTATAATTAGGTTATAATGGGGCTGGTATTACTAAAATCAAAAGTCCCTAAATGAAATAATAAATTTAAAAAAAACTTAAGTAAATAAAAAGAGGAATAATTATGTTATTAATTAATTGAAATATATAAAATTTATGCCATGTCCCTGACATTCTAAATAGCGGTACAATTAAGCACGAAAACACACACAATACCAATAATAGGGATCATGTTTCAAGGTACTCATCGAAAGCCATCAGGTCTGTGTAACATTACACCGGTAACCTAGATATCGGAATGCAGTGGTCATGCACTCAATAACTTCTTTTGTTTTGTTCAATATTTAGATTAATTTATGTCTAATCATAAAAACTAAATACATATGTCTTAATTCATTTGGATATCATTAAAATCCATAGCTCAAAACTGACTAATATAAAAGAGTGTCATTTACACATTATCACTTAATTACTGTTGAATTATAACTTTATAAATATAAAAAATATGTTGATCTATTTTGTTTCATTATATAAGTCTGCAGTTAGTACACTGTTTTGTACTCGAAAGAAGCAAAGTAACAGCTTTGATGTTTTGTTTATTATTGGTATACATTTTATTGTTAAATTGTACGCATTTTTTTAAAATGTATTTCTATATCAAATAAATCTTAAGTAAAGAGCTGCCTTTTTAAATATTTGTAAACGTAAAATATTATAACATAAAAATTGTTACTTAAAATCACATCAATTCGAGTATACATGGATCAAATTGATAATTAATGATTTTTGTAATTTATATTCATTTGCTGTTTATGTTGTTCACAGGCCAACACAACTATAAACAATATCTTGCCATACAATTTCTTAGTGTCATCAAATGGGCAAACATATGAAGTGATTGGTTGGCACAGATCGTCACCGATGTTTCCACAATTGTCTAGTTCTGCTTTAGTTTTAGGTTTTATAGGTAGGTAAATAGTATCTTAATTATCGTTACATAGTTTAAAACAAAGTCCTCTGCCACATCTGTTTGTCTGTTCGCGATAAGCTCAGAAACGACTGAACGGATTTTCATGTGGGTTTCACCAGTAGATAAATTAATTCACGAGGAAGGTGTAGGTGTATAATTTGTATATATATTCCTTTATTATCAGGCCAGGACAACGTCCGCTGGGCCCGCTAGTAATATTATAAATACTAGTGAGGTTTGTTTGTTTGTTCCGCTTTCAAGCTTTAACTATTTAAACGACCATTATATAATTTTGCATAAACGTTGTCAGGAGTTCAGAAAGGGACAAAGGGTACATGACATCTCGAAAAAGGGTGCTGTTAAATATAGGGATAGATTAAATCTACATGAATTCGGGCTAGGCCGCGGGCAAAAGCCAGTATATTATAAATTAAAATCATAATATTCAATACCCAAAAAAAATATATATATCTTTCTTTCTTAGATTACGTGACCCATGTATCTTACATTAACAAGTAGCAATTTCCCGCGGCTTTGCACGCGTCTTCTATAGTTTAATTAGTTTCGATTCTGTATATTTATATGTATATGCATCTTCTTCATTACATAGTATAAAACAAAGTCCCCTACCGTGTCTGTCTGTCTGTTTGTTCGCAATAAACTCAAAAACAACTTAACGGATTTTCAAGCGGTTTTCACCGGTGGACAGAATGATTGACGAGGACCGTTTTATTATAAAATTTGCCAAGGATTTTTTCACAATCAGGGCGGGACAACGTCTGCCGGGCCCGCTAGTTATATATAAATTTCTTCTGTACGTGTGAATGTCACTGAACTCCTCCTAAACGGCTGGACCGATTTTGATGACATTTTGTGTGCGTGTTCCAGTAGATCCGAGAATGGTTTAGATTCACAATTGGAACCGGTAGGTGGCGCTGCGGTTGAATTTTAGATTTTTTTTAATTATCAAGGCAAGGACAACGTATATACATATAATAATATAAATAATATGAATGTATCACAGTACAAATCAGAAATATAAATTAATACTTTAAGACATAAAATATTATACGAACTAACTTTTACTTCTTTACTTAAAATCAATAAATTAGGAATAGTTTAAGATTAAATTTTGAAAATAAATATCATTGGTCATTGAAAGATTTATCTGCGTTTCAGGGAATTTCACCACAGAAGAACCACAGAGCGATCAAATACAAGAAGCGCAACACTTTTTAGAAGTGTCAGTGAGTCGGCATTATTTAGAGCCTTATTATACATTAATAGGAAAATATACAAACGAAACGTCTAATAAATTATTTGAAAACTTGATTACACTACCTCAGTGGAATCATGAACTGTCAGACTACCGACAGTAATTAATTTGAAATATGTCTCATTTAGTTCACGTACTCATCCAAAGATATTAGGATTTTATTCCGGTAATATGTAACATAATTAGGTCCTTGTACTCGTTATATGTATGGTATTCTTATATATTCAATATTACATTTAAGCAACCTTTTATCTCGGTTTGGTTAGGTTAAGTTAGACTTGCGAAAGAAGATAACGCCAGCCGGCCGCGGCAGCGAGTCGAGCGCGATGCATTTAATACGAAAGTACCGATTTTACATATACTACAAAAATAAAGAATCAGTATTCTCCATATATAAAAAGAAGATAAATATTAGAATAATTGTTAGTAGAATTTTGGTAGACATGATATAGATAGTGGATATAATGGTTTCAAAAATAATTAGGTTGGTTGGCCTACATATTTTATAGTAATTTAAAATTATGAAGGATGTAACAAGATTGTTACAAAATGTGATATGGGAAGCCGTAGGAGAAATTGTAAAAACTTGCCATTATTAACGACATTAAGAGATTGTATACATTTGTCATTTTTTATACTAAAGACACACGAATCAAGGTAATTATGGTTGACGAAAAACTTGGACTTGATAAGTTAATAATGTAGAGATCTAATTTACATTTAAATTCTCATGAGTAATCTTGAATCGATAATTTAATTTCTTAATTTAATCGTCATTATAAAAAAGGATGTGTTCATATATATATATATATATATATACAGTGGCGTAGCGTGCTCTGGAGGGACCCTGTATCAAAAAATCTGTCGCGGGCCCCAATGAAGGGTAATTAAAGGGATTACACACATCAGGAGCCTCTATAGCTCGGGGGCCCTGTATCATTAATACGGCGGTAGCTACGCCCTGTATATATATATGTTCTGTTAAATGCGCAAATATCTTTCTTCGTTTGCAGCATATAATTAATAAATTTGGTAGTATTTACACTACCAATTGTGTCGTATATTCTAGCATATAAAGAAGTCGTAATGTCAATAAATATGTCGCACAAATTCAGATAAAAGTTAGGGAGGTGATAAGAGATGAGATTTAGTTAAAATGGATTAAAATTAATTACTTGTCTCTTCAATTTACAAATTACATCTACTCCCCACATTTAACGTGTTTATTATTTTAGACCACACCGTCAGGTCACATCAGGTCGACTTGTGGTATATAATTTGTAATTTGTGGTATACAATGTATAAAAAATAACCTCCTTTGCCGGTTTTCAACTTATATGATTCCATTGTTAGTTAAATCTTTGTAATATGCTTAAAATTATAGGATTGTAGACGTGTAAGATTCTATGATTCATAACTTATATTATTATGTATATATCGCGATGATTACTATTGACCTTCGTCCGTACTCTTAATCGCTTGGCTGGTTACTCTTTACCCCGTTCTGAAGTTCAGCTACAGCTTCATGATTATTATTGGCTGTCGGCTTTAGTTGGATGCCTAAGACAGCGGCCGAAGACTAGGTACTTTATATCCCTCGAGTATGCTGCTATCGCGTGTACAGTGACTGCCCTTACTAGTTTTCGCACATGCCACTCTGCACGTCACCCACGTGAACACACACCGTAGGTACACCATATATCGGAAGTGTTTAATTTTTCGATTTTGTTTAGTCAGTTTTAAACAAATTTCCATATTAGAAATACGTATACGTGTTGGTAAGGCACATATGCTCGTACACATACGTGTTTCAATAATGCATACATATATTAGCTTAGCTAATTTGATTAGTTTTGATAGACTCGCAATGTTGTATCTAAGAAAACGGTTTCAGTCGAGGTTCGGCCATTTTGGCACCTGTCAGTTTTTTGCCACACGGCTGAGTACCCTAAGCGCTCGCTCAAAAAGCCTGGTAAAGGTGTGAACGTCCGTAAGTCTAACAGCGTCTAGTCAATTCGAAAAAAAAACGCTTTTAGCATTCTCAGATCTTTGGACTGTTCACATCTATATTAGTTCGTACCTCTATTCAGTATTGCATACTCTATTGCTCTTGATGGATTAACCGATTATACCATAAAGATGACGTCATATTTTCATATTCGCCTCGTCTTCGCCGCGACATATGTAAATACCTATATACGATGTATTGACGTTTAATAAGAAGTGATCTTATGACAAAAAATATATAATTGTCTTAGATTAGTCGTTCGTTTGTTATCGAATTCAATAATAGTTCTAGTTTAAAAGTTTAAAGACACTGAGTAAAAGAGAATAAAATGGTTAATTAAAGAATAACTTGAATAATTCAAACAGGAAATAACTGGATTTATTCTAGTCTACGTTTTTTTTTAAAGTCAGCATATATATTAATATATAACAAATCTTTAGGATATAAAATAAGACTAAGACATACTTAGCCGTGATAGTGAAGAAATACTTTTTATTAGTGAATAGGATCTTATATAATATAATTTTCGCGATAGTAATATTTCCTAGATGGGAGATTACATTTTAGAATAACTGTGCAATCAAGAAAATACTAAAATTTCCTTTTACTGGCATTACTCGTAAAGTTCTCTAAGCTGGCTGTAAATTTTATTCTACATTTATAATGTATAAGTAATTAAAATTTAAAAATTAGCTTAGTGAAATATTTAGAAAATGAAATAAACATAAAATACATTGAAGAATTTCGATGTTCTGTGATTAAAGAATATTATGTCTTTGATTTTCTTGATTTCTAAATCTTATTTAATAATATTTATTGATCATCAATTAAAATTAACATACTTGCACCTAATTTTGCACTACAATATTTACATACTTGCACCTAACTTTGCACTACAATATTAACATACTTGCACCTAATTTTGCACTACAATATTGACATACTTGCACCTAATTTTGCACTGCAATATTGACATACTTGCACCTAATTTTGCACTACAATATTTACATACTTGCACCTAATTTTGCACTGCAATATTGACATACTTGCACCTAATTTTGCACTACAATATTTACATACTTGCACCTAACTTTGCACTACAATATTAACATACTTGCTCCTAATTTTGCATTAAATTATTAACATACTTGCACCTAATTTTGCACTACAATATTGACAACCTTGCACCTAATTTTGCACTACAATATTAACATACTTGCACCTAATTTTGCACTACAATATTTAAAATGTTTATTTGTGAAATTATTGTCATCCTTCAAACTTATTACTTTGTAATTATTTCTTCATGTCCGGAATACAATGACGGTCTTCATTTTTTTGATATATAAGAAACTGATAATTATTAATTTTGTAAATAATGTCATTCGTTAATATTAAAGTGTACAGATATTTTAATGTCTCTTTTCATTTTAATATAGAAAACTCCATTAGTATTAAAAAACTTGAGAGGTGTCAAGGGACACCCGGATGGAACGAAGTTTCTTTCGATTAATTAGTGAAGGAATTGTAATAAAATGTTATTTTTTTTAAGTTATAATAATTTTTTTTTATTATTAACAAATATAATGTACTATAAACTTTATCAGTAGGCTCAATTTTAGTAATAAAATAATTGTCGCGACACCACAATGTTCAATGCGAAATAGAAATTAAAATATCTGGCTTGCTTTCTATAAGAGAGAGACAGACAGAGAAACATGCGCACGCCGCACAGCTTACAATAGCTTACTATAGCAAAAAGTGTCGTTACAACCTTTCGTAAGAATTTTTTTCGTCTAGCCCCCTTTCACAACGTGCGATAAGGAACTTCGTTCCAATACTTTTTTTTAGAATACAAATAAATTAAAATAACATGTCTGCCATTCATTGCGTCGGTGTCACTCAGAAATCGATGGATAAAGTAGGTTCTGTTTTAGTTCTTAGACATTAGGCCCTTATCTAAAAACGAATCATCACGGTAACCTCGTACATACGAGTATAATAAGAACGTAAATCTAGCGATTCTGTACTGTTTGATTTTCGTGAAAAAAATTATTGCAGGTGTCTAGGAATAACTAATAAAATGCATTTCAATCATTTTTAGAAACGTCTGTCTATGTGTCTGTCTGTTTGTATGAACACGCATCACTGCTAAAGTACTGGGTTCACAATAAAACCTCACATAAGAAAATCATAAAGCATATCCTCGAGCGTAACTTAGTCTTTGTTTAATTAAAATCGCGACACAAAAGTTATTATAATTTGAATGACGGCTCGAGTTAAGTACGAAAGGAGAGTACCTAGCAATCTATACTAACATAAAGCTGGACGGTTTGTTTGATTGTTTGGTCCAACGCGCTAATCTTAGGAACTAATAGTCCGATTTGAAATATTCTTTCAGTGTTAGATAGCTCATTTATGAAGGACTAGCGGGCCCGGCAGACGTTGTCCCGCCCTGATTATTTAAAAAAAACCTGACAAATTATATATCAAAACGTTCCTCATGAATCACTTTATCCAATGGTGAAAACCGCTTGAAAATCCGTTCAGTAGTTTTTGAGTTTATCGCGAACAGACAGACGTGGTAGGGGCCTTTGTTTTATACTATGTAATGAAGGTTGTAGGTATATCATCATACTAAGACCAATAGGAGCGGAGCACCAATGAAGAATGTTTCAAAATAGAGGTTTTTCCTTTTGAGAGCTTCCGCAGCGTGTTAGCGTTATCATAAAGTGATTATTACACGCGGACGGCGTTGCGGGCTGAAGTTTTTTAATATAAAATTAATAAAGTTTTAAGTAACTATGATATTTATAAGCACTACGCGTTCAGTAACGTGCTTATTCTTAACTAGGTGTACCCGCAGCTCCGCATGCGTTATTTAAAATTGTATTAAAGAAATATAAAATTGTGAGACCATGTACAATTAGTAATGCTCTTTAAAAACAATATTAAGTACGATACTTACAGTGACATGTAGATACACATAGATATATAGATAATAACAGTGTACTGAATTTAAGCAACTATACTGTTATACTACTACTACTATACTTCTCTTAACTTTGAATTAATATAAATGTTAATATCTGAGAACCACGACACCTATGTAAGGAACTAATAAAAAAAAATGTGACTTGAAAAAAAAATACTCTTGACTTGGGAAAAAAACAAAAAATAATGTAATAGAATATATAATATTATACTAACCATATATTATAAGATACCATTAAGCTGTAGACGCAGATAAGTATAAAACAAGATACTCCTATTGAATGTATGTGCGAACTATTTTAATATAATGAAATTTAAATTTAGGATAAGCAATAACAATTACACACTTTTAACACTCCGCAATTATAACATTTAAAGAATTAAAGATTAATAAAGATACAGGGAAGTAGAAAAACAAGGTCTCGGATTAAGTCGGAGGGAAAGGGGGGACTAAAAAAAAAATGTTTACTACGTCAGTGCTCACTTATACTGTATAAGGAACTAATGAAACAATGGCTTAAAGATGTTATTATGATGATATAATATATCCCATATTGTCAATAAGTAATACGTTCATGGTTTTTTTATCTTATCTTTTTAGAAAGACCTCTTCTATCTTCAAAATTACTATTAATAATTATAATGTTGAATTGTTTACAATTAATATAAATACTAGTCCGAAGTGTACCTATTCTTAATAAAATAAAACTCCGTCACCTTTTTTTCTTATTATCTATATTCAGTATCAAGACAATGACATCCTATGAAAAAACAAAAACCCCGAGAACTATGAGAGTATCTTTTTTTTCAATTCAAATTATTTCTTACTAACCAGTTTCTAAATATAATATATCAACTATTCTCCCTAATTAAATTATAAAAATATATTTAGAGGAAATATAACAACAGAGCTTACACAATGAATGAGCTGACGTCTTGAAATCTGGCATAAATATAAATCAAGATATAAAACTTTGTCTATCTAAGCAGTTTTTAATATTCGACAATTTAAATAGTGCTCATTGACTTGGATACAATATTCTTATATGTTACTATGGTTGCATTTTTTTTTAATTGTAGCGCGGCCCGATGGTAAGCACAGTACAGTCCAAAAACAACGGCGACCACCGAGTGACACACTATCCACACCGGTCGCCGCTGTCATGCCGGCCTGCGAATAGCTGGATATGCACAGGCTGATCCCGAAACGTGACCCGCAGAAGCGAATCACTATGACGGGCTTTTTCGCCATATACATGGTGGTTGCGACCCAGTCAGGCTGTAAAACCCTACCACCCCGCTTTCGCCATTGCCTCGTTCGTTATTCAGCCGGGTGCACCACGTGCAGGTGAGGTTGGCTTGGGTGTCTCAAGTCTTATGATGTTATTTGACCCCCCGTCACGTCCCATGAGACCCCTTACACCCCTTGCTGAGTTATGTAGACGAAAGCGCAGTAAATAAAGCAAAATAACCGAAAATACAATATAATTCAAATTAAATACATAGATACAGGTGAATTTCAATTATATTTATTCTTGGAGTTCAGTAAGTACAACGCAAATCGTATGCACATTTTTACAGTGAACAACATATTTTTGCTAAATTACTTGCGGATGAAGTCGCGGGTAACAGCTAGTCTAAAATAGAATAACCTAAATTACTTCCTATAAGGTCAGCTATCTGCCAGTGAAATTTTTGTGAAGATCAGTCTAACCGTTTTGGAGATAACATTGCGGGCAAAGCCACGGTTAACAGCTAGTATAAATTAAAATTGCTTAAGTTACTTTTTATAAAGTCAGCTATATTCCAGTAAAATACCCGTGAAAATCGGTTCAACGGTTTTGGAAATAGCACTGCAAACGAAGCCACGGTTCGCAGCTAGTCTAAATTAGAGTAGCCTAAGTAACCCGCTGTAATTTTAACTACTTCCCAGTGAAATTCCCGTCAAAATCGATCTAGCCGTTTTGGAAATTACCCGGAACAAACAGACAGACCGAGAAAAATTTTAAAAATTGCATTTTTGTTATCAGTTGCTTGTATACTTTCATACCCAATCAGTGAATTTTTTTTACTTTGATATTACATACGATCACTTCATTTTTATTATATGTATGGAATATATCTGATATATCCATTATGTATATGGATATTGAGGTAAACTTTGGGATGGTTATATTTATACCTCCGTGTATAAAATGTATTGTTGAGATAATAAACAATGCAGAAGATGTCGCACGTGTCATTTAGTTATATAACTATTTATTATAACCTAAATAGGTCAATTTGTTTCAATTCTTAGTTGATTTCTTCTTAGATGATAGCCTGTATTTCTAGTTTTCACTTTATAAAATGTCTTGCTACAAATGTTAAGAAATGTTATGCTTTAATACGTATGAAATTATACTCTTATAATGAGGTAAACATTGTTAAATTGGATAATTACGTGTCAAAAACATAACCCTGTTAAAAAGCAGGACAATGAAAATAACAGTTTGCATTTGAGGCTGAAAATTTGGATTTAAAAGGGTTCAAAAATATCAGTACGGAATAAAAAAATAGCTAAAAAATAGCTTACACATGCAAGTGGAAGGGTTTTATTTTTTCCCTTATCAAACTGAAATAGTTTAAAATATTATCCGATACGAAATATATATAGGAGTTGTTGAGGTATGTATGCTTGGTACACATATATGTTTCAACAACTCATATATGTATGAATAGTTAGCTTAGCTCACATAGGTCGCGAATTGCATGTATCAGGCAACAGCCAAAGCCGAGGTGTGCCGTGCACCCTTGAGCTAGTTGTCAAAATAAAATCGGCTGAGTGCCTTAAGCGCTCGCCTTAGTAGTCCGGTGAAGCTGTTAAGACCTTGCATGGTCAATAGCGTAGTCAGTTCGAAAAAAAAAAAAGTCTCCCAGCGCGCACACAAAAATGAGTGCATAATTTTGGATTATGCAGTCATTTCAAATAGGCTCGTGTCGCTTACGGCCTTGTAAAAACAACTTTAAATCATTCAGCTAAGGTTGAATTTGCAAAATCAGAAGTTTATGCCATTACTATTACCACGTATGTATATTGGGGAGTTTTCCGGCCGGTTTTGAGCGCTATTTTTATTCGAGACTGTGTGTCTTGGGTTTTTATATGTCAATGTTAGGAGAGGAATTAAATTACAAACGTGTACCTGAATGTTATATAAAGTATCTATATAGATAAAATGATATATGTCGTTGTGTGCGCATCGCGCCAAAACTACTCGATAGCTTTGGATTTTTTTATAGTTTTACATCTTAGACACATGTCCTTATCTTCATACAAAGTTATTAGAATTTTAATAAATGCTATTCTTGTAAGTACTACCCGTTCAGCCATGTGTGTTTTCTCGCCGTGTAGCGGGGTAAGCAGTATGGGTCTTATGTTTTTCCCTACATACATAAAATATATTGTTGAATACTAAACGACACGGTCTAAGTCATGGGTCTGTGAAGTCAGCTAATACTTCAGTCAAAAAAATATTGAAGGTTAAAATTAACAGATGAACAAAAGAAAAAAAATTAGTACGGAATCAGAAACAGGTAAGGTGGCTTAACTACTGTTTTGAACAAATTTTTTTTAAAGTTAACTACTAATAAGGGTTGGTATTGTATAAAAATAAAATTAAACGAAGAATTTGTTACATATAATATTGTAATACAAAAATATAGTTTCCCAAAATTATCCAGTAGCATTGTATCTTTTTCCACAGCTTAATAGCAATTGAACTTTATTCTATTTCAGAGTAATGACCATAAGAAAACCAAACTAAGTTATTCTAAATTAACAGAACGTTCTATTACTACTTATGAATATAAAAAGAAAACATGAAACTTATACAATTTTATGTTATCTAAAAGGATTCCCCGTATAAATATACCATTAAGGACAAGTAGGATAGATTATGCCTCAAATATACAAATATATACAAATTTTTATTTAATTGAATAAAACAGACTTAATCTATTTCTAACGTTCTAAAACTACCTTCTACGGACACTGCATTCCCATTATTGCTATTATTTCTTGAAGATATTATTCCTCTAGTATTAAGTATTTCCATCTCATCTAAAGCTAGAACCTTTTTTCTATGTTCTTTTACCAAATTTTTCGTATTGCTAATAAGATCTTGCATTTGTAGTTTTCCTCCATACATTGTTGGTAGACACTCAACTGTTGTGTTTTTATGTAGATGTTTCAGATTTGAATAGATCTGTAAAAAATGTTATTAAACTATTTAAAACGGTCTTCAATAATTTAATTAAGAAGATGCGTTAATACAAAGTATATGCATTATAATTGGTTATTATTATTGCGTGGAAATAAATGGAATTCCTAACTTCATTATAATTATTTATACAGATAATTCTGTACTAAATTAACACAGAACTCTAACCATTAATTTACAATAATCATTTTACGCGAGGTAGGGCACAACGGAATTCATCTCGCTCTAAACTTGGAACAACCTGAATGGGGGAGTACCTCCACCTTACAGAAGAAGTAACGCTATTCTTCTATAGCGTTGTGTACCTATGGGGGTAAGGTCGCCAGGGCTCCCTGCAATGCGTTGTGCTGGAGAGTGGCAGCCTTACGGTGATATCCTGTCTATTGGAAATGATGATCGCAAAGTGCTGGTGCGACGATTAGGGAACCCAGTGATACGGTTTACTGATGGCTGCCCGCAGGTAAATAGGATTTCCGAACTCAGAGATCATTAAATCCCCGCTCTGGGAGGCTAAACCGCCAGTTTGTGCATAATCCTTGAAGTAGTAACTACGCTAGAGGAGGAGAAAGGGCAGACCGAGAGCTCTTCCGTACCCCGCGCTGACAAATCACATTACCTATACCTTTTGGTAGGTTTTTTTTAAAGTGAATTTGTCAACTAACTGTAGGCTCAGCGAATCCTCGTGAACCTCTTAAAACCCAAAAACAATATGGTAAGAAGTAAGAAAATTAATAGGTGTTTTACAGCGGCACCCTCATGCACAACAGTGGATTCTTGCAATACCAGGGGACGTCATTTTTATTTGGACACAGTGTAGGTACCTGCATTTGGAAACTGCGAAGCTAACTATTTTATTTCTTACAAAGATGATGATATTTAGCCCAACCAACGCATCCTTGCCTATTCTCTCCGGGTACAAACTCAAATTCAAGCTCCTATGTACGCTCGATAGAATACTTGTTTTTACCGCCTACATTGCCGTGGATTTTGATGAATATTACCACATCTATGCATGCTTATAGCGGTAACTATGTCGCGTCACGTATTGTTGCGTGTACAGTAACTTAGGTCTCGATCCACCAACCTTGTGTGGAGGTCTACTCATGAATTTGCACTGACCTATGAATTCACAAAACTAGTACACATTCCAACGAGTATACCTGATACCCAGGATCATACGAGATCTGGACCTTCTGCTGACAACATGTCCAGATGGATACAGTGAATGCGCCCCCTTGGCTCATTTAATCACTGTCATGTCCAGACTCATGCGTGTGATCCGATCCTGCCAGACTAAGAACCAAATGGATTTATGCAAATGGGTTACTAATTTTCAGTCTGGCAGACGTACAAATGCCGTAGTAGACGGTAGCTGCTCCGAAAATATGGATATAAATGTTAGCATTCCGCAAGGCTCCGTATTGTCACTAATGCTATTTCTGCTCCATTTCACTGACATGACTACGCTATTGACCTAGCATGTTCTTAACAGCTTCACCGGACTACATCTATTAACTGCTATGCAGACGATAGTACCGGAGAGGCATATTACAGGGTCTGTGCAAATATATCTGGTGTTGCAAGCATCCATATGCTGTGGTGACCGATTACCACAAAACGGCCTGCATGCATGTTTTCGTAGTGTATTAAAAATAAAACTCTTACCATTTTTTCCTAATAAATCTATCGCTACAACTCAATGATAAGATAACTTTAACATAATCCAGTAAACATATGACCTTAATTTGACCACACACAAACTAAATGTGTCAGCTATATTGATAAATTTGAGTGTATATAAAAATGGTATATTATAATCATATCAAAAATGACACAAAAAAATCTACATGCCTGTCTAATTCTTTTTTTTCCAGATTGATCTTAAAAACGCCTCAACTAATTTATATAAAATTTTATATACCTGTGTGTCAGTCCCCAACTAGAGTACAAAAAATCTCAATAATAGCTCAATAATAATAGATAACAAAAAACTATAACTTATAAATTTTAATGACTTTTTTTTTTTATGTCAGGTGGCAAACGAACATGTGGGTCACCTGATGTTAGGTGATCACCACCGTCCATGGACACTAACAACACCAGAGGAGTCGCAAGTGCGTTGCCACCCTTTGGGGGAAGGGTTAGGGGAGGGAGTGGGAGAGGAGAGGGGAGGGGAGGTGGGCCTCCGGCGCTCTCACTGACCGAACGAAACGCAACAATGCAAGCACTGTTACTTCACGTCGATTTTCTATGAAAGGGTGATACTACCACGGACGAGCCGACCCATTCATGCTAAAACCAGTAATAGTTTCAGCGTGGCTCTACCACCATTAGAATTAAAATGACATTTTTATATAATGTAAATGTTACAATAAAGTTTATAAATTATAAACTTACTAGCGGGCCCGGCAGACGTTGTCCTGATTATGAAAAAATCCTTGACAAATTATATACTAAAACGTTCCTCATCAATCACTCTATCCATCGGTGAAAACCGCATGAAAATCCGTTCGGTAGTTTTGGAGATTATCGCGAACAGACAGACATACAGACGCGGTAGAGGACTTTGTTTTATACTATGTAATGAAATATGATAACGAATTGAAAATAATCATTGCAAAAAACATGCACAAAACCGCGGCTATAACTTGTTATTACATAAGTATAATATAAATGACCTGTGTGTGATATCTAGTTAAAGTCATATGTTTACTTGGAAATTGCTAAATTACGAAAGTTAGTTTAATGTCAACATAATTATCTACTTGACTAACATTTTTTAATGTCGCATTCGAAAATAATAAAACATTTAAGTCTCGACAATATGGACGTTTCATATATCTAGTTGTGTAATCATTACCTCGTTACATTACGTAAAGTAAAATGAATATCAGGTTTCTTACATGTAATCTCCCAGCCATCTTCGATGTCACCTTACTTATTGCGAAGTCGATGATATATTTGATAGCTGATGGTATATTGATCAGTTGGAACTCTTTGTGACGCATTGGTAATGATTGCTGAAAAGGTTAAATACTATATTGCTAGTTTCTGCTCGCGACACCGCCCGCTCTTTATAGATAATATAGATTTCATATAGATTTGACTTCTCCCTCGAGAAAAGTACTTTAAATGTGTTTTATAGATGTTTGCAAATGTTATCAGGATCAGATCAGTAGTTAGAACGTGACAACGTAACAAACTTTTACTTGTATTAATAACTTTTTACCATGGACCTAATATACTATATAATACTTGCGGTCCCGGCGGACATAGTCCTGCCTTGATAATAAAAAATTGAACCGCAGCGCCACCTATCGGGTCCAATTGTGAATCTAAACCTTTCTTGGATCCACTCGAACACGCACAAAAAATTTCATCGAAATCGGTCCAGCCGCTTAGGTGGAGTTCAGTGACATACACACGTACCGAAGAAATTTATATATAAAGAAGATAACCATGCATTTTACTAATCAAATAAATGACCAATAATATATTCATTCTATTAGCAAGTATTAAACCACGAGTAGATTAATAGTTATCACTATACAGTATGGTGGACCAAAAATATCGACTATTTATTGAAGTGAAACTTCTTTATGCGCATAAGGGTAATTTTTTTTACAGATGTAACGTCACGCATGTATGCAACGGAAGTGACGTCATTTGCAATAAACGCAGATTTCTCTTTTTTTTTCTATTTTTCGAAAGTTTTAGATTTGTATAAATATAAACAAGACTTAAAAATTAGTTCGCCAAAGAAGTTTGTACGCACTCACTTTTTTTTTACTTTATAATCGGCAAAATACGTTGGTAAGCACCTTAAAAAATTCTCTTCTAGTATGAGCTCTTAATTTTAATAGGAAAGACTTCAGTCATTTTTTTTCCCTAAAATTAGAAAGAAAAACTCAAATCTCGGTATTCACTATTTGAAAAAAAAATCTCTCCTCATACATTTGTAGGAAATTGAATTTTTTACAAATAGGTCTGTTACAATTTTATTGTAAACCTCACCGTTTAAATGTTATTGAAGGTTGAAGTTTCACATTGAAGTTTGAAGGTTTAAGCGTTTACCTACAAAGTCATCGATAACACACACACACGATAAGGCTTGAAAGTGACTGATCCTTAACTAAATCTACGAAATACACCGACAGTTATTGCCAAATTCCATATCACGAGTGTCTAACAAAGTGAAATCTGTAGTTTTTGTTTTAATAATTTAAAAAAAAGTACAAAAAATAAAAACATAAATATATTGATAATTTATATATTAAATAAGAATACCCATACATATGTACATACATACATAAATAATCATTTCATTTTTATTGTTTTCATTATTGTAAGATAGTAATAAATCTAGTTGAGCTTTCTTAATAATGTGAACCTAGATAAGGTCTCTTTCTTTTGTTAGAGGATTTTCTTATTACCCAATAAAAAATATATATAAAAAAAAGTGAAATCTGGTAAATATCCCTATTGCTTGAGAATAGGCTTATCATGATACACTGAGCTATAACTACGGTGTCATTGGCCCGTTCTTTATAATATTCGATTCAAAAATCGAATCGACGAACAATAAATTTAAATATACGTTCACACCTTTTTCACTGGTATCAAAGATTCTAGTAACTTCAACGGAGAAGTTACAACATGTTTTGGCTTCGGAATATAAAGCAAAGTAGAGCTTCAATTAAAATGTTAAAGAATTGTTTGAACGTTTTGATACCCTTGTTCGGTTGCTAGTATATAAAATATATTTAGTATGACATCATTTGACAGAGAATAGGTACCTACTATGAATACTATGCGTTACTGCAAACCAGATACATTAGAATTCTTCCTTTTTAGTCGAATATATGACAGTACAATGTCGTGTGAACACAGGATAGGGTTTAATTTAAAATTTGAACCTATGACCTAGTAAATAGAACATCTGCCCGTTTGGTCGTTACTTTCTGGTCCATGATTGTAATATAGCTAATGTTTTTAATTACCTCTCCCCATTTCATTATTCTAGCGAAATCTGACGGGTTCCAGGCTGTTATATGTGCCCCTGTAACGCCACAACCATCTCCTATATGAGTGAAACCACAGATCTGGTCGATGGTGTCGTCCATACAGCTCTCGTATACCACCATGTGTGCACGACACATGTCCCAACAAGTAAATTTAGTCGCAGCAAATTTACCTATATGAAAAATGTCTTATTATACACAAATCATTAATCACTAAGTAGGTACACGGATTACAAACATTTTTCTCGCTAAAAGTATATTCAATTCGCATAAAATGTGGATATAACATAGTAGCAAATGGCACATACAAAAAAATAATATTTAAATTATCACATTCGCAATCACAAATTAATAGGAAATCGTTATCTAACTGGAAACATTTTACATAAGAAGCGACTTACTCATATTGTACACGATGACTCGACAACCCTTATTGTCCCGAACTGGTGAAACGGCTATGTACCTTAAAATCAGAACAATATTTCGAAATTCTAGTCAATAAAGAACAATATATCATTGCATGGTATACACAACATGGGAAAGTTCAAGGATGTTTTTGACTTTCAACTGTTCATACGACATGTGATCAGATGAGATAAGCTTACAAAGGTAATGTGAAAGAAATATACCCTTAATTTGCACGAATACATATAAGAAGTTTTATTTATCGCCTATTTTTGTATAGGATGTAGCGTTTAATCGTGATATTAACTGATTTTAAATGACGATATAGTGTAATATTGTAAACATACTGCGTGTTATTAAAAAAAGTTATATACGTATTGACTACTTGCTTCAAAAAAGTACAAATAAGTTTGTACGTATCAAAAGCACCGCGCTTGCCGACGGCTGCCGCTGCAAGATCGTGTTATCTTTTTTCGCAAGTCTAACCTAATCTAACCAAACAGAGATAGAAGAGCTAGATGTCGAACGTTCGACGAGCGCGGTACATTTAATACGTAAGTATCCAAACTGTTTTAAAGCAAGTATTCAATACGTATTTAACTTTTTTTGAATAAGACCCACTTAATCTAGAGGGTCTAATTGTCAAGTGCAGTTGCTGTAACACATATGTAGGTGCGTGGCGACAGAATTTCGATTCGAGTATGGTAGCTACTCAGGCTTAGAAAAAGCCTTGCCGCCATGCTAAATTATAATCGCGTATAATACAACACCAATTAAATTAAATTAAAATTAAAATTTATTTAAATTCTTCATCATATGAGTTTTAAGTGTACAAACTCATACACCGACGTAAGTAAACCTTTAAAAAAATTAACATGTACGTTCACTGGTTTTATAAATATTACTTGTACTATGCAAATAATGTTAAAATAGTTACCCATTGTCGATAATTTCTTCCAAAATCGGGTCTTCACAGTCGAGATTTTTAAATATGCTCGAGTAATATTTTCTCAAACTCAAATATTTCAGTAAAGTCTGCTGTGCCATGGGTATGCTGTATTTTTTATGTCGAAGAAAACGCAGTAAAAACTTGTCATCTGCAAACATAATTAATTAAAACAGAAGCTCATTTTCTATATAGAATTTTACTGATATTAAAAAAAAAAGATTTTTCATTAAACAGGTGTTAACGCCATCTTTATTACCATTTTTTTTTAATACCGTCATGTGTGATTTGTTGTATTTCAGAGAATATCAGTCAATAGAGCCAGTAACAGTTTGCAATATTGCCTTGACATACCTCAAGGTACCACCACTGCGTTGTCAAGGTTCACAAGTTTGCACTAGATTCAAAATTACTTAATCTATGGTCTTACCATTATAAGACCTGTATTGAATACTAGCTTTTACCCGCGGCTTAGCTTGCGTTATTGTTGATTTGTTCTACCTGTCAGGAACAATACTTTTTTTCTAGATTCTTCTACACCCCTGACAATGTATATACAAAACTTCAAGATGAGCAATTGAGGACGTGTTAAGCCGTAACAAATAGACAAATAAGCAACCAACTTTATTTATATTAGTAAGGATGCCTATTTTTTTAATAGTTACATATAACAAATATATTTATGCACGTAAAGTCCTATTTAATTTTGAAAATAATATTATGATATGTTGAAAATATTTTTTTTCCATTAATTTAATTTTTTAAATATTATATTTTTGTACTTCATCATTCATTACCGAACTGACGACAATAATATCAATTTAAGGTAAATTAAAGTATGAAGAAGGACATACAATACTTTACACACTGATATATAGAAACCCAAGATGCACAGCCTCGAATAAAAGTAACTCTCAAAACCCTTCCCAAAAACTCACCGATATACCTAAGTAGTTATAGTTAACTATAAACTTATTCTTTTATACTTACGCGAACTGTTTAAAGTTGTTTTTACAAATCAGTGTAAAAAAAATCCAAAGACGCGAGTGATATGGGACTATTTGAATTGAGCTCGGAATTCTCAATTCTGCACATAATACATATAAGAGTTGTTGAGGTATGTATGCTTGGTACACATATATGTTTCAATAACTCCTATAAGTATGAATATGTAGCTAAACTTAGGTTAGCTCAGATAGGTCGTGAATTGCATGAATCAGGCAACAGCCCAAGACGAGGTGTGCCGCGCACCCTTGAGCTAGTTGTCAAAATAAAATCAGCTGAGTGCCTTAAGCGATTGCCTTTGCAGTCCGGTGAAGCTGTTAAGACCTTGCTAGGTCAATAGCGTAGTCAGTTCGAAAAAAAATAAAAAACTCAATTGTGCACTCTCATTTTATGCGGACTGGTTTGAGACGTTGACTGTGCATCTTGGGTTTTTATATATCAATGACTTTATATAAGGATAAGTGCAGTAGTTTAGGACAAATATTTTCGTATACAGCTTCTTCATTACAATACACATCTGCTATATCATACATCAAGTCAGTTGACGTTTTTTGGTTATTATATATTTGCCAATTTTATAATGAACACAATTATTTACTGCAAGTTATGTTCAGTATAATATTGCAATATTTATGGATACTTAATCAAGACGGAAGAATTAGAAACTTGAACTGAATATTATTGCCATATTGTCAAAATTGCTGTGTTATTAGATTTCAGTTATTTCGTGATCTTTACGAAGGACTTTCTTACGTAATAATAATTCAATAGAACACATCAATTAAAATCACTTGCATTCATCGGAACTAACAGTTCGGTTTGATTAAACTTTTCCGGTTCATGACTTATCGGTTTTTTAATGACGTGAATAATTAATATTATAAAAACCTACACTACCGTACATAATTATAATTCTTGAGCAATACCTTGACGAACGTTTTTAATGTCTATATTCTGTTGAATCCACTCTCTCATGATACGAAGTGATTGTTCTTTCATGGAAGGTGACTCTCGCAATTCTGTCATCGCCGCTGCCACGACGTTTTCCAACGAGCGTCCTAAACGTTGAAACTCTTTCTCGTGCTTCCCATTTGTTATATTCCACGTAGTTGTTACAGTTATTAGAAAGCTTGCAGTCGTCATTCTCACTATATTTGTACACGTAACTGAAATTAAAATCTTAGTCAAAAACTTTTTACGTTACGCCTGCTTAACAATTAAATAATTTAGTAACCTAGTATGTAAGAATAAGTGTAATAATATATAAGAAAATGTATTTAAGTAAGTCAATGGCGATTAATTTAAATATCACTTTATATTTTATGGGATAATTGTACTGTTAAATACCGAACAAATATATATAACATAACACAACATAATTAAGCTCTAGATTTACTCATGTACATTTCTATTAAAATAGTAACTTGATTATACCATTTATAAACTAGAAACATCGATAATTTTATTTGTCCACTTTACTAAATTGCATTTAAACATTCTACAATTGAACTCCACCTTGATAATTTAAATAATTTGGTGACCTTAACCTTTAGTATTTTTTAAACAAATCTCAATACATAATAATTTATTATATAAATCACACTTATCACTACAGAAAGATGTATAAATAATAGTAATGACGTTATTGAGGCACAGACCACGACCTAGTCCTAAATTAAAGCATTCGATTATTGAAAGTGAAAAACTACAAGCGTTTGGCATCTAATGCTGTTAATTACCAAATATCCTGTTAGCAAAAGTAACTATTGCAAAGGTGTTGATTGTTCAACGATTCGATAAACAAAAGGAATATATAATCATTAGATTAACATACTTATGTGATATATGTATCGAGGTTTAAGATAAATTGTTACTTTTTAAAATAGGTTTTGAATACTGTAAGTATCTGTATAGCAATAATAAAATAGATATCATCTTTTATAATATGTAAACCGCATAAAAAAATTGTAAGAGTTTGAAAAAGACTCCTTGAGAAAGAGCATTCCCTTCAGATCGTGAGTTGGTTAAAATTTTATACAATTTTGTTTAAATACTTTAGTATGAAGTTGAGACACATATAAAGAGTTATTATATATTGATTAGCAATTGAATTATATTATTCTAAAACCGTTATGGCACAATAACAATAATACAATGATTTTGATGGTATTATTGGTTTCAGCATGAATGGGTCGGCTCACCCGGGGTAGTACCACCCTCTCATAGGAAACCGACGTGAAGTAACAGTGCTTGCATTGTTGCGTTTCGTTCGGTCAGTGAGAGCGCCGGAGACCCACCTCCCCTCCCCTCTCCTCTCTCCTCTCCCTTTCCCTCCCCTAACCCTTCCCTCCAAAAGATGGCAACGCACTTGCGACTCCTCTGGTGTTGTTAATGTCCATGGACGGTGGTGATCACTTAACAGCAGGTGACCCACCTGTTCGTTTGCCACCTATGACATAAAAAAAATCCTTTGAGGCTTAATCAAATCACGTCAAAAAGTAGCAGCATAGGATTTTAACCATTTGATACTGCATTTTTCGTAGTATTATTTTTGGATACCAGTGAACACTTTACCTTTTTTTAATTAAAAGTTTATTTATGACACAGTTAAGTGGGCTAATTAATTAACTCAAATAATATAAAAACGTCAAATTTTGTAGTAGTACAACGACCTAAAACATTCCTTCGGGTTCAGATGCATTTAACTTTCAGGTATGTGGTTAGTAGTTTCTGACGTCGTTTTATCTAAGGTTTCCATTTTTAGTGTACATAAATATATTTTACTAGCAGTGCCCGCGAACTCCGTTCCGCCTTAAGTATATTAAAATATGCGCATTTTTGCGGTATGGTATCTATCGGTATGGTATGCGATATGGTTTCAATTGGTTGTACAATAAGTAACGTTTGGTACGAACGCAACCTTTTCGGTAATCCGCGATAGTTTCTACCACCAACTCGGCTACCATCGCTTCATCATCATCATCATCATCATTGCTATAATGTATACACCTTAAGTAATGTAATTACAATGCTTGCGTCATGTTGCAACACAGCAACGAACATAAGCACAATAGGCTCCTAAGAATTGAAGAGTTTTTTTTTATAATATTGGTGGCAAACGAACATACGGGTTACCTGATGGTAAGTGATCACGGCCGCCCATGGACAATTGCGACACGAGAGGAAACACAGATGCGTTGCCGGCCCTTAAGAAAGGAGTAGGCTCGTTTTCTTACTTTGTCACGGATCCCATAATCAGAACCTAACCAAACTCTCATCAAACTACCCTTGAAGTACATCCTTTTCAATAAAAAATGAATCATCGAAATCGGTTAGCGTAATATTGAGTTATTCGTCTATTTGTCGTGTACATACTTAATGCAAATTTAAAACTTATACGGTTTTGCACTGGATGCCGTTGTCGGAACTGTACCAAATCAAAATGGGACCACACTGGAAGTACCAGCTTTCAAATAAAAAAAGAATAATCAAAATCGGTTCACCCAGTCCAAAGTTATGAGGTAACAAACATAAAAAAAAAAATACAGACGAATTGATAACCTCCTCCTTTTTTTGAAGTCGGTTAAAAAATATGAGATATAGTGAATAGTTTATTTATGTCCTCCTTCGAATATTTATATGAACCAAATAGTAGCAGAACTATACCATCTGAGGCCCATGAGAAAATCATTGGATAGTCCCCTGTAAAGATCATCACGTTCTAATTTCATTTTAATAAATCATTGAAGTAGTTATCCAACATATTACTACTGTAGGGCCAGGGGCCTATGGCATTTTGACAGTTCTGCCACCCTATAGTTACGTCTCTGGAATCAAGGACGTATGGTTGCGTAGCTAATGTCTTAAATTCTTCCAAAACGTTATTAATGGAATGTTTTAGTTTGCCTATTCAATACGCAACTTCATTGTAAGCTAGCGGACGAATTATTTCAATTTCAGTTCTCTTAAAAGGGCATAGAATTTCTTTGGGAACCAATAAATAAATAAATCCAATAACCAATAAATCATAATAGGTGTGTAAACCTGAAATTATTTCTCAGAAAACTTTGATGAATCCGTTCAGCGACTGCTGACAATTGTTCTTTGTTTAAATCATACGGTAAACCGAAATTCTGAATAATTGCTCCCCGCGCGGAGCCCTCGAGATATTATTATCACGATACAGTGACTCACCTACATCACTTGAACACACATATGAGATCATCTCTCTCACACACGTGCACATACATACACATGGTGGGAGGGTTTTGATATTTCCCCTCATCGAACTGAATCGAATAGTTTAGTTCGTTTCATTCCAATATACACGTATTCATTTGTGAATCATGCAATTTCGATTGTATGGTTCACAAATGTATATATGTATGAATAGCTTAGAATAGTTAGCTAGGTCAGACGCAGCTTTTTCCAGGTAACAGCCCAAGCCGAGGTGTGCGTGCACCCTTGTGTATGTTACCTAAAACCCAAATCGGTTGAATGCCTTAAGCGCCAACCTTAGTAGTCCGGTGAAGCTGTGAAGACCCTGCCAGGTCAATAGCGTAGTCAGTTCGAGAAAAAAAAAACTGAATAATTGCTACATCGTTTAATATTTTAACTTTGTACTTATCCGGCATAATTGCTTTAATTATCCAATAAAGTTATTTATGTTCACTATCACGAATATTTACTGCTGTTATTATTACGCTAATTACATCAACAAATAGAACGATGCCTTCTCTATAGTAACCACCGCTTATTTCGCTTCGTGAATACTTTGCTGGTTAAAAATTGTATATAGATCCTATTTTCTAAGTTTACTATGCTTTTTAGAATTTTTAGGTGTTACATACAATAGGACCAAATAGAAAATGTAACGAAATTTTATATTTCGGCACGAAACAAACTTACTTCCTGTTGAGTAAACAACTAATTTTAACAGTCTCCATGTGGATAATAGAGTAACCATTTTCACATATAGGTAATAAGGCTTACATAATAGTATGTCGGTCAACGATATACGTAAGTACCTCAAGAACACGTAGGTACGGAAACCATGCTCTAAGAAAGCTTATGTAACCGGTGTCATACATACGGTTTCGACAGCTAAAATAAAATCTGTCTTGTTTACTACAAAGATGTCATCCTGTCCCGATAGTGATCGCTTTAGTTTTGTTATTCTTGTTCACAAGAACGATACCATATCGTTCATTTGCAATAAGAATGACGTAACACAAAAACGATTCATTTTGAATAAATACAACCACTTTTAAGTTTGAAATTAAATTTTGGTTAGTCTCAATTCCTCAATTTACAAAATAAAATCTCTCGCTCTATAAGTTTTGAACAATGAGTTCTGATGTTTTTAGATATAATAAATTAAGTTTCCCCGAATCCTTAGCAACATTCCACTCGAAATCTATATACATATAATAAAAATGAAGTGTCTGTATGTCATATCAAAATATATTTTTTTAACTGATTGGGTATGAAAGTATACACGCTAAGGATAACAAAATGCAATTAAAAAAAAATCGGCCTTTCTCTTTTTCCGGGTAATATCCGAAACGGCTGGATAGATTTTGATGGGAATTTCACTGGCAGATAGCTGAAATTATAGTAAGTTACATACGTTACTCTAAATTAAACTAGCTGTTAACCGCGGCTTCGTCCGCAATCCTATCTCCAAAACGGTTGGACCGATATTCACGAGACTTTCACCGGCAGATAGCGGGCATCATAACAAGTAATTTGGTTTATTTTAATTTAGACTAGCTGTTAACTATGGCTTCGCCCGCAGTGCTATCTCTAAAACGGTTGGACTGATTCTCAAGTGACTTTGACTCGCAGACAGCTGACCTTATAAGAAGTAATTTGAAATATTCTATTTTAGACTAGCTATTTCCCGGAACTTAGCCCGCATGAAATTTTGCAAAAAATATGTTGTAAATAATTTTAAATTACTTAAAGACAAAGTTGATAGATATAAGTAGCGATGTGACCGCATACCTTCTTAATATGCTAAGCTTAAAGAAATAGATTTAACTCTTATCTTATCTGAATCTGCGGTTAGGTACATAATGATAGTTGGTGAAAATTGGTGAGAATAAGCTTGCAATTATTATAGGATTCAAACACACATCAATCGACGCACGATGCACGACGACGACCTACCTTTGTACTATCGTTGGATAGATTGTCTAGTGAAGGCTTATGATTGATAAAAAAAAGTCGAGGCTGTCATAAGGACTGCCGACAGAAGTGAAAACTCAAAACAATGAAATAAATGTGTTCTCTTTTGAATATTCATATTAGTTATAGTGTGAATGACAATATTTAGATTTCAGAATTTATTTATTGAAATTATTAACATTAGTGTGGTTTACATATCTATTGTGACTCTGAACAATAAATATATACATATTTATAAAGTCTATTAATCAATCAAACGTATGCAAACGTAAGCTGCAAAATATCAATATTACATGTACACATGCCCCTATATTACGCGTCGCTAGTCTGACGCAAGCGTAATACGGCCGGTCATGCTTACGTAGCATGTCATGACGCGAAAGTATAAATTCATCTCCTGCCAAAAATACCGCTCAACGCGCCTAAAGAAGTTTCCGCTTCGGAAATAGAGTGCTATGATTGATTAAACGACGCAACGAAGAGAATCTATCGATGTTATGTTAACTACAAATTAATAATGCGTAATGTACTTAGTTCTCAGTATAATATTAAGATTTAAGATATTCCTCTATGTATATAACGTCGTGACGCAAGGACCTAAAAATGATGATAGTGATTATATAGCAATCGTCAGCTCGACACAAACAAGGTGGTTCCATTGAGGATCGATGTACAACATAAGGGAAGACATTTCATTACAACACTAGCTAAAATATACGGTTACAAAGTATGTAATATCGATATAAATCAAACATCGCGTGCTATGCACAAAGCACATCGGCACCGATCAAGTATTCTCTGCGAAGTCGCTGTTGATACGACCACGGCACGCTACGGTGTGGATCGGCGACGGTCGTTTCATAATATATGCAAATAACATTATTTTTTATATTATAATAATATTAATGTATACTTTGAATCGATGGTAAATGTTTTACTAATGAGGATTACTCGGAGAATTGATGAAGAATAGATATAGGCTGAATTTCATTTCAGTTTTGACACTACTGAGTGTATATACCACTAGCTGACCCGTGCCCACTTCGTTGGGCGGTAATAGGCATATCAACTTTTTTCTAGAACTCAATCATATATCTCTCATCGTTAAGGCAGCGTTCGTAAGAAACGTTTTCGTTCGACCATTTTTTCTTTGACTTCCCAGATATTACCCTCTACAACCTCACAAATTTTACCTCTTTATAATATTAGTATAGATAATATAATTAGTTAGTAGCTTCTGCCCGCGACTTCGTACGCGTGGAATGGTTATTTTGGGCTAAGACGCAGCAGAAACTCTGAAAAGGAAAATATACCTCGATCTTGCAACGTCCTCATTGCTGCTCCGTTCCTATGGGTCTTGGCGTGATGATATATAGCCTATAATCTTCCCCGATAAATGAGCTATATAACACTGAAAGAATTTTCCAAATCGGACTAGTAGTTCCTAAAATTACCCCCTACAACGTCACAACGTCACAAACTTTACCTCTTTATAATATTAGTATAGATTTTATACTCTTTTGTACAAACATAATATACTGATAATTATGATAAGTATGTAATATTGTTTAACTTACAAATTTTGTTTATTGATGTAATATATCTGTTACTAGGCCCCAGTTAAACGATTGTGTAATAGCAAAAAGATTTTTCTTTGTCGTAATACCTACATTAAACTGTGTTATGTGTTTAAATTGCTAAATTTGGCACACGACAAGCTGTTGCTAACATAGTATTACGATCTTATGGAGTGATCTTTTTGAGACAGGCACATACGTGATTGCAAAAAAAGTATAAAAAGATGATTATATCGTCTAGTGCAGTGGTACTCAACCTTTTTTTTAAACGGGCCACGAACACGTTTCGCTCTTGGTGTCGCGGGCCGCAAACTACAAATATCACAGATATTTAGGTATTAATAAAAAAAAACGTAATTTCAAATTAACAACGTATTAATGTAGTTAAAAATGGTTGTCCAATAAAACAAGCTTGGTATAACCCTTAGTAAGTAAATAATTTTTATAACAACAGACGGGGGGATTGACGGGGCAGACGTTAAAAAGAAGCTAGCTAGTCAAGTCTTGACAAGGCACTGTCAAAGCGCTTATGAAATATCGTAAGTCGTCACCGAAATTGCCAGATAGTCAGTGGTTGAGTTAACCCCTCGTAACACAATTGATAGCAAAATTATAAAGTGATATAATACAGCAATGCAATAATAAACTGATATTAATTATTGTTTGAGTCACGAAGAAGTTGTTTGAAAACACCGCACGAATTATTTACATAGTAACATATTGTAGACTAGCTGACCCACTTCGTTGGGCGGTAATAGGCATTATGAAGATACAACTTTGCGACTTCGTACGCGTGGAATAGTTATTTTGGGCTAATACGCAGCTGAAGTTCTCAATAGGAAAAAATACCCCGATTTTAAAACATTTTTCATTGATGCTCCGCTCCTATTGATTGTAGCGTGATGATATATAGCCTATGACACTGACAAATAACGTGGTTTTCTATTGGTAAAAGAATCTTCAAATCGGTTTAGTAGTTCCTGAGATTACCCCCTACAACGTCACAAGCTCACAAACTTTACCTCATTATAATATTAGTATAGATATTTCTATGTTAATAACCCCAGTCATGACTAGGTTGGGAATGAGCTAGGTAGTTTCATTCGCCATACCTTTCTAGTTACTCCGAGGAACATTTGTTCTTTATAGGGTTTAGCATTGGACTATAGTCTCATCTGAAGTTAAATGACAAAGTGGTCTGAGATTGTAAACATGTCAAACCTAGAGAACCTGGCTCTCAAATGTATTTACCGGAAGATACCGACAGTTGTTCGGCGATACATTTTCAACTTGAGAGTGGTAGCTAGCCAGGCAGACTTAAAAAAATTATATCACTACCCTATGGATTGATCATAATGTTTTCCTTAACCAGAAGCTCCGACTTGGTTGCAAAGATTCGAACCTACATTCAGCGACGCTGTGTCTAAACACGCTATCAACTAAGCCACCATCGAACATAACAGTGCGAACAATATTATTTTTCACAATAATGGGTGTGGTGATGGTACTTTTGCAGTCGAACCACTTGCTCTACCATCCTTAAGAAGTGATGTTAATGAGTATGGATGTTTATTTACAATATTAGAAACCACTTATTCAACTCCGAAAATTATTTCACTTATATCAAGTTACGTGTTAGCTAGTTAGATAAAGGTTATGTTTTAGTGTTATTAGATTTAATAATGTAATTAACGCATATAAAGTAGCAGGCGATTGGTTGTGTTTTGTACTTCAATCGTGCTCAAACGAGAGTGTCTTGGAATGGGATACTTTTTGTCTCTGGCGAAGCGGGTGCACATCCGACGGCAAATATACATAATAACAATTGTTTGCGATTTCGGACGCCTTACATTCTCTAATTAAATAACAACAAAACATTCTTATAGCATTTTCCTGAACGAAGGTGAAAGAATTCGAATCGGAATTCGGATCAATAGTTGCAAACAGTATCTCCTAAATCCAAAGTAATAATTTTAGTAATTTTTAGTATTTATATCGTTATTATTGTGCAGAACAGAAACATGCATTTTTCTCTTATTAAGATGTATATACCGTAAAACTGCTAAACCAATTCGACCGTCAAATAAAATCAAGTCAAAAATATTTTATCCAATTGAGACCCTTAGATGTGAATTCAAACAACAATAAGCAAAAGCCTTGATCGATTTTATTAATTTTTTTTTTTGGTGATTAATTGTAATTTTAATATCAATTTCACCATATTATATGTCGTATCAATGATATAGAGTTAATTATATATATAATATATTATATTATCTCTACTTACAGTGGAACTAATACGTCTAAACAAAAATTCGTAATATATTACCCAGTACTTCATATTTTTTATGAATAAGGAGCTCGCAACGAATTAATACTGAAAATATTAAAATAAGGAGTGTCCCTAAGTTCTAGTGACTTATTTGAATTTTGGAATGACAAATACAGCCCGAAATACAGATTTTAAGTAAAAGCGGTTGCAATGACGTAAACAAATTATTAATTATATCAATTTACTTTTCACTCTTTCTAAAAATACTTTTGATAATTGTTGCACCCTGTCGATTAAGGAATTATTAAACTTTCCGTCGACAAAAATCATAAATATTGGTCAAACCATTTTGAATTAAGTCTGGACATATAAACAGACAGACGAATTTTTTTAAGCCGTGTTTTTGTAAGTAGCCTCAGACTTTATTATAGATACAATTCATGCAATAGAATCATGGCCACCAGCAATTCATAATGCAGTTTAAGTAAGGTTGATCTTATAAACATTAAAAATTCATTACAAATATCTTGTAAATGAACAAATTAACGAATAATATATTTATTTGGAAATACAATTTAAATTCAATTATATATTAATATATATTTTTATTTTTCCAGAATTAATGAAGATATTTATGATTAATATGACATTCAATGATTTTGCCCGTTTTAAACCAGCATACAATATTCATCAGTGATCTTGAGAAATATTATTTATTAATACTTACTGTGTGACCGTGAGAAATATAAATTAGTTCTTAATGTGTACAGTTTTTAATAATTGTATAAAAACTGCGTAAAGGAAATAAATTATATACACGCTATGTCAATTCTGTAATCTTAAATAAATGGTAGTAATTAAATGCAAACTCAATAAAATCCACAGGTAATATTACGCATATAATAGCAACAAATGCAAATAATTATTAACAATTTATTGTCCATCTCTATATGTAAGGAATGTGTAATGTGTACGTAAATACATTTTTTTTAAACTCACAAAAACCAGACTAAGTCTTTTTTGCAAATATTTTGTGTTCATATAAAATATTATGTTTTTCTCCATTTGTTTTTAAAAACCACAGGTAATATTGAATTATGTATTACGCATATCATAACAACAAATGCAAATTATTATTAAATGTTTTTTTTTAAATTACAAAAGTAAATATAATAACTCACTGTATAATTTATGAAGTGAAACTTTTTTTTTCAGCGGACCAGTTACAACGCTTCGTTTGCGCGTTATATCCTCCTGCCCAGCACAAGCGCTCGAGTCTTCGATCGAACACGTTCTACTACGGAATCGAATATGTGAAACTGGCGAAACATGTACTCGACCGTGCAACGTGTATCCTAATCAAGGACACCGTATGCTTCGCAGCATTAGCGGACGAAAGCGATTTCAGGCCGTAAAGCGTAATGTCCGTATACAAAAGTCGCTATGAAGACCTCAGCGATAGAATTTATATTTTTTAAATCGACTTCTTCAAACTCAAACCAAATGAGCTAACAAGTGACCTACCTGCTCCGAAGCGCAATTGTCACAATGTTTATTAACATATTTTATTTTATTACTAGCGGGACCGGCGGACGTTATCCCGTCCTTTTTTTTCTCGAACTGACTACGGTATTAGCCTATCAAGGCCTTAACAGCTTCACCGGACTACATTTTTTTCCATCCTGATAATTAACAAAAACTTTGACAAAACCTAAACCTTCCTCATTAATCACTTTGTCTACTGTTGAAAACCGCGTGGAACGCTGAACTCTTGAAGAAACGAGAATCTGGAGAGAGTTGGAGAAAAATTACTGAATTCCCTATTTTGGAGCAATGTTTATTTACGTGATTCATATTGTATCCAAACCATAACATCAGTTTTACAGATATATAGTGAAAGAAAAGGATGAAGAGTTTGCCAATTCGCTGAAAATCCTTAATTTTTAAGCCAGCAATGACTGGTAAAAAAACTTCGAGAAACGGCATGATTTGGCCTTCAAGAAAGTGTGCGGCTAAAGTACGATTGTAACAAAAACCCTTGATAAGTTAAAAACTCTATATCTTAAAATATCTTTTGTTTCCCTTGGGTTTTAACTTATAGAGGTTCTACTGTACTATGTAATGATTATTTACCTTGGATTCAACCTCTTCGATATAAAAACGTATTTTGTACGTTATATAGATAAAAATCTTGTATGTTGTTTAAGTATATTATTTTTAGTGCAGTATCTAAGCTTATTAGTCATGCGCCTATGATAGAGCTTCTCCTGTTTAAGGCTATCCTATGCTCAGTTAATCCACTCTCCTAAGACCTATATAATTTTGGATGTTGGTAGACATTTACTATTTTATTTTTAGAGGTCGCTAGATGTCTCTGTAACACATCAATTTCTGTGGCGTACAACCGATTATCTTAAAAATTGCCATGCGTCGATATTTAACGACAGAGATTATTTGCATTTTACATAACTTAACCATTTATTACAACAAATAATAAAAAACGATTGCGGATACGGAAGAACAGCTTGTAAAAGTCTATACTAATAGTATTACGTTTGTGAGGTTGTAGGGGGTGATCTCAGGAACTACTGGTCAGGTTGGAACACTTCTTTCAGTGTTAGAGAGCTTATTTATATATATTTTTGATATTATATACTAATACCAGCGGACCCGGCAGACGTTGACCCGCCCTGATTATAAAAAAAATCCATGACAAATTATATACCAAAACGTTCCTCATGAATCACTTTATCCACTGGTGAAAACCGCTTGAAAATCCGTTCAGTAGCTTTTGAGTTTATCGCGAATAGACAGACAGACAGACGCGGTAGGGGACTTTGTTTTATACTACGTAATGAAATATGATAACGAATTGAAAATAATCATTGCAAAAAACATGCACACAGCCGCGGGTCTAACTTGTTATTACATAAGTATAATATAAATGACCTGTGATATCTAGTTAAAGTCATATGTTTATTCTATGTAATGTAATAATAATGATTTTTACTGCGTTCGACCGTTTTTCCTCTGACTTACTTTGCAAATCCGACTACCATAAAAAAGTCTTTTCATTTTTCGGTCACAAATAACGTGGCTTTCAATTGGTAAAAGAATTTTAAAAATCGGTTTAGCAGATCCAGATATTACCCTCTACAACCTCACAAACTTTACCTCTTTATAGTATTATGGGGTGTAAGGGGTGTCGAATAACATCAGCGGTGTAAGCGGTGTCGAATAACATCATAAGACTTGAGACGTCCAAGCCAACCTCACCTGCACGTGGTGCACCCTGCTGAATAACGAACGAGGCAATGGCGAAAGCGGGGTGGTAGGGTTTTACAGCCTGACTGGGTCGCAACCACCATGTATACGGCGAAAAAGCCCGTCATAGTGATTCGCTTCTGCGGGCCGCGTTTCGGGATCAGTCTGTGCATATCCAGCTTTTTGCAAGCCGGCATGACAGCGGCGACCGTCAATGGATAGTGTGTCACTCGGTGGTCGCCATTGTTTTTAAACTGTACTATGCTTACCATCAGGCATAGTGCAGTCATTTTACCGTACTAAATTAAAAGAAAAAAAATTAGTATTAGTATAGACGAATCGTGATGAATGATTGTGTATCCACGTTTGATTTATTTATCCTCGCCGTGAAACTATAGCATGATGATAGTTGTTTATGTCGGCCTCCCGCTAGTTATCACCCTCAAGTTGAAAATCTATCGCCAAGCACTTGTTGGTGTGTTCCGGCAGCTTTACTTGAAAACCAGTCTCCTCGAGGTTTAACGTGTTTACCATCTTATATTATATCGTCATATTACATCAGATGACTGTAAACAAACGCCAAATCCTATAAAGTATATAAAAATAAGTGTTTTAACAAATAATCTAAATACAGATTTTACCAGTTTGATAGTTTCTAAATTTAGCGCGATAGGTATTTCAACACTATAGGCGTCCTTATATTTATCATTACATAGTATAAAACAAAGTGCCCTACCGCGTCTGTCTGTCTGTTCGCCATAAACTCAAAAACTACCGAACGGATTTTCATGCGGTTTTCACCTGTGGATAGAGTGATTGACGAGGAACATTTTAGTATAATTTGTCAAAGATTTTTTCATAATCAGGGCGGGACAACATCTGGCTAGTTATATTATAAAAAACTATTACGGACAGATTTCATTTGTTTGGACTACTCTGTTATAGAAATATTGCAAAGTCTAATTAAGAGAACATCTTTTAAAACCAGTTTTATGAGTCGTGTAATAAAACTGAGTACGTAGGTAAATATTTGACGTTAATAATCAAAATTAAATAAACTCTTAATTACTTCATTGTTTAACGTTACATCGTAGAGAAACGTTCCTTAACCTAAGCCTTCAATTAAAATAATAATAATATTCAAGGTAATCATTCATTTTTCCTCAATTAAAAGATCTCGACAAGCCATTCGACCACAAGGATCATTTTATAAATTACTATGACAAGAAAATTCATAGCAATTAAATAATCTAAATACTCGTTACATCGAGTACCTCTCAAGTTACGTTTATTTTCTAGAGTTATATGTGGATATATACTATGTATAATGTAATCCAGGATCCAATGTTTCGAACAACAAACTATTTCTTTCTTTTCTTACAATGTTAAAATGTAAACAGTATTTGGATAGATTTAAGTATTATACCTATTATAGTATATGGGTTTCGATGCCCTTCTGTATAATTTACATTTTATCATTTAACTTGACAAACGACGCGATAGGTCACATGACACATCTATACGAGTAAAATTGTCTTTATTGTGCTATCGTTTAACTTGAACAAAGTGCATAAAATCAGTAAACAAGCTCCTATTCAATAGACCATTGCAAGAGACACTATTATCAATGCTTAAAGTGATCAATTTAATGTACGTACAGCTTATAATGTGACGCGGCGTATTCTTTCCACTATTTGGAAGACTACTAATTAAAGTACCTAATTTTTATACTAAACTAATAATTGTATTTCTTTTCTATAATTTCATAGGCTATTAATTGAGGAATGATATAAGTACAAAATAAAGGGGTTTCCATTAGGATATTCATGATTTTTTTCTATTTGAAAGGCTCATCTACGCCATTATGTCGGGAATATAACATTGTTCAAATGTCCATCACGGCTTTTCATGGTACCGTGCATCCGAGTGATTCAATTTTTAATTAATCTACCTCATTGATCCGGCTCATTTAGGCGAAGACCAACGTTATGTTGGCTTTAAGGTCATCGGTCATTTCAAGCTTATTGGATTCACACCATCCCTGCTAGAGACGGTTTACGATCCCCAAATTGTTTCGGCGTACCTGCGTTTTTTTGACATATGGGTGTTGTTTGTTTTCGTTTCAGAGATGACTATGAGAGCCCATCGCGTCGGTCGTAAAATGAGCACAACGTTTACACTACCACACAATTTTTAATAATAAAATTTTATCATATAGACCTGTTCGTCAACCGTATAACTTGCCATAAAGATTTGGCATCAGTAACTGAATAATTACCAAAAGGTTTCACAGACCCCTTAGAATCAGATGTCCACACAGGCTGCCAAAATCAGATTGACCTTGTTGAAAAACACTTTTTATAAATATATAATATACTAGCTTCTGCCTGCGACTTCGTCCACGTGGAATAGTTACTTTTGGTTAACACTAACACGCAGTTCTCAAAAGGAAATAAAAATACCCTGATTTTTAAACATTGTTCATTGGTGCTCCGATCCTATTGGTCTACGCGTGATGATATATAGCGTATAACCTTTCTCGACAAATAAGCTATCTAACACTGAAATAATTCTTCAAATCGGACCAGTAGTTCTTAAGATGAGCGCCTTCAACCAAACAAATAAGTTTTTTTTTTTTTTTTTCGATCTGACTATGCTATTGACCTGGCAAGGTCTTTACAGCTTCACCGGACTACAAACAAATAAGCTTTATAATATTAGTATAGATTACTACGAGTACTCGAGCAGTCATTCAAATCATAATAACTTTTGATAGAGTCGATCGATTTTAATGAAATAAAGACTGAGCTACTTTCGAGGATATACTCTATGATTTTCTTGCTGGGATTTTAGAAGTGATGCGTGTTCATACAGACAGACAGACAGATGTTTCTAAAAATGATTGTAATGTTTTTTATTACTTATTTCTAGACACCTATAACATTTTTTTTACTGGTAATACTAGTCTCCTTTTTATTCGAATCATACAATGCGGTGAAAAATAAATGCAGAGACATAACTTCAGATGTACAAATAAGAAATCCAAGATTGCTTGCATTAGAATTGCCTAACCACGACCGTAGCTGGGGGGTTTCATTGTGGGGCAATGTCCTACTTTGAAATCATAATGCACTACCTTAAAAATACCAAAAACTAAGATAAATTATCATAATAAAATTGTATGAGATAAAAAAAATTGTAGCGATAGGTATCATACTTTTTCGAACATACCACGGTTTATGACATTCGAGGGCAGGTCAATTATGATAATTTTTTTACCTCCGCCCTACCCGTAACCAGTGCTGCCCTACCTCACATTCGACTCTAGCTATATAGCTCTGCAATAAACTGTTCTCCGCATACACAATAATATTATACCGAGACAACACTACAGTTAACACTGTTATACCTCAACGAGTGAGTTATAAAATTATAATAAAAAATAACCCTGAATGGCATCTAGTTTATTTTAAACCCACATACAATAAATAGTAAAAAAATGCATAAATAAAGTACCACAGTATCTTTTCTAGCTACACATTCACCCAAATCGTATGTATGTATTTAAAGGAACAAAATAAAATTCGTACATTACATGTAAAATAGACTCAAAAATTAATGCTACTCATCTCATTTCAATAAACTGTTTTTATACACAAGAAAAATAAAAAATATTGTCTTTTTCAAACTTTTATTACTAAAGACCCGATTATCCAAGGGTTAACTTGAGTTATGCCTTTGTTAAGGATGTAATATATATTAATATACTTTACCTAAATAAGAGAAAACATGACTTATTTTACACTTGTTCATTGATCTGTTTTTTTTTTATAATTCCAATCCCAACTAACGTATAATGAAAGGTCTAAATTATAAAAAAATAAACTTCAATTATGTATATACAAATAATTTTTTATATATACGTAAAATCCTTGTATTTATTGTTGATAACGTTTCATTTTTCTTTCTATTTTTTTCTTTT
Source organism: Antheraea pernyi (assembly GCA_015888305.1). Classification (NCBI taxonomy): domain Eukaryota; kingdom Metazoa; phylum Arthropoda; class Insecta; order Lepidoptera; family Saturniidae; genus Antheraea; species Antheraea pernyi. The sequence goes on along the minus strand of MU158749.1, from coordinate 187,277 downwards.
TCTTCTCATCTTGTTCGGTTTCTAATGGTGCTTCTTGAAAGAACCACGGGCCAAGGAAATTAGTCCAGATTAGCCAGAAAGCTCTTATAGGCAGTAGAAGTAACAACAACCAGAAATAATTGGATGCGGCAGCAAGGACTTGTGTAATCGACGAAAGAATGACAATATCTTTAATATGCCTAAAACATAAAAATAGTATATTTAAGTTAATTTGCCAATGCAATACGATTACTACGGGTATTGGAAACAATATATTCTTAATATTCTGAAATACTTGACTACAGCCTCTGAATAATCTTTAGACTTTCTGAATATAACTGACACAACATAACTAACACTAATCAATCACTACATGTTATAAAACAAATTCTTCTGTCACATCATCTGTTTGCGAACTCAAAAACTTCTTAACGGATTTTCATGTGGTTTCTCAAGTAGATAAAGTGATTTTGAGGAAGATTTTGGTATATAATTTATTAAGGTTTTTTTTTGTAAGGGCGGGTCAACGCCGGGCCTTCTAGTTTAGGTATAAATAAGTATTATATTGTATTAATGACATCGTGGCAATTTAGAGACAAATAAGTATTAATTCTAGATTCCCATAACAACATTTTAACTTTGTTTTGTACTATACTCTTGACAGTATTATGCGCAAGCACACGCTTACAGCTACATTCAGAGCGACCCAAAAATAGACTCTGCAATTTTTTTTCGAAGTGTACATCAATAAATTGTTTTTATGACAAATATAAGAAAATACAATAATACACATATACCAGTTGAATGTTTAAACAGTAGCAATATTTATGGAGGACACTCTGCACTTGATTATCGTTCTAAATCAATTAAACAAAAAAGGTGCTTAATATTTGACCTAATTATCTAAAAACACATAAAAATTATATTCAATCCGTTACAATTAAAGCGTCACTGTCAATGACCGTCGGGTGAAGTGACAGTGAAGCCAACCAACTGATAAAGGATAATTTTTCGAAGTTTGAACAAACAAAAGGATTTATTGTCCGTTTTATTATCGAAAGATATTAACTCCGGGTCGCCGCTCGAAGATTATATCACCGGTCATTCAACCTAGACTCATTCAAGTTATTATCCATACTTTTGAAATTCTTAGAACCAACTTTACCTAAGGTTCTCTTTGTTTTCTATTAGTATTTGTTGTGATATTATTATTTTATGTGTTAAATGTGGCAATGCAGTGTCATATCCTAGAATACTGCGAGTGTCTAACCTTTCACTGGTATATCAGACCAACATATAGCATAGTGTACAAATCTGTTATATGAACTATAGCATAGTATACATATACTATGCTATAGTTCATATAACAGATTAGTGCTAAAACATTTTGTGCTGGAAAATTAGAGGCAAGTATTAATATTAAACTCATTATATTATCAAAAAGGCTCAAACAATTTTCAGTAATGTTAGCCATTGGTATGTTAAAGTAAATAATAGTTACAATATATACTAACTCTCCCATTCCACCTTCCATATTTAAATCTAGACCTGGATCAAGCAATTGACTGTTATCAGAGTAACTAGGACGGCTTATATACCTCATAATTTGATAACAACCCACATATATTGATAAAATTAAAATATTCAGGCACTGCAACAAAAAAAGATTCAATTAAATGATGTATCTATAATCAAAATTAATAATATAAATGTTTTCTTTATATAAAGGTATTCTTATCTGTAATCATCTAAAAAGATAATTCACAATGATTCAGAACACAATATACAATAAATATATGTCGGTGAAAGGTCAGAGCGACCGGAAGGCACATTGCATAGTTCTGGTTACATAGCGATGCAGGATTTAACTTAGTCTCGCAACAAATAGATTAATCTGATTGTGGATACAATGCAATAAGTAAATCGACAGAGCAAAAACCAGCAGGTTTCTTTGCAGATCAGATCTCCACAAGCGTCTGCAATTCTGCCTTATCCTCAATATCAATTTTTTACAACAACCCCACCTTCGTGCCCCACTCTTGATATTAAGGTAGCGGCACGGCTTTGTCATTGAGAAACCAGTTCTTAATCAAATAAGTTACTCTAAGTACTAAATAAATAAAAATTTAAAAAAAATCTTTGCTAGGGCATATATATTTAAAAGTAGCTGCCAATCCCAGCTTCGCTCAGGTGTACTAACAAGAAAGTGTGATTAAATGTCCCTTTAGAGAAGAACAACATAATAAAATGCCAATTGAATGGCAATAAATCAAGTCCGACTTTATTTTATAGGATCTCCCTAATGTTTTGGCTCACTTACCAGTCAGTAAAAAAGTTAGTAAAAAGTACTAACTTTTTATAGTTTGATTATTGCTATATCTTTTGTTTTTACTTTCCAATGTCTTGAAAATTTTAGAGTCTACTTTTCTACCATATGACGTTTTTCCTACATACAAATAAAATACTGATTATTTATTAAAAATAACTCAAGTAATCTAAAAACATAACTTACCAATATTCCAATAGTAAGGCTATCATAATAAAAAAATGTAACAAGTCCATAAAAAGATGCTGCTCCCAATGACATGTTGCGGTAAAAATTTACTGTGGCTGTATTTTCAACAAGGATTTGTTTTGCACCCTTCGTAGGCGCCTTACCTTTCGGTGGCTGGAAAGACATATTTTTTATATTAAAAACAAGAACTAATTGTACACAGAGCATTATTTAATTATATAATCTCATCACTACATTAACAAATATTAGCTTTTGTTTAGAACAATAATTATAAAAAGCATATATATATAAATGCAAAAGGGAAACAGTTAACAATATCTTCTTTATCTGTTTCTTATTTTAACTTTAACTACCATGTTGGTCATATATGAGACTGACCACTGTTCCTCTTCTGACCTCACAGTGGTACCTGGCAAATAGAGTGTTAGATTGTTTTACATAAATTTCATCCCTGGCATCCTAAAAGAAATATGTGATTACGTGGTGGCAGTCAAAGTGTTAAGGTTGAAGCCTCATAGAATGTCAACTCGTAAATAATAACTAGTTTATATTAATCTCTGCCACCATTAATAAGTGGAAGGATATATGGTAAAATTATCTCAGGTCTGCAGCCTGTAATTGCTAGATCATGAAGATTGTTATAAAAGATATCAGAAATTATCTTTCATGAAAATAATACAAATACTGTGATATTGGGAGTTCACAAAAAATAACCAACTCAAATAGATACCATTTTCCTGGACAGTTTATTATAAGTATATGCACATTTAATAATTAATATTTCGATTTATATTGTTACTTAAGGTACTCCTAATAATTATATCTTTGTAGAGTACTACATTATATACTAGTATAAGATGTATGCATACAAATCTGTTTTTATAACTTTAACTCAAACACTGTGTGCAATTTATAATAGGTTATCAGATTTTTATACCACAATATAATATAGTTAGTTATGAGATTCTCTAATAATATCTTTATTATAAAATTGACCTCTTTCGATTTTAAAACACATAATACTTTACTGTAATAGATTTTTAAGCTATGTAGAATAAACAGGTGTTTCTTTCATAACTTGTGGCTACTTATACTTATGTCGTATGCATAATTAATGCTGCCTAACATATATTGACCAATTATTTGATAACTATGTATTATCATTTATAATATACATATTTCCATATGAGCTCTTATTACCTCTGACATAATTAATTTTTTGTCTTAATTCAATGTTATATTTACCCATAATTTAAAATTATTTTATTGTACATGTTTATTTGAAACTACTATAATAGATATATTTATAAAAATCAACTATTTGAAATTTTCAGTCCAAATATTACAAAAGTTAATTTCTTGTAAGAGCGGGTTAGATGCCTATAAAAAACAACCCTTAACAACCCCATATTCGGGATGAAAAATTCTAATGCCAAGCCGCGGGTTATATAGGTTATTATAAATGAAATCCTATTTTCTTACTGGAGGCATGGTTAATTTCGCTCAGATCCACGAACGCAGCGTTCAACAGTGAGGTTATACGATTTTATAAGTAACTTTTAGTCATAGGATATCCAAGTTTTTAGAATTTTAAAACGTATGTAGAAAGAGCTTAATTTTAATAGCACGGACTACTGTAACTAAAAAAACTTAATAAATTAATGTTTAAACTTTTTTAGATGATATTCTTCAAAAATTATTACATATTTCCCAATATAATCCAAAGTGGCAAGATACGTAAAGTAGAGATGTTCGACACCTATCGATATCTAAATAAACTTGATCTTTGCACTAATGAATCGAACTAATTCGATAAATCCAAATATTCAATATCATTATAAAATATTGACTTATTTTAGCCGATATACCGAATATCAGACGTTTACCTAATGATAACACTCTGTTTTATTTGCAGAAACAATCCAATCGATTGGAAACGAGAAAATTGTACACTATGATTATAATTGTAATGTCATCATTCATTGAAACTATGTTTTCATAGGGCTCTGGATTCTGGATATACACAAGTTCTTTCGGTGGGGAAAACTAATAATGATAACAAGAGATGAACTGTTGTCCCTTGATATATATTTTTAATTTTAATGGTTTTAATAAATGTAAGAATGAAACATGCAATAAATTTAATGGCACGAAACAGGCGATTTCTTTAAATCACTTCGGAAGTGTGCTTTGATAAATTTTCAAAAAAAAGTATTAACCGACTTCAATATCAATCAAAAACCCATAAGGCACTAAAAAGCGGAAAATAAATAGTTTATCAAATTAACCAAATTAAATAAAACATATGAATATGTGTTCTACCTAGAGATGTACTGGAAGTCGGTACCAACCAACATTTTTTGTATTACGCGACAATGGACTTAAACTTTGTACCTATGTAGATGATATGATTTTCGGTTTGGTTGGCACCGACTTCCAATACATCTCTAAGTAGCACACATATTCATATGTTTTATTTAATTTGGTTAATTTGATAAACTATTTATTTTCCGCTTTTTAGTGCCTTATGGGTTTTTGATTGATATTGAAGTCGGTTAATACTTTTTTTTGAAAATTTACTTTATATTTCCATTTTTAGTGTACATAAATATATTTTACTAGCAGTGCCCGCGAACTCCGTTCCGCCTTAAGTATATTAAAATATGCGCAATTTTGTGGTATTGTATCTATCGGTATGGTATGCGATATGGTTTCAATTGGTTGTACAATAAGTAACGTTTGGTACGAACGCAACCTTATCAATAATCGGCGATAGTTTCTACCACAAACTCGACTACCATCGCTTCACATATAATACATCTTAAGTAATGTAATTACAATGCTTGCGTCATGTTGCAACACAGCAACGAACATAAGTACAATAGGCTCCTAAGAATTGAAGAGTTTTTTTTAATAATATTGGTGGCAAACGAACATACGGGTCACCTGATGGTAAATGATCACGGCCGCCCATGGACAATTGCGACACGATAGGAAACACAGATGCGTTGCCGGCCCTTAAGAAAGGAGTAGGCTCGTTTCTTGAAAGTTTACTTACTTTGTCACGGATCCCATAATCAGAACCTAACCAAACTCTCATCAAACTACCCTTGAAGTACATCCTTTCCAATAAAAAATGAATCATCGAAATCGGTTAGCGTGATATTGAGTTATTCGTCTATTTGTCGTGTACATACTTAATGCAAATTTAAAACTTATACGGTTTTGCACTGGATGCCGTTGTCGGAACTGGACCAAAGTTATGAGGTAACAAACATAAAAAAAAAATAACCACCTCCTTTTTTTGAAGTCGGTTAAAAAGTTGTATATTATTGCTTAAAAATATTTTCTTATAGTTGCAGACGTACATACGTAATATACAGTCGGCGTTCTCAATAGCGTTTTTATCAGACAAACTAGAAAATTATAAATAAAAAGTTTAATAAAGTGGTGTTTATAGACGATTTAAACAAAAAATATTGAGAATTATAAAAGTAGGTAGCTATCGTCATACTGATTGTATCTTTAATTCTTATTTTAGGCTTTTAATTTTTTGAACATAGGTATACTTCTTTTGGTGCATTTGATAAAAAAGATGAGACTAAATTTTACAATGCGCGCGCACACTAATACTTTGAACCGATACCATGAAGTTAGTTGGTAATTATTTGCCAAGTTTTCGTAAAGACTTATAACTATATTCAAGGTACTTATTCAAATATGTATAAATCTACAATACGTAATTTATATCAGTGGACATAAAATATTTTCCTATATTTGTATCTTTGTTATATGTGTCTGTATGTATATATATTTGTGTCTGGTTATGATAGATGATGGTGAATGATAATTTATTAGGAGTATTCACATTGAAATGGTATCTTACTTGATTCTGTATATAGATATATAGATAATTAAATTAAAGGAGCCTCTTGAAATTACTTATATCTTTTAAATTAAAGTGAACAGCAATTGAATTTAATACCTTTTTTAAGCTAAAGAAGCACAGGTACTCACGTACGTACATAAGTACACAGATATATTACAATATGTAATTATTTCAAGCTATAATCAAAAATCGAGATATCTTGTCGATAAAGACATTTTTTTTCACATGGACATCCTTAATGTAAAGTTTCGGTCATACTGTAATAATAATAGGTCAGTGCTATATCATGTATTACTAGCTATATACGTAGTGATAATAGTGATTAGATAAATTATAAGTCACATAGTTATAGTCATCGAAAATGCGCATTACTTATTTAAAATTGTAAAAAATTCAAATTAAAACTATTGAGTCAAATTGAATCGTATTCTCAAAATTATTTAGGCTCTCATTTGCTTGAAGCTTTTAATAATACTGTAATCATTGAACTTGATAGATATTTGTGATTATCCTACCTCGTCGAAATTAGTTTTTTTTTTAAATATCATAGGAGGCAAATGAACATGTAGGTCACCTGATGTTAAGTGATCACCACCGTCCATATACACTTACAACACCAGGGAAACCGCAAGCACGAGGAGGGGGGAGGGTTAGGGGGAGGGGCGGGGAGAGGGAGGGGAAGTGGGTATCCAGCGCTATCAGTGACCGAACGAAACACAACAATGCAAGCACTGTTACTTCACGTCGCGTCGGTTTTCTGTGAGAGGGTGGTACTACCTTAGGCGAGCTGACCCATTCATGCTGAAACCAGTAATAGCCTCAGGGTGGTTCTACCACCTAAAAATAGTATTATTGGTAATTACCATAAGTAAAATATTGTGAATTCTAACATGCAATATAGCAGTGATAAATGTATTATTTATTACGTTGTAGTTACATTAAAATAATTATAATTATATGCCTAGACTACAGATAACTATCAGCAGATTATTCAAACAAATATACATATAATAAACAAATCACGTCTTAAAATCCCTAACATACTTTAAATATAGATTGCCAAATAAAAACTTTTAACAAGATAAGATTTTTATAAGTATTTTCCTCATGACCCGGAGAAACTGATAATCAAGGAAAATTCTGCAATATAGCAATAGTAGAATTCATTGACATATGTACACTGTATTTTTTTTCTGTGTATGTACATCAGAGACAAATAAAAATTAATGTACACTATGTACTACGTTTGACTAAATTTATTTTAAAGTAGCTACTAACATATTATTATTTTAAGACGTTTTAAATTTGAGATATTTTGATATAATTAAAGTTTATTAGAACAAAATATGTTAATTAAATGGGAAAGTATCGTTAGGCACGATTAAATAGAATCGATTTTTTTTTGTATTGTTTTTGGCCTATAAAACTAATAATTTGATGACACCCAAATCAAAAAGCGAATTTGGTAAATAACGGGTACCGTAATGCGCATCACTAGTATTTTTTAAATCATTTTTTTTCAAATTTGACCTAGTAACACCGCCTTGTTTTCTTACTGGCAACTCTTATCTATGACTGGCAACACTTGTTGCATTGATTGACCTGACTGGAAAAACTAAAAAAGTCAGAAAAAGCGTTTACTTTACGATTTCGTTTATTGATTTTGAATTAATTTTGTGAAATAAATTCATAGATTTAAATATAAGATAGAAACCCGTATTTTACAAATTGCTAATAACTAATGTTCACTTACAAATATTACAAATTTAATAATGTATGTCCAGAAAAAACTTTCTTCACCCTGACACTCGGCATTGGGTTGGTTAATGTCTTATACAGTTGATTAACTCTGATTTTAAGGTAAGCAAAGTTAATTATTTCCGTCAATCGTTTATAAACTTCTTATAATATTATTAGAATTAGCCTTCATATTTGTAAAGCTAAGTCGGACGAATTATTATAAACATCTGTGCCTGAGCGTGAAAAAAAAGTTGTATTACTGTTTTAGAGCTTTGCGTGCCTAAAAGTAATGGTTTATTATACAGTATAATATTTCTATAGAAAGAAGTTATTATGTCGCAGTATTCGTTGTATCGTAGAGAAATGGTTGTGAATCACAGGTAATGGTAAAGTGGAACTCGAAAATGCGTAAAAGAAAATTGTAACTTCAGTGCAATTGGATTTAATGAATCAGTTCTGATTTTTGTTTGTTTATATTGTTATGTATGTATATACCAATGTTTTCTCATTTACCACTTACATCAAAACAGGAATGAGATTGAAACTTGGGTAGATAGATAGTTAACTTTCAATCAACACCTTTTGATGTATATTGTACATGTATGTATAGTATAGTCAACTCTAGTTTACATTTTAAACTGACTTGTTTACTAATTAATTATCATATAATTGTTTTATAAAGATGAGTAATTATTATCATCTGTTTTAAAACTATTACCTTTTTACATTATTAGTTATAAATTTCAAAATATATTTCTAATAATTTATAATAAAGAAATTATCCAAACAACAAAAATGTTTGTTTCTTTGGAAAAAAAATATTCATTTTAAAAAAGAGTCAGCATTAATTATATTAATTTATCAATCTGGAAAATGAGATAAGCAAGTAATTTATTAAGATACTTTTTGTCTTATATTAAATATTGGCCTTTGACATAAATTTGTCTGTCTTATTTGAAATGTATGGATCTTGGCTGAAATTATTCACGAAATCTACAGGAATGTTAGCTGAAAAAGAAGTAAATAGCTCAACTGAATTAAATTTCTTTACAAATGAAATGTTCTACCACACCATACATATCAATGTTGAAAAAAAAATTTTGTTTCAAATTCTTACACATTATCAATATGTATTAATTTAAAATTACCATAGTATGTAAACATGTCTGTTTGTTAACTTGTAATTTGTTTAATATTATATTTATCTTATGTCTGTTGCCCTTCTGGTGCTCTAGATGCAATGAAAAATATGTTATGGCCTATTCTATAACACAAACAACCTCTATTCCAAATTCCAACATAATTACTCAAACAAAAGTATTTTATATTTATAGCTTTATATGAAACTAATACCAACTATCACATCCCACTAATACTTTTGAAATTCAGGGCATATTAAGCCCTAATTTATGATGTTTATCTTTTTATCAAAATAATGAATAATAAATTCGACTACATGGGTTACCTGAGTTTTCATGATCTCACTAAATTGGCTTTTAGTGGAATACAAATAAGTATTCTGAATAAACTTATTCTTTTCATTATATACAAGAGATATTACACAAATGTACACAAAAATGTGTAGCTTTTTATTGAGAGACATGTCAAATCAGTTCATCGAGAGATTACCTCTTACAAATGTTTAATATTGTGTAATTATGGAATACTTATAAAAAAATGTTTCTAGATTCAAAAAGGATTCAATGATACGTGAATTCTATGATACATCTGATGAAGATGATATGGAAAGTCAGTATCAGATAGACCCTGAGTGCATGGTGCTAAGCCCACCTGATAAGGATATGCACAATCGATGCTGCGGTGGCAAAGCTTGGTGTATCAAGGTACCTTTTCTCTTTGGTTTTAAATCAATTCAATTCCTATGAATCTATCATCTAGGTTGTTATTACAAGATAAATGATTAAATTATAATGTACAAAACCATTTAGCAAATCATCATTTTATTTCTTAGTCTTTGATATCTATATGAGTATAGAAAATAATCAGATTAAGTTGTGATCTTAATTATGTATTTATTAATTATATAATATTCCATATATTATAGAAAATGGCAGACAATAAAGAAAGAAAATAGAATAAGGATAGTTAAAATATACAAAGCTGAAACTTAACAATGTGTCCACACAGAGATAAACCTATTATATATTATTTAAAAGTTAATTTATATAAAAATAGGTTTAGGTAGTAAATAATTAATGTAGAAGTATAAGGTGGACTATTTATTTCTTAATTATAAGTTAATTAATCTACTAATATTTATTTTTAGTGATTAATCTTTTACAGTTTTTCTAATTATAGAAACTCACTGAGTCTATGAAAAAGTTGCAAATATATTAACTATTGTTATAAGTATAGGTCATCCCAAACTTTGCAAATAGTTGCAGAGTAAACAAACGTTAGCTATTGATTTTTTTTTATATCATAGCAGGCAAGCAAATACTTGGGTCACCTGATGTTAAGTGATCACCACCGTCCATAGACACTAACAACACCAAGTGAGTCGAAAGTGCGTTGCCAGCCTGTGTTTAGGGGAAAGGGTGGGAGGGGCGTGGACCTCCAGCGCTGTCACTGACCAAACGAAACGCAACAATGTTAATTCACGTCAGTTTTCTATGAGAGGGTGGTATAGTACCCCGTCTGGGCGAGCCGACCCATTCATGCTGAAACCAATAATAGCTTCAATGTGATATGACTTGTAAACATAATTTAATCATATAACTAGTATTATAATTAATTAAATGAAGGTTGGTGGTATTTTCACTAACACTTCCCTCTGTAAATAGTTGTTATATGCATTGTATAAATGTGGAGAATAAGTTTTTGTTTGAATAAATTACACTATGAAATATTGTTTCAGGATATCTGTGGTATAATATGTGCAGTCTTAACATGGTTACTGATATTGTATGCAGAGTTTGTTGTTATGATGGTTATGCTTCTGCCTGGTCTGTCAACTTACCCCTTTTACAGCTATGCCAATATTTTTATATTTCAAAGTCTGGCATTTCTAGCATTTGCATCTCATCTTCGAACTATGTTTACTGATCCTGTAAGTGTGTGTATATTTATTCTGTTACTTTTAATAGTAATTATCCTCAAATGATTGCAGTGCATATTTAAATATTTGGAATACATAAATGCTAATTTAACCCTATAAGGAAGGCATAATTTCACAATAATGATCAGAAAATTGACAGATTAAAAAAAATTAAGTGCTTTGTTTCCAGAGCGAAAAATGTGCATAATTATTATTGGAATTTACGAAAATTCATGTATAATAAGTAGTGTATAAATAAATAGTGATCTCCAGAAATGACTTAACAAACTTTGTTGACCTATACAAAACAAAGTATTTCTTTCCATGAACGAAGAAAAATACACTCGAATACGTCAAGAAACAATTGCCGATCGCCGTTAATAGTAGCGTGCATAATTTAAGCCGAACCTAACAGTATATCTGGAATCGATATTTTTAGGATATTTATAACGTCACTAGTATGGCGGCGTTCGTTCGCTAAGGATTATTAAAATAATTGATATATATACATGTATTATATGTTAGAACATTGTACATTGAACATTGTACCGACCCTACTTATGTGGGATAAGGGTAAGAAGAAGAAGAAGTATTATATGTGAGAACAAATTGGAGAGTTTGGACAGTTCATCTTTCTATTTATAAAATAAAAATGTTATTTACAAAATAGTTACATTTCTGCTTAATACTTTCATTAAGGTTTTTCATACTTGCCAAATATAATAAAATGGAACCTTTTAATTTCTTGCACCAACTAGCAGTAAACCAAAATGTATAGTACAAATATATTAGATTAAATATTTGATAGATTTTAAAACTATCAAAACTGCTATTACATTGCTTAGTATGGACGTGTAAAGATGAGTAGATGAGTAAAGTATTTATTACATAATAGATAGTCTATTTATTTTAATCAGCAATATCTATATTCTGATCATTTCATATCAACAAAATATTAATACACTTGTAGGACTATTATTTGGGTCAATTTGTAGTTAATAATAAAATATCAATAACAAATACTATTTATTCATTGCAATATTATAATCTCAAAGTTCCATAGAGAACACTTCACCAATGCAGTCCTTAATGATTGGAAATGAATTTTGGTAATAAAGTAAACAATATTTTTGCATTGTAGGGTGCAGTACCCAAAGGTAATGCAACTAAAGAAATGATAAAACAAATGAGTTTCCGTGAAGGGCAAGTTATTTTCAAGTGTACCAAATGCTGCAGTATTAAGCCAGAGCGAGCTCATCATTGCTCTGTGTGTCAGCGTTGCATAAGAAAAATGGATCATCACTGCCCTTGGGTTAACAACTGTGTTGGTGAAAATAATCAAAAATATTTTGTTTTATTTACGGTAAGTAGTGATTTCTTTTAGTCTCTTAGATAAATTTTCTTTTGCAAATCGAATCAAATCAAAAATACTTTATTCAGTTTAGGGGGAGATAAGATAAGGGACTTATGAACGTCAAAACTATCCACCGGTTCGGAAAACAACCCAATCATCAAGAAAAACCGGCAAGAAACTCACCTTTGTAACATATATATTTCCAATACATCATACAATCATTTTTAGTGGAAGCACAGAGAGAAGTTAATTCCAGATATCACCATCGTTCACATTGTTCACTCTATAATAGTCATTTGACACCAAAACCGCCTTTGACGAGTAACTTAAACTTACAGTCCGGCAAATTGGTAACATGCTTTGGGACTTTATTGTAAAACCTAACTCTATTACCTAAAAAACTATTACTGGTTTTGCTAAGTCTGAAATATGGGATGACCAGTTTGTTAGAGTTTCTAATATTTAGATTATGCTGGTCTTTTACTAAATGCAGTCTTTCAAAGTTTTTGTGTACATACATTAAATTGTCAAGAATGTATTGGGAGGGTAGAGTTAAGATACCATTAGTTTTTAGATTAGTCTGTCTATTTTCTTTTTAAGTATACTGTATATTCTATATATTATTTACCTATTAGTTAGCTAGTACAAAGTTTTTTAAAATTATACATATATGTATAAACTAGGTACTGTATAGTTTCCCATTGTCATGTCATGTGGTTTTACTTTTTACACAAATAAATAGTGATATTAATACACGGATTTCAAAATGTGAATGCTAATTTCATATTATTGAAAGCATTAATTTTATGTTTTTGTTTATGTTCATTTTATAATATACTGTATGTGCATGGTATTGTAGACCTTTTTCTAAGTTTGTTAGCTTTTTGGCTAGGTACCAGGTAACTGTATGTATAGATCTGATAGATGCACTTGAAAGTTTTTCCACCTCTAGGCTTATATCAACTTAAACCATGTCATAATTTAACGTCAAGTGTGATTTTGGTCAAAATGTTGAATATTACAATAAATTAAATATAAGTAATAACTTGAGAGCCATCAAGTGTAAAGTATAATTTGATAACTCTTTGTTCACAAAAATGCAGAATAGAAATACAACATATTATGTAATGGAAATATAAAATTTCAGTTCTATATAGCGGCAATATCAATTCACGCGGTCTGCCTAGCGATTTATCAATTCGCTACCTGCATAAGGCATGAATGGCGCGATTGCAGTACATATTCGCCGCCGGCCACCGTCGTATTGTTATTATTTCTTATTGCCGAAGCTTTGCTGTTTGCTATCTTCACAGCAGTTATGCTCGGCACACAGTTACACGCAATATGGAATGATGAGACAGTAAGTAAATCTTGTTGCTATTTTAAATAACGCACGTGGTAACGTTATAAATAATATAAGTTTGCTGAGCGTTTCATATAATGTGGAGTAAAATACCTCTACTAACCTTTGCTCGCGGCTTCGCTCGTGTTATTGCGGAGTTAACTTAACCCTTGGGTACATTAACAATACATTTTTTGTGGATGAAAGGTACTCGTGACCTTTTCTGCAATCCTGACATCGTGTTTGCTAAATTTCATGATTGGTTCAGTAGTTCATTCATGAAAGCGTAATAAATAAACAAAGTTTCGCAATATTAATTAAGATGACCATTGGTTTTCTCTAAATTTGCATTAGTAAGAGACCCAGGTATTGTAGTGAAAATCATACACACATTGCACATCACTGAGTCGTAAGTTGTGATCTGTCATAATTGAACATACGTCTGATTTTTATGTAATACAAGCTAATGTCTGCATTATTCCTTTGATAATAAAATGTATCCTGTATCATATTTTACTATATAATTAACTTCTATGTATAATTTCATTAAAATGCGTCCAGGCAACTCAGTGTAATTGATAGATAAATATATAGAGCATATTTATATTTATTTTTGGTAAATGGTTTCTACTTGCTTAAATGAGTGCAAAAAGACAAATCTTCCTGTTGAGGTTCCTTAGTAATAGCAAGTAAATTTTACCAAAAAAAAAGAGCAACTTCAAAAAAAATCATCGGAACATTCATGACCATGGTTACATAGGTATCTATCTACCTATTCTTAGACTATTATAAACCTTCCAATATCTGTCATCTTTTTTCATTTTCATTTTTTTCATTTTTCATCATTCTTATTCGATTTTGAGGAGTTTCCTGCTATATCTTCGAAATCGAAGCTGCAATGTAAATGAAAAAAATTGGACGTCTTTTAAAATATTCCCTATATAGTAAAAAAAGATTTTTCTAAATCAGTTTATAAATGATGTAGTTCTGAGGTAACAAATAAATACAAATTGAGAAAGTTGAAAGTTGGGTGAAAATGTAGATCAAATTAAATCGATTACTTGAGATACTAAAGATTTTATTCCATGTAACACTAGTGAATTAAACATTTTATTCCATGTAACTCTACTAAATTATAGATTTTATTCCCTATAACTCTACTGAATTAAAGATTTTATTCCATGTAACTAGGGAATTAAAGATTTTATTTCATGTAACTAGTGAATTAAAGATTTTATTCCATGTAACTCTAGTGAATTAAAGAGTTTTTTCTATGTAACTCTATTGAATTAAAGATTTTATTCTATGTAACTGTAGTGAATTAAAAAGTTTATTCCATGTAACTTTACTGTATTAAGGATTTTATCCCATGTAACTCTAGTGAATTAAAGAGTTTATTCCATGTAACTTTACTGAATTATAGATTTTATTCCATATAACTCTACTGAATTAAAGATTTTATCCCATGTAACTCTACTAAATTAAAGAGTTTATTCCATGTAACTCTACTAAATTATAGATTTTATTCCATATAACTCTAATGAATTAAAGATTTTATTCCATGTAACACGGCTGAACTAAAGATTTTATTCCATGTAACTGTAGGGAATTAAAGATTGTATTCCATGTAACTCTGCTAAATTAAAGATTTTATTCCATGTAACTGTAGTGCATTAAAGATGGATTTTATTATAGTTAACTTTACTGAATTAAAGATTTTACACCATATAACTATACTGAATTAAAGAGTTTATTCCATGTAACTAGTGAATTAAAGAGTTTATTACATGTAACTTTACTGAATTAAAGATTTTATCCCATGTAATTCTAGTGAAATAAGGAAATTAATACAGTTTACTTCACTGAATTAAAGATTGTATTCCATGTAACTCTCCCGAATTAAAGATTTTATTCCATGTAACTGTAGTGAATTAAAGATTGTATTCCATGTAACTCTGCTGAATTAAAGATTTTATTCCATGTAACTGTAGTGAATTAAAGATTTTATTCCATGTAACTTTACTGAATTAAATTTTTTATTCCATGTAAATGTAGTGAATAAAAGATTTTATTCCATGTAACTCTAGTGACTTTTTTTTATTACATTATTAATTTGTTCGAATATGTTTAATATATTAAATTGCCAAATTTTATAGAATTATTGTAATTTTAATTACTAAATTTTCGTTATAAATATGTTTTTGTTTTATAGGGTATCGAGCAATTGAAGAAGGAGCAAGCGCGCTGGGTTCGCAAGTCTCGCTGGAAGAGTATACAATCGGTGTTTGGTCGATTTTCAATACTCTGGTTTTCGCCTTTCACCCAACCATCGCCTAAAACAAAAGTAGAAAGTTATTTATATAGCGTATAAGTAGATTTAGTTACGTGTCGAAACAGTTTTAACTGCTGCTCTGTGTATGTTTGCACGGGCATTAATTTGATTAACACAGTAACAATTTTATTAAATAATTATCTTAATTTATATCCGGCCGGTCAGTCTGATATACAGACGAGCAAGCAATATTATAGTTTAATTTCTATATCTAACACAAGTTACTACATATATGCTTTATAAAAGCGTCATTTGATTTTGTCCTGTATAAATATGAACCGATGTTATTGTTTACGAATAATTGCGACTGAAATATGAATAACATACTATGTAGTGTATTTTATTAGGTAATCAAAAAATTGCATTTACTTATTTCGTAGGTAATTAACTGTTAACGGTCGATTAATCGATTGTTCAATCGATTTTACGCTTTTGAATAATTAAGATTAAATAATTAAATGGAATCGATGAAAAAATATTAATTCATAATGTTACATAATTGTAATTTTGCAATTCTACTCTCCGTATAAAAAAGACCACTATATTTTTGAGTACAAGCCAGAATAATGTTTGTAAAACTTTTACAGTGTTATAACATTCTATTTTGGTGAAATTGGTAACTCTGGGTGTCGTCTAGATTATATTTATTGTTAATGAAACAATAGTTTTATGAGATCTCTAGTAAATTAGCGGTATTACGAACTTGTGCTATGATGAGAGTTCAAATAACAAAAATAATATGTATAGTATATTTATAAAAGCTAAGGATCAAAGTATTTATGGGTGTAAATCGAGGGCATAATAAAACAATAAAATAGTACGCTTTAATATATATTTAATTGTTCTAAAATGAATTGAGCTAAAATAAGGCTAATTACAAGGACATGGGAACACATTAGAGATTTGTATTTCGTCACAAGTCGGTTAATATAGACATATATATAGGGGGAAGTCCCCTAGTGGCGGGCACCTAAGGTTTTTTTAAATAAAATAAAAAATATTTTAAGGAATGTTTATTTATTTATGACTTACAGTAGTAGATCATAAAGTTAGAAATCAACTTAAATTTTAAAAAAAAACAACACTTGTTTAAAAATCTATACTAATGTTATAAAGTTGGAAGGTTCGTTTGCTTACACGCGTAACGATGAATAATGTCTCAAATTCGGTTTTTTTTTTCTATTGAGAGCTTTCGTAGAGTGTTAGCGTTAATTCGAAGTAACTATTCCACGCGGTCGAATCCGCGGGAACAGCTAGTAATGAATACCATCGATGAAACTTTGGTAACAAAAATATTAATTTATTAAAGTGGCACCTAGTACCGGACGAATATTTCAGAATAGCCTGCATCGTTCACATACGTAGCCATATCCACACTCTGGAATGTCTGCATATGCTTTATGTACTCAACCACGACAGGATAAGCACTGGATCCAGTCTTCGCCAGTGTCTTCTATGCAAACTACGCAAATTGTTGTGCTTGTGTTAGATGTTTCAGTTAATGGCTCTACTTTATTACCACTTTTCTTTTAGACTTTACGTTTTTCGCTTGTTTTCCGTTATGCTCTTTCCTTTGGTTGTTACGTCTTTGGTTTGCTTTCCTTTGCCTCCAATTGTTGAAATGTCAGAATGCCTTTTCATGAAGTTGTAGTAATAATGCTTACCAGCATTGCCTTTCTCTTTATTAAATCGATAAGGAATCTTCATGACTTCAACTAAGTCATAGGCTAATTTCAGAAACTCACTTTTCATAAGCGGCTTACATCCATAAATCCGTACGTAATCAGTGAACCTACCCAACTTTGGTTTCATTGATACTTCCAGATTTAGCGTCTTTATATTGTCATGTACAGTGCATTAAGGAATATTGTATCGCATTGCAGAATGTCTTACACTCAGTGTATTTGACATAGCTTATCAGTAGCAGTTTGTAAGTTTTGTGGCACTTCTCTTCCATTTCTCTTCGTTCTTCTACTCTAAAACAGAATGAATTAATTACGTAAATTCTCTCAAGACATATCAATATGTTTACTGTCCGGTGTTAAGTGATGACTTAGTGTCCGGTGCTAAGGGCCAAACAATCTCGTACATTAGGTGGTACGTACCAAAATTGTTTAAAAATCTAATAATATTCTACGAGTTTATGGATAACAATCAAATACTACTTTTATTTTTGAATACCACTAAAATGTAAATTTATAAATATGCCAGAATCACTTACATTGATTTTTACGGGATGTCGTGATTTCTTGCAAAAAACAGCAAACGTCCGCTCCCGCTATGGCATAGCTCCCCGCGCCCCTTTGTATTTTGAATCGAACAGGTTTATACTTGATCAAATAGTACGCGTGTCCGGCGGTAGGTGCCATTCGGCATTACGTGACTTCCCCCTATATATTCTAAGGAAATAATCGTTGGTTCTAGATGTTTTAACGTATTGTCTATGTTCGATATCGATCAAAAAGTGTAGTCCGACTAGTGATTTGGTTAAAATATCAACTAAAAGGCCTGTAAATTATTTTTGATAAGTAGCGATGGGTAGTTTCTTTTTATTTCTAATAGCGTTCTAATTATAATTATTAGAACAACAAATGATAATAATTTTTATTAGAAGCTTTGAAAATATGACATCATAACAACAAATAAGTGGAAAGTGCGAACGAATCAAGATGAAACTTTTATTAATAGGCTGGATTATTGTAATCACTGATTTTGATGTGTAATATTTTCAAAGGTTTCACTCTGTAGAGAGTAGTGTAGATTTTTTTATGCGATTGGAAACAAACGAACGTCCGGTTCACCTAATGGTAAGTGATCATAGTCGCACGTGGGCTCCTGAGACGTGAAAAAAACGTACCCGAAAACCGTACAGTAGATGACCTCTACTATTGAAGATAACATAGATGAAATTTCAATTTGTGGCAAGTCGTTAATATTATCACTATATATTATAAAATAAAGTCCTCTGCCACGGTATGTCTGTCTGTTCGCGATAAACTCAAAAACTATTGAACGGGTTCTCATGTGGTTTTCACCAGTACATACGGCCCGCTAGTAATAATTGAGTCGTTAGAATAGTTAAGCTTTTTCAACATAAAAAAAAACAACAGAAGAGTTTTTTTTTTGTGAAATACACTAACTTCAATTATTTGAGATATGTTTTCACATCAAAAGCATAAACGAAAATTACACATCTTTATAGGTTTAATAAAAGATTTACAATTAACGATAATCATATTGTATTATTTATGCATAAATACATAATAGGAATAATAATTGGTAAATTATTTTAATTGAAAATGGTATAATATTTTTTTTTAATTAGATAGACTATTTTTTTCATAGGCTTATGAATTGGATTCCATAGTTTAAGATAGAATAATTTCCAATGATTCAATCATATTAATTAATTCTTTCTTTTTTGTATCTTTTCTATATTTATTTTGTTATTCAAATATATTCGTTGGAATTATGAATTTTATTTTTATGTATAAATTGTATGGGGTAAATCCTATGTGACGAAAGTATCAAAGATATTAGCTTTTTGGGCATAGGTCAGAATAAGTGGTTTCGCAAAGTTTCACAATTTTTATAATCTCGTTTTAATGTCCAGATAAAGACTTCTCTACCTATTGGAATACTTCGTGTTTATCGTAACGCTTAAGGCTTATATCCAAATATACTCATAACAACATATTTAGATAATTTTATAGTATTTTAATGGTTTTTCAAGTTAGCTATGCGATAAATACTGGTTATACGCAGAAAAAACCACAATGGGAAATTCTTACACAATTTATGTCCTTCTGAGCTTTGTTAAAATTATATAACGCATTCATAACTCTCGTATTAATGTACCCGTGTATAAAATCATTACATTTACGGCATACATTACAATCGTTATGGCATAAGAAGTTCTTTTTGTAGGATCTAAGTATAATGTTTTTAATTCATAGAGCATAGAACAACGCATAAACAAATACCTTCATACAAAATAATTAGATATGCCGTATATTAATCTATATAATAGCGACACGCTATGTTGGCCGTTTTGAGGTTTTGAGGAATTAATAACTAAGTTTTAAAACGTAAGTTGGTGTTCTTTGCAATAATTATGTGCAGTTAGTACTAAAATTTATCGGATATATAATTTTAGTACACTGAATTATTTTATATTTATAACTATATACAATGTATCTATCTAAAAATATTAAAATAGTAATAAACTAAAATAAAAAAAAACTAGTAAATCTTTTTCACGTTGTTACTCACAGATAAACAGCGCCGTTTGTCAGAACCCATAATGAATTATAACTATCAGTATACTTACTTACCACAATGTTCAGCATTTATATTTTTTAAATTCGAAATAATATTATATATATTTATGCCCTATATATAATTATATATATATCGGATCGGTGGCCAGCACAACTACCACGTCTAGCAAACTCTCGTCAATGTTTAATGCAAACCAAAGCAGCGTTTGATATATTTTTTCGAAAATAAATCTACATCCACGTCACTATTATGATGTGTCAAAACGGCCGTCATAGCTTGTCGCTATTGTAATAATGTGTTATTGGTAAAAGATAACGTCATGTTTAAGCAATAACGCTTTATTTGGCTACACAACAAACTTCTTAATGCATAAAACATATTTTTGTATTGATTACATATCACGTGAGTATATGCATAGTTATCATCTCATGTCTCTTGTGGGATATTCTTCTATATCATATAAGACTGCTTAATGTCACAACCCCCGGGCTTATTACATATATAATTGTAGAGCAGTATAGACTTACACACGTGGAATTAAAAAGAAACGAGAATATAACTTAAGGGGGTTACGACACAGGTTGAGGAACGTAAACGTACAAATATTTGAATCAGGAATTGGTTTAATTGTTGTGGTTTTCTTTATATGATCTGACATATTTTTGTATTAAGATAATCCGTGAAACGAATGGATTATCTCGATTTATATGCGCTTACAGAAATTTGTGTGTACGCTATTAAAGTAAATATATAAAACCAACGTAGCCTTACTCATTTTATTGCTGCATAAATGATAATATATATTTTTAATATAATTGAGTGTTTTAAATGTAATAATTTTCAGATTTTAATACGGTGTCAATATTACAAGCACTCACAGCTGGTACTGTAGTCGCATTAATTAAATTTATGGCTGCGACATAATTAGTGTTGTTGTTTAATTTAAAATAGATTAGTGACTTTCTTTCATAGTTAATCGATGGTTAACTTGGTTTCTGTAGCTAATTTTTTGAATAGGGGCCATTGTAGCAGCTCTGCTAATCGTTAATAATAGGAAGATTCGGTCTTAGAAATGTCGATAATTTGGACAAGTGTTGTTTTAAAAAAAATTAAATTGTACTTGAGCTCTTTATGACAATTAAAAGTCTTTAACAACATTATTCCATAGATTTTACAATTTATAAATATTCACACAGACTAGATCTTCCTACCTATAACGCTTAGCATCGCCGCCGTAAAGATAACTGTTATAATAGCGCTTAGTTATTGTATATAATATGAAATCTAGCTCCATAGATAAAAACACATTACCTTTAGTTTGATATTGTAATATAGAAAAATTAGGTATAATATTTGTTTTAGTAACGATTTATTTTTCTATGGGATTCTTTATTTTTTTATATTAGGCCTAGTAGATTATAATGTGCTAACATTATTGAAAAAAACCTATGATTATTTCCATATATGTACAGGTGTTATTGTGTTATGGTCCAGCTGATAGGGCGATAATGGTACAAAAATTGTTTCCACGCAACGTGCCTAGTTACCATTCAATATCATAGCGTGCATAATATATTATTGTCATGTTGCTTCATATAAACAAGTGCAATTATTTGTTAAAATATATCAACGAATAATACTGAATTTAATGTGTGTTTGATGTCTATACAATGATATATAAATATGCTTGTTTTTCATAGTAAGCTATTTGTGTCTGTTTGCTAGTTATTGGAAATAAAAATACTAATGTAATAAAGTTATATTTAATACGTGCCTGATGACTTGTTACCAGAATCCATGATTGTTTATAAGATCATTTAAATGTAAAATATATTCTTTTATATCACTACCCGTTACACACATACCATTAGTTTATGTGCGATCTCAAATTGTCTGGTAAAATATTACTTGGGGGTCTTGATAAAAAGGGAAATACACCTAACTGGGTGAATCCGAAACGTCAAACATTATCTAAATACATTTATCTATACATGCCATTTAATATACATATATAATGGTATATGTGGTCAGTTCTGAATAGGAAAACATGTAAATTGCAATTTTGTATTTACATAAAACCTCACATTCCTGTTTGTACGTGTCAAATGTGTTTCTTGAGCCGATTTTCATGATACCAGAGTGATACGTTGTCATAAATAAATTATCTTTTGTATAATGAGAAACAAACATAAATATAATACTCGATGTTTTTTATTAGCTATCTTGGCCAATTTCATATCATTGTAATAATAATAACAATATATTTTATCTCATGTTAACTTAGTGTCAGTATTAGATTTTATGCTTTGTTGTCTCTGGTCACAAGCTCGAACAGTAAAATGCATTATCAATAAGCTTTTAGTACAAGGTGCCTTACATAAGTAGGCTTTTAGTGCAAGGTGCCTTATTCAGTTAATTTATTTTTTTGTAAGCAATAATATGCCTGATTAAATATGACAGAATTTACATAATAATATACATGAGATTCGAAGGTCATAAATATATATTCGATTGAATTTATATGATTAATATGATTTTAATTTAATAGTAATCTTTTATAGAAAGTATTAACGTATCAGTTCAGGTTATTAAAACCAATCCTTGGATATATCTTTGGTTTTATCTGGCGACAAATTTGTTAATCAATCGTTTACAATATGGGAATAATTTGTAAAGATAATAAAAAATAATTTACAAAACGTTTTATGTAGTAAGATGAAGGTAGAGTTCACAATCAACATGCTTTACAGTTTTCTTGACTCTTAATAACATTTCGTATTCATTTGTATTTATAATTTCATAATTAAATTATTTAGAAATTCCAACAGTAGTATTTATTATATTTCTTTCAACGTCAATTTTTTGAAGCTATCCAAGTTCGAGGATACAACAACGAAACTGGTTTTTACGTGTCAAATATATTTGGTGGTACAACTATACTCAAAAATGTATTATATCTCATTCATATTTGTTCTATACAAAGAAGTTCCTTTAAATAGGTTCGACTTTTATGATACGGGGTTAGTCTAAATTTTCCTTATTATTTATTTAGGGTTTTCGTAACTATTTCTTCTTCCACAGAGTAAAATGGGGTATTGTCTCATATTATAAGGTTAGTGTTTTCTTGTGCTTTAGTGATAGAAAATAATCGTGTTTTGCTTGTTAGAATATTTTGTGATATATCAGAAATCATGCTTTGATTTATTCATTCGAAATCACGTAGGTTGTGCACAATAACCAAACTATATTACGCAAAGTAATAGTCCGGATTCCACCTTGCAGTATTTTAGAGGCCAGGGCTTTTCTGGAAAAAACAACTGTGGAGGCGCCAGTAATATTAAACGCGATTGTACCAATTACTATGTTTTACCCGCGGCTTCAGGCGTGTTAATGTACATTTGTTTTTTGGACGAAAGGTCTCCCGCCCATCTTTATGTGCCTTTAAGAACATGCATAAAAATATCACGACGATCGATTGGATAGTTTAGGAGTGAAAGTGTAACAATTAAACTCATTCGTATTTATAATATTACCAGTTGTATGCTATAACGTCAAAATTCTTTCGTAATTTTTTTTTAAAGTTTTCATAAACTCCCTTTGAACGTTATGCATTTCGCAAGTAGATTATTCTTATAGCTTACGTTATATAGTATTTTATATTACTAAGTAAATTGCAATAGGGATGTTAAATCGCTTTTGTGCTTTGCATTATGGCTGTTCGGTTGTGGAGTCTCATAAAAAATAAGAAAATTTACTACCAAGGATTTGTGTTTATTAGTCAACGTGTGTAACGCTTCTGATGTATTATTAAGGAAGGTAACTGTTATACCACTATTTCGATTGTTCGTTTGAATGCACAGTGTATTAAGATACTTTAATGTGTTTAAAAGAATTTACTAATATATAGTATTCTTTTAAATATAGATATATAATATCTTTTGCACTATATGAGGCTTTGTAATTCTGTGCGTAGGTACATATTATGTAAAAATCAACGGTTTCATAGTTACTGGAATCTATTGTACCTGGTTTTTAAATTGCAACTGTTAATTTGTTTATATTATTATTTTTTATTATTTATTTTATTATATAATGTAAGATTTTTTACAATTGATCACATGTGATCAGAATTAATTGCTATGATATTTTTATGCATACTGTGTATGTATTGCACCTAATTTTGATTTCACATTTATAAATTATTTGGTTTATTACATTAATTGTTTGAGATATAACGCTAAGAATAGTTGATCGAAACCGTAATGGAATTTACAAGTGTTGTGTATAATTATTGAATATAGATTAGCATCAATTTAATATACGTTATTTAGCGATCATACATGTGGATTAAGCACTAAGTATCCTAAATATAAATGATATTTATGATATAATAAGTATTGGAAAAAAATATTTTCATTAAAGATAAGTTATGGAATAATGTGTTTTTTTTTCAAGTATTTCCTGATGCTTTACCGCTTTGTTTGTTACACCAAAACTAGTACCTTTTGCACACGTTATATCCTGATAAACGAAAAATGAGGAAAATGCAATGTAATGGTATGTAAGAGTGATGTTGGCCGAATACGGTAGCCGTGCGAATTTGCAATCTACAATGTCGTCGTAGCGACATGTTTTTTTGGAATAGGTCAGTTTTTCTATAGTTATCTATATAGATCTTAGAGCCTTTTGATATATATTTGTAGACCAGTAGCGGCATGGAAGCTGTGCTTGATGGTCACTCTGCTATTCGTTGTTATTTTGTTATAGTATACTTAATATCAGTTGAAATATCGTTATATTTCTCGGTCATCAAACATATATCATTTTTAAATAATATAGATGACGAGTTTGAAACATATTTACACAATAGCTATACTTATTATTTATTTTATGCGTATGTGAATATCTAATTAAATTAATAAAAATAAATGTAAAATTATAACATATTTAATGATACTTTCGGGCGAACAAAAGGATGTTTTGGGTTACAATCGTCAAATGGAATAATGTTTAAACGGGTTGAGATACCGCTGTCCGTATCATTGTAACAATAGCTCTAAAGGGAAAGTATGATATTACGGAATCGCGTGCGTCGCAGAGACTCATGATTTTCGAGTTTAAATGTGAATTGCCATAGATAAGTGAATTGCTCAGCGTCAAGGTGACTGACTACCGCTGACCACAACGTTATTTCGTACAAGTTTCGGCTCGACGCGACGCAGACCTGTTATATTACGCAACAGCTACTAGTTTATTCAGCGTGTATCACTAATTACACAGTACGTAATTGAAATGAAGCTTTGTAATTAGTTGTTATCGGTTAGTTATTCGTTATATCGCATGTTTTCAGATGCGAGCGGTGTTCTACGGGTTGTTGTGCAGTTGGTTTTTTTTGGTGTCAATAGAGTGCCGTCCATACGATCCCGAGGATGACAGCTTAAAAAGCGTACTGCCATCTAGCGGCGAGTTTGAAGCGTTTTATCCTAAAGCGGCACACGGTTTGCCTAATGGATCGTCGAGGCCAGCGCATGGTCACGGTAGTTTCTACAAGCACCGTAACCCGGCGCTGGTTGACGTGAAGAATGCGCCAGCGTACGGTTTTCGATTTGATGGTATGAGAAGATTTAATTTCGATGATGAGTAGAAGAACACTTTAATTAAACTTTAAAAAACTTATGTTACGAATTGTACGTATTAAATGATAATGAATATATTTCTATTGTAATTTTGTGTTTGTCTTTTCTGTACACTTAAAATTATTATAACAATCTTAAATATAATATTTCGTGTGTATATTAAAATATGTTTTATTTCATTTTAATGCACTGTACTATTTTTTATTTTACTGACTCTCTATATGCGCTTTAAGAATAATACTTTCTAAAATGGACGCTTCGCAGCATATAATTAATAGCTGCTATTATTAAGTCGACACATATTCTCCGAACATAAACTGTAGGTAGGTAATATGATATCTCGTTAGCTTAAATTATTCTGTTTCATAAATTTTTGTGGATACGCTATAAATAATGTAGTTGATTTTATGTCGTAAATTTGTCTTTAGGTTTGTTTATACGGAATCGTATCGTGATTGTGATCTCATATAATAAAAAAATGTTCCAAGTATGAGGCGTACTCGCGTATTGAGGGTTCCATTCTAGCATACAAAACATAAAAACGGTTCTTTTTCATAATTCAAATCCTTAACGTGAGTCCGATTGTTAAATCGAAGGGTACATTCATTGTTTAAAACTTGAATTAAAGCTTAAAACTCAAATATCTTTATAAATACATACATACATTATGAAATATTTTTGATGTATTCTTTTCCATAAAGGTCATGTAAAAACAAAAAGATATCAAAATAAACATCTAAATATGACCAATTAAAAAAAGTTTAATGTCCAAAATTCTAAAAAATAAACAATCTTTTGAACGAGTAATTAAACAAATCGCAAAATATGATACCAGGAGGGATTTTGAAAAGTACTAAAACATTACATATTAAAGGAAACTTAAAAATAAATTCAAACCATCCGATTTATCGTGGAACGCCCCATATGTACCTATGTATTATTTATTATACATATATAGTCTACATGTCGTATTTCGAGTAGTCCGGTGAAGCTGTAAAGATTGTCGGGTTAATAGCGTAGTCAATTCGAAAAAAAAATGTCCGTATTTCGTTTTGAAAACAAAAGCACTAAGCACGTTTTGGCACACTATAATATTAATCTATCGTACTTGAGCACGAGGTTACACATTTTGAGATTTCGGACTATTCTTGAATACACAAAGTTCAGAACATTTTGGTAGGTCTACATCTTATTAACCAAATAACGTTATAAATATTAATAATCTATGAATGTGATAAAAATCAGTTTTCTTATAAGTCCGCTATTATTGTATTTATATTTAGGTTTATATTATTATAATTATTTGGGATATATATATATATTTTTAATTATATTATAGTAGGCAAACGGACAGGTGGGTCCGTACGTCCGCAGGTGCGTGCGTACAAAATACACATGTCAGAAGTGAAACTTCTTTGGCGAACTAATTTTTAAGTCTTGTTTATATTTATACAAATCTAAAACTTTCGAAAAATAGAAAAAAAAGATAAATCTGCGTTTACTGCAAAGGACGTCACTTCCGTTGCATACATGCGTGACGTTACATCTGTAAAAAAAATTTACCCTCATTTCTTTTTATGTCATAAGTGGCAAACGAACAAGTGGGTCACCTGATGTTAAGTGATCACCACCGTCCATAGACACTTGCAACACCAGGGGAGTTGCAAATGCGTTGCAACCTGTCTTGTGGGAGAGGGGTAGTAAGGGAAGGAGAGTTGGGCCTCCGGCGCTCTCATTGACCGAACGAAACGCAACAATGCAAGCACTTACTTCACGTCGGTTTTCTGTGAGAGGGTGGTACTACCCCGGTCGAGCCGACCCATTCATGCTGAAACCATTAATAGC
The DNA here is from genome assembly GCA_015888305.1 of Antheraea pernyi. Taxonomy (NCBI): domain Eukaryota; kingdom Metazoa; phylum Arthropoda; class Insecta; order Lepidoptera; family Saturniidae; genus Antheraea; species Antheraea pernyi. Next base: position 159,306 of record MU158749.1, on the reverse strand, counting down.
TTCAGCGCAGCTCTACCACCTACATGATATAACACATTAACAGCTAATAAGCTATATTTATCTTTATAAATGAACTGCCAAGAATAGTTATTTGATCTTCCAAATGTTATCTTTAAATATGACTTTAGATCTTATAATATTTCTTCTTTGAATAAGATGAAGTCCTTATCATTTCATATGATCTATGGTTCATGTTGTTGCAAGCTTAAAAGCCAGGGCAGTATTTTAGAATTCCGACCCATGTGTCCCAAAGCGCCTATATCGATACACATCAACACCATCAACTAAGGCTGGATAAGGCACTGAAGCTCTGATTCTTCAATTAGGAAAATAAAAAAGTAGACTTTTGTTCGACCGTTGTTCCTCTTCAAATAAAAGGCTACTTCCAAATTTCTAGTTGTGTTCCACGTTATAAGTATGTGTAAAATTCAGTATCCACTCATTTTAAGCATTCATATTATCAAAATTGTAAATTATATTTGAACTCCTACATATACTTATAGTTTACTTTTTTGAATTACTTCTCAGCAAAGATATATCGTTATGCAGAAGCATTGTTCATGAAAATCAAACTCTCATATCTTTAGTTCAGAAATAATGGAACTCTGTAACTAATAAACCACTAATCTTACCAATTCAATTCAATATCATACAGCAATTACCGTAACAATTATATAATTAGAGAAATGCAGTTATAAACTATGGAAAACCGGTCAATAATCAAAATTATTGGGTAAATCGAAATACGTTTTCGATATTCTAGGTCGGTGTTAGGTAAATAATAATGATACGCTTTGATCAGCGTTTTATTATATTAGTATTCATTAGAACGATAAAAGAAAACCTTCTCAACATTGTCTAAGTATATAACAAGTTTTTGATAAAAAACTTTTTATAAAAATGTTTCATAGTACCTATACGATGGTAAGAAGTAAGTACATAAAAAACCTTTTATATAAAATATTTCATAGTACCTATAAGATGGTAAGAAGTAAGTACATTGATATTTTGGAACAGAATTAGGTGCCCGGAATGTTTTATGTTATTATTAATACTGTCATAGTTGAAAAATGTATCGAAATAATATGCAAGAACAAATCAATAACTAGTTCAATTATTCGCCAAAAGTTTATTCGAAACAAAATATATATTACAAGTTATTATAGTACACAGGTACATGGATTTAATTATTATTTCAATTTCAATTATTTCATTACTACATTTTTAAAGACGTCAGTAAAAGAAAACGTTTCAAGTATATGAATTTTTTTAAAGTTTCATTCAGAAGTGAAATATGCAATTTTAAATAAATAAATTTTCTTTAAAACTATTTACCTTTACTTCACTTTCAGATTTCGTTATAATATATTTCTATGTTATCTTGCACATACTGGATTCATTATTTTGAAACATTGGTTTTTAAAGATATTTTTCACAGTAATGCAGCAAAATATATCTTGGAATTCAAATAAACACCCAAATTTTTGTAAAACCAATGTTTTAATCCGTTTCTTTGACTCCGGTCGGGGATCAAACCTTGGCCATCTGCATAACCGTGTACCATCTACCAACGAGACCAACGCAAGAGCAATAAAGTAGGTATTAAATTACTATCCATACATCAGGTATTGAATTATAAGCTACTTAAAAATGACAAGTGACTTCAAAAATAATTATTCTTATACAACTTGGACACGACATTCTGGTAATTACTAAATACTTAAGAAGTCTTGTGTGTTTTTTATCAATTTCGTTGGCTTGGTGACCGTACTCATTTAAGATTTCACGCATCGGGTAGCAGAGCAAGTCAACGGACACCGACAGAAGAGCCGTGGCTATTCGTCGAGTGCCGATTGTAATAGACATGTCCCGGTGATTCGACACGAGTGTCAGCCACATCCTTCCTCTACCATTAGGGTGCACCGAAGCGCGAGCGCCAACAATTCACCCGAAACGCTATAACTTCCTCCCAGAAAAATCAACTTTAAAATACTTAAGGCCCTCCGAGAAAAAAGTGTGAAATTATTTTAAGTGGGCGTTGTCCACCAAACTCCATTTAAAATCGGGCTAATATAACGGTACGTCTAAGTAAAGATAGAGGTGAAGATAAGTTAATAAGATTATTATTATACCTCAAGTTGATGTCGGAGACCGGCTTTTAAGGACGGAATGTTCCTGATAGCGTGTATAAAAAACGCCAGATCTCCCTGGGATCGGTCATTCCGCGTCCGGAGTGGGTGTACGCATCTTCGTTCCCAAAATTATTTAATATTTTTGTGTTAAAGCCCATATGCCTTAACCCGACTGCGGGAAGTAGTTTTGATTTAAGGCTCGACAAGAGTAAACGTTGTAGTATTTAGTTATTTAGTATCATTTTTATTAATCCAGCAAGTGAGATGTACTTGAACACTAAAAGAATGGTAAGTTAGGAGTTTTTATTTCTTTATGAAACTTTACAATATGTTATTAAATTATACAATTTTATAATTATCATCACCTACGTGAAAAATAGGTATTATTTCTTGAAATATCGTAGTGAACCCTACATTTTATTCATGATTATATAAATATTATACAAAACCGAAAAAATAATAGAAAACGTATCATTAAATCTATATTGCATCTGGTCAACAGTAATTCAAAAAGAAGTGAAATAAACGTTAAATAGGATAAAACTATTCTATAACGGCTTTATTTATTTTATTATTAGTTTGAAATAAATTTTGGAATTCTTTACATTTTTATATTTCCTATGTAAATGACGTGTATTTTTTTATTATACCGAAGAAAACAGCTTAATTCTGGAAATAAGGATTCCTCGTATGCATACTCTTCTGAACCTGGAGTTCGGATGTCCTTATTGTATTAAGAAGCTTCGTAGCAAAGTTATCATAAATAATATTAAATATAAAATTAGCGTAGAATATAATTCTGGATATGTTATGCTGGACTAAATTGTATATAAAAAATAATTTTGCACTATAATCGTTCTAAAACATTTCATCCAATTCCGTCGTTGCTGCAATTATATATTTCGATGATTATATTAATTTATTTATGAATTTCCTTTTCTCTGTGATTACTACAACGACGCTAGCAAATTACATATAACATTGTTTTTTTAGAGTAAAAACATAATCTTTTTATGTGTCATGAATAAAGAAATATTTAACAATACGTTTAAAGTATTGTTTTCATATTTTGTTGCTAAATATACTAACTGAATAACTGAAATAGATCACGAGTTCTGGTTCTGGTTACCTGGCTAACATTAAATATACCGTAGACTTAAGTTTTATTCCAAACATGGCATAAATTCCAATAATTAACATTTAAGCTAAAGTGCCTGAAAAATAATTCGACCAATATAATATAATTTTTGAAAATCTGCCAAATATCTCCTAAATCGTACTAAGATAAAACTTACTTTTATTAATCCACGTTCGACTTCATAGAATATATTTTCAGTTAGTAATCTACGTGACAGCCAACTAGATATTAAACATACATCCACATGTACATTTACAAAACTATAAAATAAAAGTATGATACATACTACTGACATTTGTTAAGTTTTAGTTATTGGCTTGAGTGACAAAGTTATACGCGATATTATGAGAAATCAGGCGAGGGATCACTGACTTCAATGAGCAATGCGGTGAAATGAAAATAAATTAAATATTTATGAGTTTGGGACTGGCATGGTCCATTTAACAATTATCCACGGACCGACCCAAATTACTTTATAATGTTCTCATCTGGCGAATCACTCGGTAGTTCTTGTGATTGGTCCGTTAAATAAAAAAACTCATCTGGATTAATGTATATCAAGATTGTTTATTTATATTAACGTAATTATGGTATACCATCGAATATTCGAATTAATCGAATCATAGAAAATGTTCTCTAAAAGTTTAATAACTCTGAAGTGGTCTAGATTCCTCTGGTCAATATGTCAACGTACTTAAAATCTCATACATTTGTTAAATTTATTAGGAATCTGTTACAACTGATACGGGAAGATTACATCGCCTTAAAACTCGTCATAAAAGATTGTTTTCCAAAGGGATATATAATTCGTTCTTCACAGAGCCAATGGGGCATTATTTTTTTAATAAAGATATCTTACTGTTACTCCATTAACAAACGTGAACCCTTCTGTAATCTTTATGGCCGTACTATGAAATTACCTCTGACATTTACAAGCAAGACTGCTTAAAAGTCGTAATTACGAGATACATAATTAGCTAGTTAAAAATTTTAAAGCATCATTCGTTAATCTCTATTTAATTTTTACACTGACTAGGATGCAAGGATGTGTAAGTTTACATGCACCAAAAAACATGGATTAACAAAAGTAACTATGAACATATTGTGACTTTAACCGAAAATCAACTAATTTATTTTAATTATTTGATGCGGTCGTTATATGAGTATATATCGGTGTTTTTTTTTATTTGGCACCCCTGGTCCTTATCCACGATTTAGCCAGTGTCATGTGATGAGTGTGATAATCAAAGTAATAAATGTAGTAAAAATACATTTTTGAAAGGTAGGTGAAAAAGTTTATACTAGGAATATTTTGAAATCAAGGAAATCTTGACAACGACAAAGAGATACTATAATGACATATGTCGTGCTCTTCGCCATACCGTTGGTATATAGATAAAACTATTTTTTAAAGACAGCAGTAAAGTGTATGCACTCTACCAAATAGAACACACTACAATATAAAAAATAAATAACAATATGTAATCTCGAACAACTTCTATTGTCAACCGTTGCTGTCATATACGAAGTTGTAATTTTACCTTACATAATATGTACTTGCTTTGCGAATTCATTTCGATTATTTTCATTACTGCATTGCGTGTATATTGGTTATTGCTGTGATTATGTTGACTTAATTGAAAACAACTAGCACGGTCGAAATTTCCATTTAAAAGGAATGGATATATGATTTTAACGAAAATTATATATTCAGGCTATTATTAATAATACATAACGTTTGGTTCGTGTTGTATATAATGCAATTTTCCTTATTCAGTTAGATCACAGAAACAATTATTTAAGTCGCTAATGTAAATTTTTATAGAAATTAAATAATTCAAGATATATGTTAAGATACCAATAAGCTATGTTAGTATTAAAATCCAAATGTTTCTACAGTATAATTTTAATTTACGTAAAAATGTAATATCTTTTACGTAACTAACCTAACTCGATTCTCATCTTGGTAATGTTTCACTATATTCGAGGTAGAAAAAAGCATATTTACTACTAATGATAAGTGTTTTGGACAATTATAGTTAAAGTGATTCACAAGTTTTGCGTCTAAGAGAAAACACTTAATAATATTCAATTATTGAAAAAGTTGTCTTCGTCTGACGCGACTAATTGCGCTGGTACAACAGATAAACTTTATTAAAATGAATTTATTTTCAGATGGGTTTCCTGGTTATCTTCGCGATCATCGCGACGTCTGATGCATTCTTTTTAAAGTGGGGGTCCGAATCAGCGTACGTACCAAACTATACATTAGGATTTATTACTTTTTAATTTACTTTAATTTATTTTAATACTTTTTAATAAATAAGTTTTTATTATAAGTAGTGTTGCGATTGTGTATTACCACTTTGCGAATTTATATTCTTCTTGATATGTTGATTAAATTGTTTTTTTTTTTATTATTTTTGTCACTTCCTTTTTGGGGCCACGCTAATCTTCGAAAGTTGTAAGCCCATGATTTTTTGTATCTTATAAACGTGCAAAGATGGTACAGCTTGTTATTTTGGGTACTTGCGGCATATAATCTACAGATATAGTAAGATACTGTTTGAAAAACTTCAGAACGAAATCCAACATATTGCATTTTTTCGGTATTTTCGAATGCCCCTTTAAGAGCACTGCGTGCCCCCGCGTGCCCTGACAAAAAAAGCCCTGTGTACAATAATAATAGGTTTATACAAAAATAGCAAATAATTATGATGTCATATTCTTAAACAATTTTTCCTTTTAATTTAATCTAGTATTTTCACTAATATATGTTCAGAATTATAAAAAATTAAGAAAACATATTCCGCTTTATCATAATGCTACCGTTATTTATAGCGACGTTCTTCAAGTAAACGATTAATAATTCACACGATAGCTAATTAAATCGGGCGTGTTGTGTTATTCTAAACGATATATTAAGAAATGTGAGACTTCCTATCTCATGCATAAGAAATGAATGCATAAGAATGTTGGCCATAAAGCGTATACCTTGATAGATGCATGTTACTGGTTATACTGTATTTCCAGAGATATTACATTTATGTACACATATCACTTCCACACACGTGCACGCATACACGCTTACAAATTACCCGATACGTAATATAAGAGTTGTTGAGGTATGTATGCTTGGTACACATATATGTTTCAACAACTCATATATGTATGAATAGTTAGCTCAGCTTAGATTAGCTCAGATAGGTCGCGAATTGCATGTATCATGCAACAGCCCAAGCCGAGGTGTGTCGTGCGCTCTTGAGCTAGTTGCCCAAATGTAGTAGTCTTTGACGTTCATAAGTGCCTTATTAGGGCCTAAACTGAATAAAGTATTTTTGATTTGATTTGATTTGAAATAAAATTGGCTGAGTGCCTTAAGCGCTCGCCTTAGTAGTCCGGGGAAGCTGTTAAGACCTTGCTAGGTCAATAGCGTAGTCAGTTCGAAAAAAAAAATACATGTATACAATAAATACATTCAAAAGAAACATTCTACGAGTGCAATATTCATGTAATACATAGAAATCTTTTATACATACAATCTAACGTGTCTGTATATTTAGGTTTTCGTGGAAAAAATGTTGCAGGTGTCTAGCAATAAGTAATAAAAAACCATTTCAATATTTTTCGAAATCTTTGTCTGTCTCTCTGTTTGTATGAACACGCATCTAAAGTTCTGGGTTCATAAAACCCCATAAAGCATATCTTCAAGAGTGACTTAGTCTTCGTTTAATTAAAATCGGTCTACTCTATCAAAAGTTATTGTAATTTGAACGACGGCTCGAGTTAAGTACGAGAGAAAAGTAGATAATATATTGAGGTGATTTTATTAGTCACTATTTTATTACATTAAGGTCCACGCGAACGGAGTCGCGGGCACAGCTAGTATATTATGTATAGTGTAAAAATATTCAGTACACGCGAAATTATTAAGAACGTTTAATGATATTATTAGGTTTGCAATAAATATAAGATTGGTATAAAAAACATACATTCCAACGATTCCAAAGGAGGATTATATTATAAGCAAATAAACTGTAATTGGTATCTGAATCGAGCTTTAAGGAAATGTAGTCCGGTGAAGCTGTTAAGACCTTACTTGGCAAATAGAATGATCAGTTCGAAAAAAAAAAGCTTTGAGGAATATATATATTAGATAAAGATTTTTTTATAAATAGAAATATGAAAATACTGTTACACATACGGGCATACATACATATACATTACACATACGGACATACACATACGGGCTTTTAATTTAAAACTGTTCAAAATTTGTATTATGGTAACTCAATTATTGAGTTCACATATACACAAAACTGGCAATTATTCATCATACAATGGGTCAGAGACCTGTGCGGGTTTGAATCCGTGACCTCTCCGCTTAACAGTAACGTTCTGTAGATTTATTCGTAGTATAAACATAATTAAATATACATTATTAAACCAGATAATTAAAAATTATATCCAAGTACACAGCTATACTGATGTTCTATTTGTTTCAGCAGTCCTCCGTCATCTCAGAAGACTTGGGTTCAACCTTTGTCACCTAATATGTCTCCTGCGATCCGTTACCAGTATATGTATTCTCCATATGAATCGCATAAAACGTATCAGATTCAAGGACCGCAATATGCTCAACCCGAGCTTCCTGTTCATCAAAGTATGGCCCCTATACCCATCAGCATACCCGCCGGTGCGAGCTTGACTCCGGTTTCTTTGCAACACGTTCAACTCGTTCCCTGTATGTGTCCAGTCGCTCCTGAAGAAGCAGAAAAATTACAAGAACAAAATGGTGCAGGCCCTTATGTAGCCCAAACGTACTCGCAGCCGTCGTATACTGTAGCTCAACCGGTAGCAGTCGCGTCGGATGCGTCTAAAACCTCAAATAAGCAATAAACTGCAAAGTTACTGCTTTCGTGTTTTAAACCCACCAATGAATCTTTCTTCTGTGTGTAATTTATTTTCTTATGTGTCTATTAATAATCGACGTCTTATTGGAGTGCTGACTTATTTAATTATATTCATTTGCTCTTGAATTGTTTAATATAATTATATCGTTAGTAAAACTTTATATTCAACAGCATTTAACATGCTGGAATTTGCTGAAATGAAATGCATGATAAGATTAATTTATCAAAAAAATTAAATATTCATTCCAAGTAGACGACAACGAAGACTGAGTACATTATTGTAAGAAAGAAATGTGTTCATTAAATTAAAAAATTGGATAAATACGTTCATCAGTTGTTTTATTTTAATAAAAATACATGTGTGTAGTTCACACGCAGAAGACGTTAAGTCTTCAAAAAGAAAGCGAGATGAGCGTATGTTTCACTGTTCTCCAATACCTGAAAGTAAACGAGACACTGCTCCCACTCTACCAGACACAGTGTTTACGCCCACCACATTTCGTCACCCAAAAAGGTTGCGGATTAGAATTTCAAAGCCTTTCCATACAAAGATTAATTTCAATACAAGGGAACTAATAGATAAGAAAAAATGTAGACGTCATAATATATAAACCTATACATGTATATGAAAATACAATTTAGGCACCCCATTGTTTGTCTGGGCCAATATTCGCAACATCAGAACTGATTTTTTAAAGAGTTATATTGGCCTAAGTAATAATTATATAATTTAATACACATGATACAGAGATTTCAGAGCATTGTAATCAATAAGTATATAAGAATTAATGTCGAGCGTTACAATGTATCTAGCAATCACAAAGTTACAAACATGTTTAAAATTGACTTTTCTGACAGTGTATCACATGTTGAACCGTGTGCGTATTTCGAACTTATTAAATTAATTATATTTGATACATAGTGCTAAAATAATAATCTAATACATATTATAAAACAACGTCCTCGGCCGCGTCGGTCTGTGCGCGATAAACTCAAAAACTACTGAACAGATTTTCACAAGTGAATAAAGTGATTCACGAAGGTTTAGATATAACTTGTTGAGTTTTTTTTTATCAGGGCGGAATAACGTCCGCCGCGTACGCTGGTTTTATATTAAAACTAGTTAATTTCCGCCCGCTTCGTTAGGCAATAAAAAATTAGTAAACGTGCAATGGAATTTAAAAAAACCCTAGAACCATCTACTAAAAAATTCGTATCGAATGGTCAGAGTTCTATAGATAGACTTCATTGGTGGAAATATAAAACCAAGCTAACTTTGATAAAAACCCATTTAGATTGAATCTGTGTACGTATAGATATGACTGGTAGGCAGTTACGAAATGTTAACATGTAAGTAGGTATAGAATTTAATATTTGCAACAAACACTTCTGATGTCGTAACGTCGATGTTATGTTCCGTTAGTATTTGTTTTTTTTTCTTTTGTGCACGCTCCTAAGAACGCACGCCGGCGCGGCGGCTAATTCCGATCGGAAACAGGCGGGAAGTAAAGTTACGTAAAACACTTTCATTATATTTTCAATAATAGACCGATGTAATAGTAAATAATCAACGACTCATTATTAAATGGGAATGCTACTTTAACGTTGTGACAACTGAAAGTGATTTAAATGTTATCATATATATTTTAAATCATGTTTGTTATTATTATAGAGTAGATAGATAACCTGTCAGTTAAGTTAAGTGAAATAAAGCACGATCTAAAAAAAATCTTTCTTCTAACTTCTGTCAACTGTGTCGCCCATGTGATGTGTTGATTTAATTTATATGATACTAGCCTCTGCACGCGTTTTCGTCCGCGTGGAATAGTTACTTCGGGCTAACGCTAACACGCTGCTGAAGCTCTTAAGAGGAAAAAACCCCGATTATGAAACATTATTATTTAGTGCTCCGCTCCTATTGGTCTTAGCGTGATGATGTAGAGCCTGTAACCTTGCTCGATAAATGAGCTATATAACACTGAAAGAATTTTTCAAATCGGACTAGTAGGTCCTTAGATTACCCTCTACAATGTCACGAACTCACAAACTTTACATCTTTATAATATTACTAGGCGACCCGTGCCCACTTCGTTGGGCGGTAATAGGCATTATCAAGCTACAACTTTTCTCTAGAACTCAATCATATATATCCCATAATTAAGGCAGCGTTCGTAAGAAACCTTTTCGTTCGACCATTTTTCTCCGACTCCCCAGATATTACCCCCTACAACCTCACAAACTTTACCTCTCTTCTGCCCGCGACTTCGCTCGCGTGGAATGGTTATTTTGGGCTAAGACGCAGCGGAATCTCCTAAAAGCATTGCTCCGCTCCTATTGGTCTTAGCGTGATGATATATAGCCTATGACACTCACAAATAACGTGGCTTTTCGGTCGGTTTTGTAGTTCCTAAGATTACCCCCTACAACGTCACAAACTCTACATCTTTAATATTATACATATAATATATATCATATTAGTATATAGATTGCAGCCCCTACCCGCGACTTCGTCCACGTAGTAATAGTTACTACTCTGGGCTAACAACACTAACACACAGCAGAAGCTCTCAAAAAGAAAAAAACATCTCGATTCTGAAACATTCTTATTTAGTGCTCCGCTCCTATTGGTCTTAGCGTGATGATGTAGAACCTGTAACCTTGCTCGATAAATGAGCTATATAACACTGAAAGAATTTTTCAAATCGGACCATTAGGTCTTGAGATTACCCCCTACAATGTCACGAACTCACAAACTTTACCTCTTTATAATATTATTATAGATTATAGACTAGTATAGATGAAACCCGAAAATACATAATACATATTCTTTAAATTTTCAATACATTCATCGTTTTTCATTTCATTCATTCATTCATTATTTAGCTCTTATCGTACGTTGTAGTAACTCAACCCATTATATGACGGAAAGAAGTCTCTTATACTCGTATACTTTCCACGCGACGTGCGTTCACATATACATATATATAATTATTTATTAAACATTGGTATCATAATTTACATAAATTGGATGTAAAAGTTTTCAGTTTCTAAAAATGTAATTATCATTCAATTAGATTAAACATATTTAAAAAAGAAAGATTTAGTCTTCAAAATAATATTTTTATATACAATCTAATAGTAATCGCCTCTTTTCCATCGTGAAGGTTTGTCTATAGTGAAACCATAACTCTGTAAATACATAATGCAGCAGCTGTCATACATACATAGCAGTCATTTTTATAATGTGAGAAGGCTAAAATGTAATAGATGTTATAATGGATCTTACGACATTGTAACTTAAGATGTTAAATAAAAGGAAATCCCTTACTGGATTAGATTTACATGAAAAAATTCGCCAGCTACATGACACGTATATGCCAATGGATTTGAGTCCGATATTTTACAACAAAAAAGTAGGTGCTATAAAGAAATTAGATTATATTTTGAAAAATTCTTCTCGAAGAAACGTGCAGAATTCAGATTTCGAAGAAATACTTTTATGTGCTTTAACTTTGGTATATTATTTCGGGATGAGGTTAAAATTAAACAAATTGATTTCACGATATTGGTACTGGTGTGGTAAACGAGAGTTCCATAGAGCCGAGTCCGTGTTCCAGAAAACAATGGATCGATTGCAACCTGAACGTAGCGACTCTACTATAAAAATAACATTAAGATTTATAGGTCTTGTTTCGTTGTGGCCTTTTGAGAATTTCGTAGAACAAATATTAGAGGTAGTTCTTTATTATAGCAAAGGAAAAACCATGTTTTTTAACCTTATGCTCACTGATATACATTATGTAATGTCTAATGATATTAAATCAGCTAGACATCGCATAAGAGTACTTTACGAATTGCTAAAGAGTACTAACTGGATCATTGATAAACAAAAGCTTTTACCGTTTGTAACTCGTCTTCTAGACTTTTTCGCATATAGTATAGGTAAGGACCAAACGAAGTCATCGTATGCCTATATGAAAAAAGGTTTTGAAGTTTGCTTACGTCGCATTTTTGAGAGAGTGGATAATAGCCATCGATTTCTGATAATAACTACTATGCTTAATTGGTTTTCTATGGTTAACATGAATGATGACGAGATTTTAGAATTTTCATCGGTACTGGATCATGCGGCAAAGCTTTATCAAGTCAGATCATATGAAGAGAGTTTTCGAGAAGGTATATTTGAATATGTGTTACATTATTTGGTGGGTTCATCAAATGCGCTGCACAGTCTCGTCGGTTGTCGACTTTTACAACGATTCTTGGATCGGCAACAAAACGCACAATATTTATTAGTTCCTACGATATATTATGAATTTTCACAGGTAATTTGTTATAATAAGTTATTTTAATATCACAATGGTTACGTCAAAAATATTATGTCTAGAGTCATTTCTTTCCTTATGCGACCTCGGTAGAAAGACTTCTCGATACAATAATTTATGTGATGAATTATGTAACACCGCTATCCATTGTCTACATATATTAAAAAAATGTTTTACAGGCTCGTCTTTTCCTTGAGGTCCCCTGATGGTAAGTGGAGATTAAGCCGACAATGGATCGCATTTACACCCGCTAGACGTCTATTCATTCATCTCTTGGTAGCTCCCAAGTTATAAAATGACGGAAAAACGCTGGGAGTGAATTCCACTCCTTAGCCATTACCGTTACGTTACGCTAGCGTAGAAATCCTTACGGCGTCTAATCATTCTTTAGTGGATATACTATATATCTTTAAATATTCCGTTGAAGAATATTCCTCTATCCAATGGATTGTGGACTTATTAGTCAAGTCATGTTAGAAAATACTGAAAATTTGGCACCAAGGTTTCGATGACTCACTTATTCTACGCAGCCTTATTCACTGCGTTTTCTTTTATCTTAAAAAAAATTGTGCTATTTTCACATTCAATATGAAATTTCAATAGCTTATAGAGGAGATAAATTAATACTTTCTACAACCTATAGGTTCGTTTGAAAACGGGATACTACGATACCAGTGATAAAGCTTTCATTCGTTTACATAGAGAAAAAATTCATGAATATTTCCTTAAATCTGTGAAATTACACTGCTATAACGCTGGAAATATGAAAGCGCTTTTTTCTGTCATATGTACAATTGCGTTAGAAGTACCGTGTAGTTTGACTGCCGCTGCAGCGTCTTGTATAGCTATGGCAATACAAGACTACGCGCTTAGTGGTGAGAACTTACCTGCGACCTGCCGATACTGGATGCACACCATAGTTATATCAGTGATGTCGTTAATTTGTTGGGTACACAAAGCACCAGTCTTATACCGTTATGTGAATCAAATAATTTCGCGACGAGCTAAAGAAGCACCACAGTTGAACCCACCCTTAATGCAGCAATACAATATTGGTCGGCATCATGTAACGTGGAATAAGCCGTCACTTTTCTTCGAAGATTGGGAATTGCGTTATGGACTGTGGAAACATTTTAAAAATGCTCAGGTAATCTATATATGTTTGCAGCACCTTTGTTGCTCAATCCCTTCAAAACTACTGAAAGTATCGATATAAGACTATTACCATTCGACGCGGATTCTTTTGGATTCCATTGTTCTTTTACCTATACAAAAATGTTTCATATACAGCGAAGCGGGTGGATATCAGCTAGTTTGTGAATATAGATAAAATTAAATGTCTACTGTTTATTTGGGGTAGTCACTAAAACGGTTAAACCTATTTTGACGAGACTTTTACTGGCACACGGGAAATTTATTTATTCATTTTATATATATTTATTAAGAAAATGTTTTCCTTTGGCAGAAAGCAGTAATGAAAAAAATTAAGAGAGGTTTATTTAAATGGTTAAGAGTGTTAATTGTTACTATTAGAAATACAGACCACAATAGATGCAAATAAACAAGGTAGCTCGAATAAAACAAGATTTTCTATATCATTGAAATAAAGTCACATGTACCGTAGTAATAATAGCTTCATATTCTTAGAGAAATAATAAATATTAGGATATTTGAATTTCAGCCACCAATGAAAATCAACGAAAGAAGCAAACTAACCACAAAAGCACCAACAATGTACATACGGAAATAATCAAAGAAGCTTTTGGTATAACTATTATTTAGATATCCATCACTTACAGGACACGTTCTTTCCCGTGTTAAAACACTTTCGCTGGAAAGAGTACGCTTATAAAGACAAACTATAACAATTACTTGTGAATTGGCAAACACGCTTTCCCGTGTTTAACCCTGCATATTCCAATCGTGCGTGAAACACTGTGCAGTGTAAAAGCAACTATTGACATTTAATTAATTAAAAGTAGGTGGCAACTTTGAGTATCGTTGTTCCAGGACTCAGGGATGTATTTGTTAATTGTGTAGATAAAAGTAACGCCTAGATTATACTTCAGTTTCATTGATTATTTCCTTTTGTAATAATACTTGGTGGCGTTATTTTGCTAGCTTCTAAAATAATAAAGTGCACTTACCATGTGAATAATGAATTGATTCCATTATGGGTACAACTGTATAGTTTTAATTGTAATAAATTATTTAATACTGTCCTAATATTTTATTTTATAGTAACTGATACCCGTGACTTCGTCTGCGTTGTTTATTATCTTAACAATATATTTTATGTAGAAAAGAAAAAAAATATTGAGACCAAAAATATATTTCGCTTACAAAGTTTGTTTGTAAACAATTTAAAACTTTAATAACTTTATATCAAAACGAGATGTCGTGTTTTTAGATTTATAGTAATCTTTCCAGTCCTTTTTCTGTGATGTGTGCTCAACTGTATATATACTACCAAAACTTTTTATATAGAAGATTAATAAGAAGAGAAGAATTCAATACCTTTCCATATTATCAAATCTATTGTATCTATAATTACTATTATGTTATTGTAAGTATTAAAATAATTAACCCCATTTTCCTTATTTTTATTTAATTGTTTTACAAGGCGAATCAGTAGGTTTGCTATACAATATACAGTAGTATAAATAGGTTTTATGAATAAAACTGATTTATTGGCCTGTACTTATACATCTATACATATAATAAAAGGCTAACGGGACGAAATCTGTACATTAAATATTTTAAAGAAAAAATACACTGGGACGGCTTAGAATCAAAGACGGAAGACATTTCTACAGTTTTTGAAATGTCTGTCTGTGTCTGTCGTTTGTACAGGATTCACGCAAAAACTACTGAAAGGATTTTGACGAAATTTGGCATGGTAGTAGTTTATACACCGGTATAACATTCAGGTTTTACATATATATCACATTCGTGTATCTGTTTATTTTACTTTTAAGAAAACATAAGAGAGAAGAAATTTACGCAAAAATACTAGACCGATTTTAACGAAATTCTGTAAGGTAGTTGTTTACACACCGATATAACACACTAGCTTCTACCCTTGACTTCGTCCGCGTATAAAAGTTACTTTTGGCTCCCAAACCCGAAAAAAACCTCTGTTCTGGAACATTCTTCATTAATGCTCTATCCCTATAATGGTCTTAGCTTGATGATATATAGTCCAAAAATTATCCTTTTACATTTTTTGTTTGCCTGTCGGTCTGTCCCTGTGAACACGCATCACTCTGAAAGTTCTGAACCGATTTTGACGAAACATGACACAGGGATAACTAATATTACAAGGTTACATTTAAGATTGTCCCATAAAACGCAAGGGGTTCTCGACCATATCGGACGAAAGAAAAAAATTTTAGTTAGTGAAATTCTTGACGGATTTTGGTAAATTTTCTTTGTACTATACATAGCAGACAGAATAGCTATAAATTTAAGCTATATTGGAACGAATTTCCTTATTGCGCATTACACGTTTTGAGCGGATGGGAGCTATACAGAAAAAAGTTAGTACAAGAACCAGTAACGTCGGAAGAATAAAAATTTTAGAAAAACTGGTTCTTTAATATATCTTTCGTTATGCTATTCTAAATAAGGTGCAGGATACCTGGTTGCCACGAAACGTTATCTTTATTAATACGGATCACACATTTACAGGTAAAAATATTGATTAGGAAACTTTTTTCAGTAAAACTTTCTTTTTAAACTTTATTAAAAACATGAATTTATCACTGCCAGATAATTTTGTTATTCACAATAATGTGCCCAATGATATTCTTTATAAATAAAACGAATTAATTTCAAACCATTTTATTTTTTCCATTGAAAAGAACATATTTCATATTATTAACCATTATGATTTCACCGTAAACAATGAAAAAAAAGCATTAAACGTAAACATACTACTTGGGAGTGACGCCATTTTGAATACATGCGTTTATAACAGGTACTGCCACAATTATCGCTAACTTCCTTTTTTTATTTACAAAAAATTACATCTGACACATTATTGTTAATAATAAAAATGTGTGGCAATACTAATTTGATGTTTTAGTGGCGTTTCAAAGGTAGGGAAAAACAAAATATTCGAAAATTATTTCAAAATCAATATCTTTGCCCGTTAAGGTTCGATATGCACCTATAAATGTAAGATAAAAACTAACCTACATATATTGGCGGTAATCTAAAAAAAAGCTTGAGGGGTCTATGGACCCCCGGTTGGAACGAAGTTCCTTTCCCTTTTTTGTAGAAGTTTACGATATAGTCAGTATAGTTTACATTATAAAATATCAAGTTGATAGAGTTAAATTGTAAATTAAACGATAAAATATATTTATAAAATATAATAATGATAAATTAAACAATGTGTGATCTCCGATAATCAAGTTAATAAAAGTTAATTTATCAATAGGTAATCCTTAAGCCGGTTTGCTATTGAAATTACAATTTTATGCGTAGATATTATATATACTCTTTCTCTCTTTTTATCTGTCAAGACACCTAACCTACTGTACATAGACTCTGCACATACACAATACGTAAAAATAAAATTAAATAATTATCTCTACCACTTACTTTATCATAACTATCTTCTACTTGTATTCAAACTTTTTCACACTCCATTGTATTGAAGAACAATATAAATATGAAAAAGATATGAGCAACGCGTCAACTGTCATTTAGGCTTATTTTAAAAGATTTCTCACATACTATCTGGGTATATGTTTGAGTGAGTCCCTTGATAGTTTGAATTCACAATTGGAAACTGTATGTGTGTCTGCAATCGGGTTTTAGGTATTTCCAAATACAATTGAAACCGGTGATAACCGATTTGGTGCAGGCGAAATTGCACGGGTCAGCTAGTATACCTATATAATTATCATTAGTATAGATGTATACATTCCTTAAGGATGATGTATGATACACGACTTTCCATCTTCAGTATATTATTTACAGTATATTATATATATTACATATATATACATATATATATTACATATATATACATATATATATTACAGTATATATTACAGTATATTTTACAGTACAGTATTACATGTATATTAATTTCTAACTGTGAAAACGTAAAAAGCCCTATAAAATTCTTATACTAAAAAGCATATTAAGATAACGAATATAGGTTACATATTTATTGTATGATAATTTTGAAACATATTATAATGTTTGATTGTATTTATTACTAACGGGCTCGGCGGACGTTGTCCCGCCCTAATAATAAAAAAACCTTGACAAATTATACACCTAAATCTTTCCCATGAATCACTGTATCTACCGGCAAAAACCGAATGAATATCAGTTTAGTACTTTTTAAGTTTAACGCGGACAGACAGACAGACGCCGCAGAGGACTTTATACTATGTAATGATAAGCGCCACATACAATAGAAAATAGTATACAATATACATATAGAGATATTTCACAAAATTTACCATAGGCTATAGAGAGTCTTTCGAAGAGCTATTCGGATTGATGCTGCTGCCGAGTTTCCTTACCGAACGACTCGCCACATATTGAAATCCATCCACGTTATCTTAATGGGTGGAGGTCGTCTACTGTGTGGTTTCTTTTTCTTACCTAGGTCTTTTAGAATATGCTTACAGCGGCGGCGTTTCCGGGACAATATAACTGTCATACCTTCAAGAAACGAGCCAGCTCCTTACTCAAGGACTTGCAATGCCTCTGAGATTAAATCACTCTCTCACGTGTGCGTTAGGCGCCAGTTACGTAAAAGAAGAATAGTAAATAAGCGAATAGAAATAAATACGACCATTGAGTCGTAAATTAAAATGCGTTCTAATTTATCAAATATTGTTTTTTATAATGTACGTTATACCTACATTAAGCAGCGGATGTACAAAGTGAGGTTATAGTCGGTAAGAATGCGACACTACTTACTCTCTTCCCCGGGAGGGTGGTGAGTTCATGAGGATTTCACCACGCTTAAAAAAAAAACAGAAAAAATCCTATCTTTCACAAACAGTATTGTTTGTCTGGGTTAAAACTACCCTTTACTTTTATGTGCTCCTGGCAACGTGTATGAAAAATGTAACGACGATCAGTTCAGCTAGCAGGTAAGATGCGAAAGCGTCAACAACAAACTCACATTCACATTTACAATATTAATTAGGATTTCATTATTTTGGGATCTTTAGTCGCGGTATTTATTTAGTGTTATTTCCTGTACGCCTGGAATTTATTTGAAAACAAGTAAACAGTTTATGTGTAATAAATACCTAACTATAAGCAATATACTATATTAGGGTGAACCAGAAAAATCACCACTTTTTTCTTCTAAAATTTTGCTAGAGAATACTAAAATAAAGACTCTGTCAAAATCTGATTTCTTAATATTGATCTATATAAGTCGCGGATCCAATTTTTTCGTTTCTCATTTAATTAACACAGATTTTTTATTATTACTTTGATTTTTTAAAATTCAGACTCATTATCGTTCTAAAAATATCAACTTAGATTCTTATTGGAAATTGAACGCTCTATAAAAGGCATCTTATGAAGTTTTGATAAATCCACTCCTGTCAAAGTTATTCAAGGTTAAAGTTGAGATCAGTTCTGATCGACGTTCCATTGGTGTACCAAACTATTCGGTTACCAAGAATGCAGCGGAATAGTTTTTGGACCTTTGAAATAACTTTAAACATAATAAAACAAAACTTTCGTGCTCATAATTTATTAATCAAAATGAACGTATAAAGGCATCTTATGTTAAATATCTGCGTAAAACTTATTTTAAACAATCATGTTTAGGCGGATATAATTAAACCTGGATTCATGTGTTTAATATTCATGTATTCCATATATATAGGTATTGATAGACGCATCGGCTTTCATTGTTTGTTCATCGTTAGGCTCGAGCGCATCATTTTCGCGTAAACGTGAGAAAGCGGGATTTGCCTCAATATCGCTGTAAAACCACATCACCGGTGACAGTGTTACAGTTTCGCACGCTCCCTGTACTTTTTGTCAAATTAGTAATTATACATGTTTAACTTCACTTTCTAATAGAACATTGTTTGTTTTATTTATGAGAGTACATAATCGATGATGGATTGCAAAAATCTGGTATGTGTTTTTATTGGTTAATAGTAATTGCATTTATCATTTACCATACAATCACCACATATTATAAACAAAGTGCTCTGCCACATCTGTCTGTAGACACGTTCATGAGGAAGGTTGAGGTATAGAATTTGTCAAGGTTTTTTTTAATTGTGAAGGCAGGACAACGTCCGCAGGACCCTCTAGTATTTCATAGAAATACCAAAATTTACTATGTGCTTACGAATTCATTCTTTAGTCATTTAAATCTGTAAATTAACAATGTATTGAATTAATTCTACTTATAAGCTTCTTGTTTCCATTTTATATTATTTTCAGTTGCTGTTCTGGTGTGCAGGACTCTTCTCGATGTACGTTCTGAGTGTCGAAGGGTAAGATATAGTAATAATTTTGCGAATCTCATATGTTTATGCCTTTAACATAGACTATTGTACTTTCTGAATAGTCTTAAAATAACACTGGACATTGAATGAATTGAATATTAAACAAATGTGAATTCATAAAAAGTGCCGCCTCACTCAAGTATTTGAGCAGAATAAGATAATATCATATTTAATACAAGAGCGAAATATGTTTACACAAGCGATTTTTCTATAAATTGTCAACTGCTGTATGCATTTCTCGAGTTTACTTGAATAAAATAAATGATAAAAAATTAGGTATATCTGTGTGATATATGAATATTGAGAATATTGTACAATATTTGTGCTTTAATTACTATTAAGGGTTCAAAAAATATATATACGTTTTTATTTTAGTGAATTCATCTTTTATGTGTTTGTGCATCATTCATCAACTTAAACTTAAACGTTAAAACTTGGCTAGCTAGCTTATTTTTGACGGCTGTCTGTCAATCCGCCCTTATCTAAACAACATATAACTGTTTCTTTTTCACCACTGATATTGAGAATATGCCATCATACTCTCACATCTTATCTACGACAGTGTCATGTTACAATATTAGTTTACGTATGTGTGCGTTATCGTGCCATTTGTTTTAGTAACGCATCTAGAGCTTTTTACTTATAATATCCTCGATATTATACTAATAAACATATAGTTTGTCTGTACATTTTTGTTATTATGATATACGTGTATAAAAGCCACTGATACCGTATATGACAGTTGGTCTGTTTGGTTGTTTGTATGCACGAATAAAACTCAAAAAGTGTTTGACCAATGTTGATGCAATTTAGTACACTGGAGGCATATGTAGCATAATTGATAGAGTACAAAGATTTAGACATTTCTATTAGACGTAGTTTCGCATATTTGCGGATGAGCTGAAGCTTTCAGCGAAGGAAAATTCTAGCAGGCTAGTTGCTATCCGCAAGTTGAAAATCTGTCACTTAACATCGATTACTGTGTTCCGCCAGCTACATGTGTGAGCCAGTTCCCCTCTAACGTGTATACGTACTTTTAATCACATCATCGTTTAGCAATTAGCGTCATGTGAGAATGTGGTCCAACGCTAAAATCTACAAAGTATTATAAAATAATACATTAAAATAAAATTAAAAAAAAATTAACCTAAAAGAAAACTAATAAGGCACTGAAAAACGAAAAATAACTGAATTATTAAATTAACCAAATTAAATAAAAAATATTGATATTCGCGCTACCTTATAATATGTTTGAAGTCGATTTTATTATTCAATTTTGGAACTGAAATATGCTCTCCATATAAGTCTCATTAAAATCGATTAAGAATTATTAAATTTCTCTAATTTTTTGTTTTTATTAATCAAATTATTAATGACTGGGCGAAAAATGTAATACAAATTTTTAAAGTATCAAATTTATAACAAAATTAAATGGGTGATAATTTATATATTATTAGATGATATCATTCATTCAGCTGATATTCATTTAACAAAATAAAGTTTCTTCACAGTTTGCAGGTGACAGTAATGATAAAAACAATTCTATTTTATTTAAATGGGAAAATTTAAAGTTCGATGGCGGATCCTATGATATTTTAGAGCGAAAAGAAAATTGAGTCCTTTGCCGTAAAATTTCATTACATTCTGACAAGTCATTTTTTAGTTACTATTATTCCAGATATTTCTTTAAACGAAATACTCAATAATTTCTTTTATAACATATGCGTTTGCAATATGCTATATATACATATATGCGTCACTTTAAAAAATAATCATGATCTGTTTAAGCTGGGTTTATTAATCTATATGTAGCACACAGCTGATAAATGGAAATGACATGCAAATTTACTTTGTGGTCCACATTGCTACAAAGCTTGCAAAAGGAGGTGTTAGCCAGTAATTGAGCCTTTTTGCTCCATGGAAAATCCCTAACGGATATCCATCCCACCGGGCAGCAAAGGATGGATATGCCGGAGTCGCACGAACTAAAACCCCATGGTACATTCTTACACCTTTTGACCGGGGGAGCAGGGACTGTCTAATCGACACTACGTCTGCTTTTTTTTTTATTAACGTGGGGGGACATCCCTTATGGATACACCACCCTCTCGGGGGAGAGAGTGGGTTATGTCCGACTCGCACAGACTAAAACCCCGCGGTGTACCGTCCGACCGTATTGTTGGGGCGGCAATGGATCGAACTAAGCTAGTCCCTTGGATAGCCGCCCCAACGGTCCGCTTGGCGGAAGGTGTCCGCCGGGCTCCTTCCTAATAGGGAGACAGGCTGGGTACACATCAGCTGCCTCCCTTCATCCACCGTACCCGTGCAATGAGGAGATGAGCCCCCCGGCCCATCCCCTCAGGTCCGGCTACGGTGGCGGGAGGAGGCGGGCAAATCGCCGCCTCCTCTCTCCGGTCCTCCGTTGACGGAGAGGGCCGCTCAGAGAGTCATCCTCGCGAACCCTCTCCGCCGCCTCCTTCCGCGAGATGACGTCCTCGCAGAAGGAGGCCATCGCTCTCCACGCCTCCTCACTGCCGAGCATGGCCGAAACCACACTCGACAGTGACAAATCTGTACCCACCGCCGTAGCTAGAACGCGGTGCTGTCCCTCCCACGCAGCACACTCAGATAGAGTGTGCTGCGCGGTGTCCTCTGCAGCGCCGCACTCATGGCATGCGGCGGTTGCCTCCCTGCGAGCAATCTGGTGCAAGTACCACCCGAAACAGCCGTGTCCGGTGCGCACCTGCACCAGTCGGAACGACAGAGGGCCCCAACTTCTCTCTATCCACTCCGGCAGGACAGGGCGGACAGCTTCAATAGTAAAACGCCCGAAACGCCCGTCCACCAGGTCCTGCCTCCATCGCCTTAATTCCTCCTCTCGGCCTCAATCTCCCTGGGGGCTGGAGGCTCCTCAATTCTCTTCTTTGCTGCCGTGAACTCGTACACGGCGGCAAGAACTTCCGCCTTCAACTCCCAGGTTAGGGAGCCGGCGAGCGCAAAGGCCACCGCGGAGGCCACAGTGCGGTACCCCCTTATTGCCCTCAATGCCACAACGCGCTGCGCAGTGCGTAACGCCCACATACTAGCGGCACCGAGGGCATCGGCCCACACAGGGGCTCCGTAGACAGCCATCGCCCGCACGACCCCCATGTATAGTCGGCGTCACCCAGAACTCGGCCCTCCTATGTTGGGGAGCAGCCGGCCGAGTGCCGCCGCCGCCCCAACAATTCGCGGTCTGAGCCCCTCAAAATGGGGCTCAAACCGCCAGCGCTCGTCCAGGGTGAGGCCCAAATACTTCATTTGGGTCCCCATCCTGATTCGGGCGCCCTCCACCATTATGTGGGCCCCAGGTGGTGGCTCTCGCCGAGGCCCGTGAAATAGTGGGGCCTCGGTCTTGTCGAGTGCCACTCTGAGGCCTAAACGCTGAATGCGCCCACCACGAGGGTTGTGGCCATCGTGGCCAGGCGCTTCACCTCCTGCCAACTTCTCCCCCGGGCTACGATTAGGGTGTTATCCGCGTAACAAATTATGCGCGCTCCAAACAGGAGCACGCCGCGGAGCACCCAGTCGTAGCCCATGTTCCACAGGAGTGGGCCCAAGGCCGACCCCTGTGGAACCCCCAGCCGCGTGACTCGCCGGACCATACAACCGTCGCCATCTATGTAGGCGACATCCCTATCGACCAGATACGCCTCCAACAGCCGCCGCAAATACAAAGGCACCCCGAAATAGCGGAGTGCCTCCCGTATCACACTATGCGGTAGGCTGTTGTAGGCGTTGGCGATGTCGATGGGAAGGCGCCTCCATAGACAGCGACTTAAGGAGGGTCAGGGCGTCCACTGTGGAACGTCCTGCCCGGAAGCCATACTGCGCGTCCGCCACGTTCGGCCCACCTTTGCCAGCAGGCATAGCCGGCCCTGCTCCTCCGACAGGTGTTGTCCCCTCCTAAGGGGCCCCAACTGCAGCCTGAGGGGTCAAGATGGTAGAACCCTCAAGGGGGAGTGGGTGTTAGACCCCACTGACGAAATGTGTGAGTCGCATCGGCACAATGCACCTCCACCACATGGGCCTGTGCAGTTTAACTGCCCGGAGCGACGAACATGCCCGTGTCCATCGCTCCCAGGCCCCAACTACGGCAGCCGGAGGTCATCGCCTACCCGTCGCCGACGCGTGGTTCATCGGAGTCTAATCAGAAATAAAGCCTAAAAAAAGTGTGTGTGTACACGCGTTAGAAGTTATACTTCTTTGGCGTAACAAGATAGAAATCTTTTCAAAAATTTTATCTTTCGCCTTATTCTACGCTTGTAGAAAAAAACGACACTAAAATAACTAAACAATAGAAAAAAGGTATTTAATACATTGAAAGTTTTAATACAAAGAAACAAAATGTTGACCATAGCTAACTTCGGTTTTTCGTGACAGGGTGCGCGCGCATCCTAAAAATTTACTCTTATCATTTTTCCCTAACGCGCCAAAAGAAATATAACTTCAAAAATATATAAAAAATAATATAAGCACGAATAATATAATAATTTTATAGAACTTTCAATACAAAGTTAACTCATATAAAAATCCAAATGCAGGAAATGTTACACTGATTGACTCCGTATCAGGAAGTACTCTAAAGAAATTGCCTGTAATGGTTGTATTGTTTAAAGAACATGTATTATATAAACATAGATTTTAAGTGAATATGGACCGTTCACTTTTAGTCTTCCATTACCCTCATGCTTCATGTAATATATATATATATATAGATAAGCGACAATAAATCAGCTCAGTACCGATACATGAGATATATACTTCCTATTATTTCAAAACTACTGACGAGATTAAGTGTGGCTAAAATAAAAATTAGAAATAGTTTTTTTTCGACGAGTCAAAGTAATTATTTAGTACCTAACCTTTGTTCGTCACACTTGACGTGCCTTACGTGTAAATTATTTGTACTATTATATATATATATTGTAATATTTGTACTATTATATATATATATTGTAATATTTGTACAATACTCAATATAAATAATATTAACTCGTGAATACGTTTGTACCCTTATTATTTGATGCCCTTATTAGATGACCTCTAGTATACATTAATTACCTAGCTTAATTCATTTTCTCACTTATATACAGTTATAAAGGAAGTAGATTAATTTCCATCACTACAGTTTTATAACATAAAACGAAACCCTCTGCCACGTATGTCTGTGTGTCTGTTCGCAATAAAATTAAAAACACTGAACGGATTTTCATGTGGTTTCCACCAAAAGATAAAGTGAGTCATGAGGAAGGTTTAGGTATATAATTTGTTAAAGTGTTTTATTATCGGGGCGAGATAATGTCCGCCGAGTCCTCTAGTAAATAATATGTAAGCGCATCACTTTAGAACTGCTGTACCTATTTGTCTAATAATTTTTTGTTGTGTTTGCGTTTGTAAATCGTCAGCTTTAATAATCGTACGGATAAATTAAATATTTGAGTCAATAATCTCCATACAAAAAGTGAGCAAGTTAGTGACACACAAGGAGTATGGCACACACACAAGGTATATTGGCGGAATTGACACTCAATTGTGCAGTTTACATTTTATTTCATTACAGTCGAACTCTAAATATCTGTCTGATCTTACTGTCTTGGTAATTACACCCCTGCGGTAGCGAGTATACCAACATTTACCGATAGGTACAAATTCGCAAACTGTGACGTAATTAATGTTCGTTATTAAATCGTTCTTTTTTTCAGGGTGAACAAGAAAGTCATCATCCACGTACCATACAAAGTAAAGAAGATCAATCATGTCCATACAATTGTCAAAACTATTCATCACCACCACACTCACCGGGAACCGCAATTAGATTTTAAGCTATCACCAGTGGAGGAACATGAGCACTTCCATCACTTGCATATACACGATGACGTTCCTTTAGGACACCATATACAGTCGCTTCAAGACGTCGGTATACCGGAATTCCTGCCCGATTCTGATATAGATGTGCCCCTAAAGGTGCCCGATATACCTCGCGTAGTGCCTAAGCTACCGGCGAGACACAGTATACCGCTTTACAAACGAAACTATAAAGGTAAATCATTGTAAGATATATAAACCTCCTTGTTACTTTATCTATGGTTTTTAGAGTGGATTTAAATACATTAAGGTTTTTAAGCAAATCGTTTGGTATCAGTTACATTAATAAGAACAAAGAGTTTAATATATTTTATTCTCTACAACACGATATAAGGTTTTCGCATATTTTGCTGTTTATTTTATGTAATTAACACAATAAAATTATATGATATTAAAATTCAAAATTTAGTTTACGTGTATATATATAGTAAATTTGAATATATTTAAATTGTATTTAAATCTTCTTTTTCTTTATATATATCAGTGATGAAAATTTTAAAATGCTTTCTATTTTATTTATTAGCGTAACCTATAACTTTAAAAGCGCTTTGCAATAATAACTTAAACCAGAGATTCCCAAAGTGTGCGCCGTACAAACTAAAGAGGGCCGCCGCACTCATCTTCAATCTTTCTCCAGCAGCTTAACTTCGTCTTTGTCGAGTAAACATAAACCATTAAATATGCAGCATACACTGATTCATGTAATAGATGTATTAATATTTATGCCTATGCAACGAGTATCATTGTACGTATTTCTATTGGCTGTATTTATTTCGACTACTAGCTGGCTAGGTTAGGGCGTAGTAACAAAACAACAAACTTGAAAGTGCGCCGCGGACTGCAAAAGTTTGGGAACCCCTGGATTAAACACTTTTAACTGTAGAAATAATATTAAGCGTTTAAACCAGTGATGTACAAAATTTTATTTATAAAATACTTATAATAATATTATAATAGAATAATAAAGAATTACAATTAATCACTGTCATAAACAATTCGATTTAATGATTTTGTTCGATAGCATTATTGAATTATAAATAAATATCTATGTTATTATAGTTGTGACGACATTATTAGTTTATATACATATTTATATAATTGTTAACCAAATATAACTACTATAAATGAACAATATTTACTTTTTAAATTAATTATTTATATGGATATATGTAATTAAGTATAAGTTATTTATTGTGGAAGATAAGACTGTTAATTAAAAGACATTAATAAATTATACAGAAATTGATATTATTTTTATTTTCATATTATTTTTATTGAGATTTATGATTGCTTAAATAATAATGTTTTGTTTGTTATTATGATTATTGCGCATAACGAAAACTATAGTTAAAGCACCAGCCAACTGTAGACCAACCAGCTCCCATTAAATTAGATACAGGGGCATTATTTTACCAAATTTAATTTCATACATAATTTAAAATTCGTTAGGAGCTCATTGAATAAGCCTACTTCTAGTAATGAAATAATAATCACAAGTGGTTATTTTATGGTACGTTTTCGTCACAAAAATGCTATAATACTGATGTATATTGCATAATTTATTTTACATATGAAGTAATCCACATATATGCATACACATTGGAATAATTCATATTTCTACCCGCTTATTTATCAATTTAAGAAACCCTTTCTCAAAGGAATTCAATAAATTGGAATGTAGAGGTTAATTAAATTTTAATGGGATTCGTTTACAGCTGGCTGTATTTACGGGCGCAATCTGACGCCTACAAACTTTATTTATTAGACTATCAACTTCTCCTTTTCCCTTGAATGTTTTTATTTTTATATAATATTTTTGAAGATCTTGTATTAAACTTGTTATATTCAATCAAAGTGTATATAACAAGCTAATTCTAGCATCTGACTTGAAAAGTAGGTTCTCTAATTTATAAAAGTGTCAAACATTGGGCCAAAGAACGTGCCTGCGTGCAATTTATAGCTGTTACGCCATCCACCCTGCGGTCTGATCGAATGCGTTGTTTTGGAACGGTAGTGAAATACTTATTACACACAGTTCTCGACAAAAAACGGATCTAATAGTATTTCCTTGTCAGCGAATGGAACCCTGCATCGATAGAAATTAGATCGACAATCGTCGCACCGCTGGAGTCGAGTGGGTCTTTTGGCATGCTCCGGCGACAATAGAAGCCGTTGTCTTTTTGTTGATATTACGGGTTTATTTAAGTGAAATTGGATAAATGGTCATCTCACGATGTTGCGCTATTCAAACCGTTGTGGCGTGGCGGCTGTGCGGTGCTTGGCTCTGTGATACTCCTACAGCTGATCTCAAATAAAACCAAAAATCAAGAAGAAAAGAAAGTATTCTTTGTAATATAAAACAAAATGTGAATGAACGTAGGTCCGGCTCGATTGTGTTTGTTCGCCTCACTTGGATAAAACACGTTGTAGACTGTTTTCTTGTTTGTTTCACAATAATGGACTTTACAAAATATTTTACGGTGTTGGTGGTTTTGTGCCTGGAAGGTGGAGAGACAGGAGGTCATGGTGAAAAACATCAGTAAGAAGTTATTTCAAACTAGTCTTAGTTCAAACTGCTTTGATGCAATTTTTTAATGGATCAATTGATGTATTTATTATGCTTTTGCGAGTATTGCTTTGCGACGTTCACATTGCATTTGAACACATAGTAGATCACAAAATCAAAGTTATACAATTTTGCATTAAAATAATTACCATATTAGTTTCGCATTTCCCCAATTAATTATTTATAAATTGACTATACATTTATGAGTTTAAAGCTTCATACCGTACTGAAATCATTAAAAAAAAATAATGCTTCACAGTTTCGATGTATTTCGTATGGGCTTTTTGTATAATAAAAATGTTATTTTACAGCGATCACGTCAAATTACACATTCCGGAATTCATCCATCATGACCACCACACAAAGGTTATAACTATACATCATCACCACCATAAACCTAAGAAAGAACATCATCATCATCACCACCACCATCATAAAAAGCCACATATTCCGCAAGGTCATCATTATCACAATCATCACAAAAAGGTTCACACGACGACGCACACAGTTTCAAAGGGGCACCATACACATCACGGAAAGAAAGGTCATGGTCATTATGGGAATCACGGTCATCATGGACATAGTAGCCACCCTGTACATCATGGACATCAGAGTCATCATAATCATCATGGCCACGGCCACTATGGTAATGGACATCACCATGATACACCATCTTACAGTTACGATCCGCCTTCTGTTCCGTCATTCGAAGATGATTTTGGACAAACGTATACAACATCTGTACCTGCATACGGTGGCGGAGTGGGATATCAAAATCCTCAAATTCATGGTATAACGCATACAGTGAAACAAGTCAAAGTTTATGATTCCTTACCAGGCGCATTACCAAGCAATACTGGTTCTCATGGTTATGAAGTGACAGAAGAAGGTGAACATAGTGATGATGATGTATTTACTTCCGTCAACAGCTTGCAACAAACGTTCCCAATGACATATGGATACGTACGTAGTTTAGCAGCTCAATCACCCTCGCATAATCCTTTCACTGAATTGACACCTCAACACACGGTCCAAAATCACGACCCTTTTGGTGCAGTAGCTCACCCAACGGCATATTTTGCAGATGAAAATTCATTTACTGGAAAAGAACAAGATGATCCGTTTTCATCAGCCAATCCTGTCGAATACACAGGAGCTTTAAACGTTCAACCTCCGACTGAATTTACTGGAAATTTCTTAGATTCAGATGGTGAGCAGGCGAAATCGTTTCCCGGAGTACAAGAAGATGTTAGTTCTTTTACAGCGAACGATGAAATCTTTTCCAACGAAGTACCCGTCTCGTTTGCAAGGGAAGCGGGAATACAACAAACTGCAAAGACTGGAGGTATCGAAACTATTGAGT
This sequence comes from Antheraea pernyi, assembly GCA_015888305.1. Classification (NCBI taxonomy): domain Eukaryota; kingdom Metazoa; phylum Arthropoda; class Insecta; order Lepidoptera; family Saturniidae; genus Antheraea; species Antheraea pernyi. Next base: position 129,448 of record MU158749.1, on the reverse strand, counting down.
ATTGATTAAAAAAATTGTTTTATCATAACTGGAGGTGAACAATATACTATTAAAGAAAATGTACAAATAATGCAAATTATGTTTAATATTAATTTAGTGTTAAGTGTTAAGAGTTCTTTGTTGTTTATTTAGAACAATTGAAATAGTTTTTTTAAATAAGATATAATTGTTTACTTGTTACCTATATTAAACACTCATATTGTGATACCAGTATATATAGAATTGTAAACATGTTATATTTATGTCTATAATTCTTTCAAAACGTAATATTAATTGTAGCTTTTAATTAACGAAGCATTTACACAAAATATGTTTTAAAGTTTATTTAATCAAAAAGATTCGTATTCCCAATGTCGAATAAAATCTTTAGCTCAAATATTTATTAAATAAAATAAACACGGTTCAAAGTGTAGTAAAAAAACTGAGTTAAAAAATTGTTTAATGTAAATATTTTATTAATGCCGATGTCATTTAGAGATGTGTTTTATTATATATTTGTATTTTCTTTTCGTTACTGTGTTATGGAACATAATTCGTTACATAGTTAAAATTATACGATAGTAAATATCGACAACAATCTGCTACGCCCTAGATCCGCAGTTGCGCAAACAAAAAAGAACAAAGAATCTTTCATGCCAACGTAACTGCAGTTAAACTATTTCGTAAATTGGGAAATTACGTTAAAATATTAGATAACATTTTTCATTACATAATTAGATCCTTCTTTAAATAGCCTTAAATTATTATAAATATGGAATAAAAATATACTGAAAATTAAAAATAGTATTTTTATTTCGTCCCTCATTACTGATAGTGTTATAACTTACCTGTCACAGTAATAATAAGAAAATGCTTACATAAGACACTATTGTTCAATCATTTGATTATATATATAGTGTATAACATGTTAATTTCGAAATTTCTATCTAGTATTATGTTATGTCTCACTATAAAGAGAATACTTTTATGTGTTCAAAAATGGTTTGTTACTGTATAAAACATCACTAATTATACTTATACACCATTAGGAACGACTTACATAAATTATATATAACGTCCTCCTTTCACAATTTTTAACTTTTATTTCTTATTAGAACTACGTAATCTGTTAAGTTATTAAGGTGCAGCTACGACTCGACATCGAATGGCTAACTTTAGTTATGTAATTCAAAAGCGCCAGAGTATTCAAGAGTCAACGATATTATGGACAGATAAAATCGAAATTTTAAAGAAAACTGTCGCTTTTCCACACGATGTGTGACATATACGTAAAATACAAATATTTTACGTACCAAAATATTAAGTAAGTATACACAGTGAGAATACTCAAGCATATACAGATGATATATTATTTAGATTTACCACTATAACATAAAAATAATTTATTTTAAAAATATTATCATACATTAATAATCACAAAATAAAATGTTACTGACACCGACCGCGGCTATTTTAAGTTCTCTTTGACGTCTGTAATAATTTCTCGTGAGACTATGATGTCAGCGCATACTGTACTAATTGCATGTAGCATTTAAGTTGATAGATTTAATTATTAATAAAGACTGTATTTGATATGGAATTACTACTCTGTGGGATTGTTGAGTAGTGAGTGAATGAGTGAGCGAGTGAGATTGTTTCTAAAGTTATTTCGGATAAAGGACTAATGATACTTGGAATGACACTCATTTAAGAAATAATAAAATGAAAATATCTTGGGATTGAACAAATCTGCTTTTAAGTTTGACGGATACAGCAGCTGGCTAGAGGAGGCGTCTCGCTCACACCGAGGTGCAAACGGGTAGTCCGCACCAGGGTTGCCCTCTGGGGGTGGTTTCTTCTCCTATTTCAACTGCGACAAAGGTCTCTGGTCTAGGAAGGATACAGCGGGCGATTCGCGGTACCTTATATATAAACTATCGGGAAAGGCAACGTTATCCTACCCTGAAACTTAAAAAAAATCCTCGAATCGGATCACACCGCCATCTACCCGTTCCAATTATTCATCCAAGCCCTACAGATATAAACTCAAATCCACGCAAAAAAATTCATCAAAATCAAGATTTAGGAAGAGTTCAATGTTTATTTTTTTTCGAACTGTCTTCGCTATTGACCTAGCAAGGTCTTAACAGCTTCATCGGACTACTAAGGCGAGCGCTTAAGGCACTCAGCCGACTTTGTTTGGGCAACTAACTCCAGGGTGCACAGCACACGTCGGCATGGGCTTTTGCCTGATATATGCAGTTCACGACCTATCTGAGCTAACCTAAGCTAATCTACATATTCATACTTATATGAGTTATTGAAACATATGCGTACCAAGCATACATACCTCGACAACTCATGTATGTATTTTGTGTCGGAAAAGTTCAATCACATAAACACTTACAGAAGAATTATACTACCTATATAGAGATAAGCGAGGATAACAGAGTTCAGTACCTATTCCTTCTGTGTTTTCTAACAAATCTTCTCTCTATTTTATTTAGTAGCTATTGACGAGCTTTAGAGTTACAAAAAACAATTACTGATATCCTTACCATCGACGAGTCGTCTTTATTCGTAAGTCTCTATTCGTCGTACTTCATGAGTTTAATATCTACTAATTTACAACATTTGTACGCACTTTGTTAAGAAAAACCTCAATCATATTGAATATTAGAAAGATTATGAATTGTGGTCAAAATTTCACATTAGAAATTATAAATACGCTAATAAAAATGATAAAGCATTCAGTACTAGTACAGTGAGATGTTATTTAATTGAATATTATATGTTTACAAAATCTAATTTTTCTAAATACTTACAACTTAGTATTAACATCGTCTAGCAAACTATTTATTTATTTTTCGTAACGTTTTGAGTCGCATTAGATCTATTTTTGAATAGACTTTTTTCAAGTGCTAAGTACTTATATGTATGTAGTATTTAAGGTCAACCTAATTCCTAATCTTGTAAACACATTGGTTAGTCCTTATATCAGACTGTACAGAAGGAGTGTAATTTTTCTACAGTACATACGTTTTAAAGTTTTGAATCCGAATAGTTACATTTTATTTGGATGTATGTCAACGTGTTTCATTTCAATTTTATTTGTATTTGTTCATTCTTCATGAACTGTGTAAAAGATGCCTTGAACTTTCTTCATATCATTCCATAGTATAAAATAAAGTCCCCTACCGCGTCTGTCTGTCTGTCTGTTCGCGATAAACTCAAAAACTACCGAACGGATTTTCATGCGGTTTTTACCTGTGGTTAGAGTGATTGATGGGGAACGTTTTAGTATATAATTTCTCAAATATTTTTTCATAATGTAGGCGGTACAACGTCTACCGAGCCCGTACGAAAAGTATATATTATATATAAAAAAAGTCGTGAGGTTGGCTGGTGGAATCTTAATTCTATATTCGTAAATTCGAAACCCAGTATGTAACAACAATTTTTTCGGAATTCGCTTACATTTACTTATTTCAATTGATAACGCTATCGGCTGACGGTGAAGAAAACACAACGTAAAGAAACCTAAAACTAAGAAATATTCTTGTAGTATTTAGGCCAAATTTTCTTTCGAAAAGAGGCCAATGAGTCGGCAGTGAGGCTCTCACAGGCTGATGTGATCATAATTATTTATTTTAGGGTCGTCAATATGACAATACACTAGTGAATATATAAAATGTAGGACTATTATGATTCATTATAAATGTAGTCATATTTAGAGACAACCACGGCATGCTCTAACAATATAAATTAAATATTAATAAAACAAAATATTAAACTATTTCACATAATAATGAAAATAAGGAAATTTAAACAGAAAGAGAAATAAAATACTAAAAGTAATTGATACTCTAAAACCATATTTAAATTATTACGAAAGTATTACTACGAAATATTACGAAAGTAACAGTAACAGAAAGAGCAAAAAAAAAAAAAACTGAACCAATTAAAACTGTATTTTGTGAATAGACTGATATGTCTCTATCGCTGTTTTGTAATGGCTTCGTTTAGTTGAGAAAATGTCGCATGTTTTATGGAATGAGTTATATGACCTAGATACCCTATTGACCGGAGAGTAAAGGCTGAAATTAGTACATGAATAAGAAATGTAAAATGGGTCGTATTTATTACATCTCAGAAGCTTAGCAGGAATATTAAATTTAAAATGATTAGTACTTTGTGGTCAGTCAATTTTCTCATGAAATATATTAAATAAAAACATAAGTTGTAATATTATTCTTCGATTATTTAAGGGCGATAGTTTGATGTGGTTAAGATTATTATATTATTATATATACAAACCGATTTATGATGACTGTGTAGTTTAGGGTTGTACAAATATATCGACAACTTTATATTTATTTTGAGCAAAAAACTACGAGCATTAAAGTAAAAAGCGTGGTTAAAATAAAAATAAAACTATTCAATAATTAAAACACCACTATAAACATTTAATTATACTTATTAATACTTATAAACAAAATAACAGCAACACAGTGATTCACAACTCAATAAAAAAAAAACATAACATAAATAAACCTAACAATAATCAAACATAACAAACTTACGCGTGACTACTATAATATTTACAATAAAAACATGATCACAAACCTTTGAAATATATCTTCCATTAAAGTTTATTAATGGGCGGATAAATGAGGATACGTTTTTTCAACGACATTATGGAAATATGAAGATAATTCTTAGAGTTGTAACTAAAATATTGTCTGTAATTTAATAAAAAGGTATTTATTTACTTATATTTAAACATCAGACTTATTTTTTATTCGAAAGCGATAAGTTTGTAATCGAAAATACAATTCATAGAAACATATAGTTTTTAAAATGAGCACGAAAGTTTAATCCAATGTCTCCATCATACTGGACACGTGGTAACCATCAGGTACGCCGTACTTATTTTCAATTAGGGTAAAACATTTATTTACTCTTGTTTATTGTTACAAATGTAATACTGGCTAAAAATTAATAGCCTTCATGCCCTGACGAATAATCATGTTCAGCTCCAGAGAGGGCATAACTTCCTCCTTCACTACCTTCAAAGCTTACAGGTGAATCTCCGTACCCGTCATGGCCCGTGTCAGCAGCACCCCAACCATGACCTGTAATCAATTGTTTTAAAAATATAGTAAAGAACTCGAGTTTCCAAAACCCAAACAATATAACTACATAGACTTAAATAATTTTTGAAATGAGTTTTATAAACCTAGGATCGGATAAGTTTTTATTTATGTATTTACACTAGTTACAAAATAAATTAAAAGTCGTATGTATTTTCATGTCGGTATCCGGTTTGTCTAGTATAGCTTGTTCCTCCTTGCCTGTCCTTAAGACAGCCATATCGCCCAATCCGTTGCTATTTGAATCCATGCTAGGACAAATGGTTTTCATTTAGTTCTATTATGCTACTTTGTCGTCTCTGGGATACAATTATGTTGTGAGTTTGATGACTACCTTAACATATATTGTTAGACCTATTTACCTCCACCGTGCGGGGCAGCTTTGGGCTCGCCGTACGTATAGCCCAGCACTTCGTAGTGGTCGTCGCCTCCACCTCCTCCACTCTTATGGTGCACATGCTTAACTATCGTATGCTTATGATGGTGATGCTTCACGAATAGAGGTACATGGATCACCACTTTCTTGTGTCCACCGCCACCGCCGCCAGCCTGAATCAGCGATGCCAACTCGGCTAAACATATCAGAGTTACCTGGAAAGGAAGAAAAATAAAGACAATTATATAAACAAATAATAAGTACCAAATGTTCCAAAACTATGACTTATATAGAATTCCTTGTTACTTTTTCCCTGTAAGATTAGTATCACTAACTAATTAGAATCCTAACTCTCATAGTGTCTAAATATGGATTTGTCTATACTAATATTATAAAGAGGTAAAGAGTTTGTGACGTTGTAGGGGGTAATATCTGGATGTACTAAACTGATTTTGATAATTATTTTACTAATAGAAAGCCACGTTATTTGTAAGTGTCATATATATTAACCCGAAAAATAGAAAGACTTTTTTTGTATTTGCAAAATAAGTCGGAGAAAAAACGATCGAACGAAAACGTTTTTTACGAACGCTGCCTTTACGATGAGAGATATATGATTGAGTTCTAGAAAAATATTGTAGAGCTTGATAATGCCTACAAAAAAGTCAGCATATGTCTAACTTTAAGGTATTCTTTATTATCAGGGCGGGACAACGTCCGCCGTGCCCGTTAGTGATTTATATTTTGATCCTGCGTATTGTTAGTAAGTAAACTTATATCATTATTTCTTATAATAGATGCTATTAGAATATATTTCTATATATATCTTATAGATCATCATTAGTTTTAATCAGTTCCACAATCTATATCTTACTGTATACCGTAAATGCCTGAATAATAATTGTAATATTCGACTTTGATTTCTATGAGATAATAAACTTCGAGCAGACCACACAGGCACTCCAATACAAGTTTGACATCGTTTATAAAGATATTCGAATATTAAAAAAAAAATTGTAACTGCATCAAGTAAGGTGAAGTAACATTGCAGGATAATATAATTGAAATGAAACAAATTATTAAATAACATAATAATAAAGTATAGTATATATTATGGATTATGATGTTTTCATAATTGAGTTATAAACCTATAACATACATATATATTTTGTATAGAAATTTTGTAAAACATCTTGAAGCATTTTGTAAATCGCATTAGCAGTAATTATAAAATACACACGTTTTTTATATCATATTTTCGCTGAGCGCAATGAGAAACATATGAAACATTGAAGTACAATTTACATAATATTATATATATTTAATATCTAGGATTCCTCATATTACCACCAACGTCAAAAATGACCAAAGTAGTTTTGTTTTTTTTTTACTTTACAACGATAGTGTTGTTTGAAAAGTAGCGGAGTCAGTCATACATCTAATTATTATCTACGTACATATTTTAAATCTTATTAAAATATAAATAAGGAATAACATGATGTTTATTAATAATAAATGTTAATAACATAATGCCATTACCAATGGCTGATTACATAATTACGAATATTACCTAAATGTTAAAAATAGTAATACTACAACTGATTAATTTATTTAATGCCAATGACCTGCAACTATTCTGGATTGCACATTACAACGACATTAACTAAGTGTAAGCAGTTTTGTTGTGCAACTTTCAAATAACAAAAAAGAAAAAACATCTGAAGCCATTCTCGTCTTACCGCTTACTTTGTGCTTTTTTTTAACTTCATTCATTGAACATTCTGTTTCGTTATCTCCACTGCCATATTATTTTACACTGTTCCTAATACTCTTAGTGTCTTTTTGTCTTAACATGTTATATATTGCTGCCTTAAAAAAGGCCAATAGCGTAGTCAGTTCGAGAAAAAATAATGGCATATTATAGTTATTTTTTATGACGTAGGATTTAAATTAAAAAAGGTCTTAATTGCCACTACATATAAACTAATAAGAAATCAAATATATCACTGAAAAATCGACAACACGGCCTTTGATTGTAAAAACATTATATCAACTAAAACGTATTTTTCATAGCTATAACATATCAAAAAGTATTTAAAAGATTTTTATTGAATTTATGTTATTCGTTATTTAGAAGACACTTCAGTAAAGAGTAAATTGTTTTATTTAAAACAAAACTGGCCACTGAAAAACAACATTTAAATCTGAATTTTTATATGTAGTAAAAATTTGGTTTGATAAAATAAATATAGGTTAATTGCACATGAGAAATTTTAATTAAAACAAAAAACTGTAACTTACCAGAAAACGTGCAGACATCGTGTAAGGGGGTAAGAATAATGAAGTACCGAACGCGTTAAAAGGCAAACTGTGTGTGATAAAGAAATTCAAACAAAACTTCCTTTTATATTGCAACGTGGTCGCGTTTCGCGACACTGCTTCTTAGTGGATTCAATCTGATTTACGAGCGACTTGAAACTATTCGAATATCGGTACTAATACTTCTAACTACGGTTCAATATTGAAAACCATAGTCAGCACTTAGAATGCACCGATGAAACAGCAGTTTCGACCGAAGCACACGAAAATGAAAACTAATTCAAAGATCAAAGTAAGATTTGCATGTATATATTTAACCTATATTATATTTAATAACAATGTAATTCACAAAAACTCTGTAACAACGAATCCTGAAAAAAAAACCGAAAGTGCAGTCCTCGGGAATACTCTAAAGTTAATTTAATTTTTAATAAAGTAAATTTTCTGTTGCATTAAAATGACAATATAGCAAGTAAACCATACATCTTGAAGAACTTCGTATTTGACCGGAACGGTAGTGGCGCTCAAGCAGAAACTATAAATAGCCTACCAAAGCTAAAGCCTACAGAAAAATTGTAAAGCTAATGGATCCTATCAGAACTATATAATAATTATCATAAATACAGTGGTACAACGAAAGAATCCCAAGGAGGGTTGATGTCAGGCAGGCGGCCGATCATAAAAATTAAGCCAAATCATATACCACAACATGACAAACATGTTGTACCGACCCTACTTATGTGGGATAAGGGTAAGAAGAAGAAGAAGATATTTAATCACAATATAATATATGAAGAAATACATGCTTGTAGTAGAATGTATGTAGGCGCATTGTTTCGAAACGGCTGCTTCTTTGGCTAACTCTTTTTGTTATTTGTAATTTATCTACAAGGCCTGTAGACACTATTTTTTATAATTAAATCGCATCGAAAGGTGAAAAATACAATTTAAAAAATTCTCTATATAAAAACGTGACGAAACACTAGACAGTAGAAAGACCTTTTTAATATTGACAAAATTGGAAAATCAACGTTCAGTTCTTTAGTTGCTATCTTATTTTACTACATGCTCGTACTGCTAAGGGAAAATTTGATCTCATTTTCTTCGTTAGTACAACCATTAATACACTGTTAGTAGAAGCACCAAGCCTTTGTGGGCAATTAGTTTTAAATACAAATCAAACTATAAATGTATACTATCGTGGATAAAGTCAGTGAAAATAATTCTATTTTTTTTTTTTTTATGTCATAGGTGGCAATCGAACATGTGGGTCACCTGATGTAAAGAAATCACCACCGTCCATAGACACTAACAACACCAGAGGAGTCGCAAGTGCGTTGCCACCCCTTGGGGGGAAGGGTTAGGGGAGGGAGTCGGAGAGGAGAAGGGAGGGGAGGTGGGCCTCCGGCGCTCTCACTGACCGAACGAAACGCAACAATGCAAGCACTGTTACTTCACGTCGGTTTTCTATGAGAGGGTGGTACTACCCCGGCCGAGCCGACCTATTCATGCTAAAACCAGTAATAGTTTCAGCGTGACTCTACCACCATAAAATTTTCATTCTAAATCGCTTCTTTCAAAATGTAATACGCCTTCTAAATAATAGAGAATCAAAGTTTAAAATAATATCGAAAATTTGGTGAAAGAAAATTAATAAATACCTAAAAGTAGAGTTCCTCCAATAGCTTTTAGAGGGGTATGTGGAAGATGTTAAATGTTTATTCCTTTTGTAACTGAAAGTAGACCAAAAAGTAATAACAATATCTAATATAACATATCGCAATCCTTAAAATAAATAAGCCTATTTCAGTCTAAAAAGAAGTAGATCCTACATATTCTTAAGTTCATGAAAGGAGCATGTTGGCATGAAATTCACTCGAGATTATTAAATAATCACTATAGTTCATAGTTATCTAAACTAGCTCCTAACAAAACATCAGTCTAATTGAGAATAAATTACTCGAGGATTAGGTGCAACAAGTTGAGTATCTGTACTGAAGAAACATTTCAAATTCACACCAGATCATATTATAAAACAGAAATGTATAGCTTTGATAATCGTCCTTATATAATAGTCCAGTATTCCGGTCAAGCTGTTAAGGCCTTGCTAGACCAATAGCGTAATTAGTTCGAAAAAAAAAACCTTATATTATCAACCTTACAAAGATTTAACTATCGTCGATTATAAATCTTTACATTTTCATAATTATTTATCATTTAATAATAGTATTAATATAAGCTTTATTTTATTGAACATTATAAATGTATTCATTTTTTCTCATATTTTTATAACTCCGAAAAAATATCAATAGAAACCAACCAGTCTACGGCTAATATTTCATAAACATATGTAAACTACGAAATATAATTACATCAACATTTTGAGTCCTCAATTAAATCGTTCCAGATTTGAATTAGATCAAATATATCGTGATTTTAAGCAATAAAAATAGTTGATAAGTGCAAGCTGTAGTTACTCGTGTATTTCAGAGCGAATGTTCGCGAACACTCGTAAGCGGAAGGTGCTCTCACTTTTACTATCATTAAGTACTATGCCTCTCACATAAAAAAAGAGCATGATGAGATTATAACTACTGATATTATGTTACAATTATTATATACTAGATATTGTCATACATTTCATTATTAATAACCATGTGCCTTTGTTGTAGTAACTGACTATTATTCAGTGATATAGCCAGAGTTTAAAACCATCAAATAATAACTTCGTTTCGACCATCTACATTATATAACAATCCAAAATACAATATTTCTAAATAACAATTCAACCATTTAAATGGTATTTGAATTTCTATTTAATTTCTAGGTTAAATTAATGCAAAATCCAATAAAGAAAGACAAAACTTTTGGTAAATATTTAGCAAAGATATAATATTTAAGAAAATTAAGCATGGTATATAACATTTAGCTTTTTAAAACATATAATATAGTTTTTAAAGAATATCAATACTTTCAAAATGGCATTAAAAACTGTTTGTTGTTAGAAAAAAATACTGATTGAAAATGTATCACAATTTTAAAGCACTCAATTCGTTTAACTTATGGTAATATATAATAATAGCACGTAAATAATTATAGTGTTTAATTATAACAAATTATTAAATAAAAATACATATTTTAAATTGTATTCACCTCTAAACGCACTCTAATTTAAGATGATTCGAAAATCAATCAATTAACCATGCTAATTATTTACATAGAAAGTAAGGAAAGTCTATTTTACTTGATGAAAATGGTATCAAGAGCCAACAGGCAATATAATATGGACATCGACATCGACTCTGTGTCTCGACTTCCGACCAACGAGCCGGAACGTGTCAGGTATTCGATTTTACACTTACCTACATCCAGTCCGAAGGTCATTGAAGAAATCTACATTTCTAAACATCAAACAAAAAATAAACGCCTCGTTTCTCTTAATTTACAAGCAACTAAAAAAATGAACAGAAACGAAAACATTTATTTCATTCATTCTAATATCGTGGTAGTCTAAGAACAGATTCTGTCGTTACAAACTGTGAATAAATGTAATGGTTTCCCACAATAAGAGGACTTCTCATTTTATAGACTGTTAGAAATATGTATCGTACATAGGAATTTTATTATCTCCATTAAGTAGCACTATATAAAGTAATATAGAAAACTGGGTTTTAGTTTTACGACAAGGCTCTCAAATGATGATGAGTTTACAGCATTAAATAAAAATATAATTGACGGCAATGACCGCAAATTCGAAACTTAAATCCTTATATATGTATACATAGATAAAATTATCATCTGTAAACCGATTTTTTTATTTATCAACGAGTTTTAGTGTTATTAATATATATTGGAAATAGTTTTTTTCTATACCATCAACGAGTCCAAGCTTTTATTTATAATTATCTCTTTATTGCCATTAACATAATTTCATTTAATTATATACGTACAACATACAACAAACCGTATGGTGTATTCATCATATATTTTAAATAGTTATATAGAAATTTTGATGGCCTTTATTTAAACTTTATATATTTCTGGCGAAAAATCCATGAATTATTTTTATTACAAGTTGCTCGGCCGTACTGTTCAGTAATATATCAAAAAAAGTTACCCAAGTGTTATTTCACTACTTAATTGAATTATAACTTTTTGCAATACATCCAGGACTTTAAGCGTTTGATGGAAAAATATTGAAAAAAAAACTAATTTCATATTTACCATATACTAGCAAGAGCCCGGGAACTTTGTCCTCTTGAAAATAAAATACAGCTTGACAGCATCTAGTGCCGAGTTATAGTAAAACGTGTAAGATAAAAAACCTCCTTGATAAAAAAACAAGTCTGGAAATTATCAATATGACCGGTCTAACAAAGATCTAATATATAAATAGGCGAACATAATATAGTTTAGAACATTTTTCTACGCTGTTTCTCAATAGTTTTTCTTTGCGACGCTAGTACGCCTTACCGCGTGTTAAGACCGTGTTTGATTTAGCGAATCCTTTAGTGTTATCATTAGAGAAAAGGACTCGTTACATTTTGCCATGCTATCGATAACTCGAAGCCTTTATTTCTAAAGTATCTATTCATCATATTTCAAGGCTACTCTCGTTTAAAATATTTGTACAGTACTCAATACAATTTATATCATTTAGAAAAAATAAATAACATATAAAAGTTAGACAACTTTTTTCTAGAACTCAATCGTGTATCTCTCATCATTAAGTCAGCGTTCGTAAGAAACGTTTTAGTTCGACCGTTTTGTCTCCGACTTACTTTGCACATCCGACTACCACAAGAAAGTCTTTTCATTTCTTGGGTTTACAAACTTTACCTTTTTATAATATTAGTATAGGTGTGAAGAAAAACATGGTACCCCTTATTATGGCCAAATTTCATCCATAAAACGTCCACTAGTTTGTATGTGTTTGAACTGTGATGTCTAAATAAGGTAATGCGTTTAGAAGGAATAAAGAAACATTCGTTAAAAATTATTATTGAAACTTACGTGGATTAAAAAAAAAATCTAAAATTTCTATCACAAATACCTTCTTCAGTGTTTAAGTGGCCCGGCCTCAAAAAGATATGACGCCATTGGTTACGTTCTATCAGTCCACCCAATATAAATACCGTTCAAATGGGTTCATAAAGCAGAGGTATGCACAAGATGACCACCCTTGACTTTATGTGTATGTGGAGTTATTTCGTCGAAATACTGTAGTACGCTTTGAACCATCAAATATTATAGATATGAGAACGATATTCAACGAGTAATAAAACAAACACTTGAAAGTGTAGCACGAGATCCTATTTCGTTTTTAGTCTGTGTTACTTCGTCGTATCACAAAAATGGATTGTTGACGTACATTTCTCGATAAAACATGTACATTTATTATGGTCCATATTAAGAAAAATGTGTCCTTACATTTCAAAATAAGCTACTGGAAAGTGGAAGGATGTTATTTTACTTTTATTCCCTTATCGAACTGAAATAGTTTAGAAAAATTATCCGACACAAAATACATATAAGAGTTACTGAGGTACGTATGCTTGGTACACATATATATTTCAATAACTCATGTACGTATGAATATATAGCTTGGTTTAGGTTAGCTCAGTTAGGTCGCGAATTGCATGAACTAGGCTACAGCCTAAGCCGAGGTGTGACGTGCACCCTTGAGCTAGTTGTCAAAATAAAATCGGCTGAGTGCCTTAAGCGCTCGCCTTAGTAGTCCGATGAAGCTGTTAAGACCTTGCTAAGTCAATAGCGTAGTCAGTTCGAGAACAAAATAAGTATAGAGTCATTAGTTATAAAGACACTGTCGAAGACGAAGTCATGGGCGCCCGCTAGTTTAATATATATTCAGGTGCTTATATTCAACTTTTTTTTAAACAAATTATAACTTCCATTATCTCTGAGTGAGGTAGGTTTATTTTTATTATTAATAAATGAAATGTTGTAGTTGACACGACCGAAGTCGCACGTTTGCTAGAATATTACGATTATGAATGTATGTTTGTCCACAAACAATGCTTACAGAGAAATGGATACTAATGAAACCCATATAAGTCGATGATACCGTGGAATAAAATTTTAATAACTGAATGAATAAAAATTACATTCATCGAAAAGGATGGACACTAATTAGTAAATAAACAATTAAGAACATTAGATCGATAACATTACTTAGTATCACAAAAATCGTCAGGAAATAATAGTGGGCTCTCGAATTTTTTTCGTATATAATCTACATGCTATACTCACTCTAACACTCATATAATATAGTCTATAGCAGAGAAATAAATTCTTCCACACCGTGTCGTCGTTTAAAACGATTATTATAGTTAACATAATGTTCGTGGCCAGTAAAGTAAAAGAAATTTGAATTAAAAATTCGTAAATTTTAATTTTCCTTTGTAACATTTAGTTGCTTTATACAGAATTTATAATATTAAGCTATCACAATTATTCAGATTATATCAGAGTTTAAAGGAAGTATTAAGCTACATTCACAAAGGAGTATCAATTTTATTATCCGTGACTCATAGAACGAATTATATTGAATAAGCCCTTAAAACATCAGTCCAGGCCGCCTTACATTCCAATTTAATCAATAGCGGAGTTAACCAGAAATATTAGATGGATGTATACTTTTACGTTCTCTCACCGCGTCTCGGATATACGGTTTATAACGTGCCTTCGTAGAAACAGCGATTCTATACTAAGAGTTAGAATGTATATAGAGTAGGTAAGTATGCGGTTATCGAATTTAACATAATAAATGATACTGTATGTATTAAAATTATGTTAGAAACTATGCGAATAACTACACTAATAGACATATCAGTTATCCCATTTTGAAGTGAAACGAATAAATATAAGATTTATTTATTTATATACATAGATAAATAAGAATCTATAATACGAGACTTTGTACAGTGTACTCTTTTTTTTTCGACCTGACTACGCTATTGCCCTAGAAAGCCCTTAACAGCTTCACCGGACTACTTCAGTGTACAATTTTACTAGCATTTTCATATATTATATACACGCACTGTTTTTACTAATTTGAAAACTATATAAAAATAGATGTTCGTATAAATATCTGAAGTTGACACACATATGTGTATTACATAGATCAAGTTTTTGAGCTATTTAACTTCACTGTAGAACTCACCAGTAGATGGCGCTGTCGTACTTCTATGTCGATGAACCGGTCCTCATGAAAACATGGAGTGTATTTATGCAATATCCATTTTGCTATGATTCAATACAAAAAATAATAATTACGACGAACAATAATGGTGATAAATATACAAAGGCGTGCGGAGTACGTATATTACATTATACTATTATAGCTTTTGCACGCGGCTTCGCTCGTGTTAATGTAGCTTTGTTCCTATCCCTCACAAACAATACTTTTTTCAATACTTTTTGTATTCACATTTATAATATTACTATACGGTGCATTAGTGCATCAGTCTATTGGCACAAACTACAAGTAGCATCATATGGAATAAATCGAAAGTTTTTCGAAATAATATCTTAGTATAAGTGATTATACTATACAATATAAAATCATCCGCATCTTACTATTGAAGCGAATCATAATAACTATAGACGTATAATAAATTTACGAAGCATGTCGATGTGGGTGGCGTCCACATACGTATAATTTAATTTCCTTTCCAGCCCCCCGCGGTCTAGTAAATGACAGTTTGAGAACAGTTATAATGTTACATCTTTTATATTATTCCAATTAATTATAGCGGCTATAAATGATGATAGCCATTTATTAGAGTGAAGGCGAGATTTTGCATTTTTGACTGATACATATATATGTATCATCATATGCGTTTTTATAATTTTGTAATGTAATAGTTTTTATGTACTACTATATATTTCATATATAGATAAAAATATATTCTTTGGAAAGAATAAAAATGTACTTACTTGATATTCTAAGATGATAACACTGATTTGTAAAACGTAGAGTGCACATACGTGAACATATGTAGTAATGTAAAGTTGTTTAATAAATTGGATAATAATAAATGCATTATTGAATACAGTGTTCAAAAGCACCACCTCTGTGCGTAATAATGTACCACATAAATCTTTACATAGTATCTTCATTTACAATACTACGTAGATTAAAGGCACTGTAATATTTTGCATTAAAAAGATTCGCCACCGACTGTATAGATGGCGTAAAACGCTTTATGTTACCATGTGCTAGGCATGTACTACATTTGCTACAGGTGTGCACTTTTGGATTGTTTTCATTCAGGTTTTATTGTATGTGTACATTTGATATTATTTCTTCCTGAATCAAATTCCTCGGCATCACGTTTATTAAAATGTTAATAAAACAATTACGTTCAGTCAGCCCACATTGACCCACTGCTGAGTAAAAGAATCTTCTCGCTAACACCTTTCACCGGACTATAAAAGCCAACATCACGCGGTGTTCCCAGGCGGTCACCCATCCAAGTACTGACGGCGCCCGATGTTGCTTAACTTTGGTGATCGGACGAGAACCGGTGTTTTCAACGTAGTATGGACGTTGGCTCGCTAACACCAATCTAGTGTTAGTCTACCCGGATTATTATTGCCATCCACTTTGGTCCATCAATTGTCTTCTCGTCTTGACGAGTTTTCCGCCCATCTCCAATTTAATATCGTAAGTTGCTTGCCAATTAACGTATATAACCAAAGTTCTTCTCTGAATTTCTGTGCTTGGCACATTTATTAGCGTGGTCTCCAAAATGGCACGCTCCATGATGATGCCATGCAACATGGCATGGTAATGAGTCATTTACAGTTTATGGAAAAAAAAGTGAAGGGTCCTTTATGTAAATAGAGTCACCAAAATTGAAAAATATGTTTCGCATAAACATGGGTAGTATATTCACCAAAAACAAATTTTTATTAAAAATCTATATCGAATAATCGATCGAAGAAATAATAAAATTGTCCACATAATAGTTGTTTAGTAGACAAATAATAATATAGGCTATTATAGGAACAAATATGCGTGTGTCCAATGGTACGTGGACAGACGCGGCGCGGCGTTCCGTTGGCCCCGGCTCGCGGCTGGCGGATGCTTCAGCCCGATGAGACGGCGGTGAAGCCGATTACCGTAACACAAAAAATGTTCAGATAAGCCGACTTTCTAATAAACCCCGCTAGTTCCATGTACATAATAAATCTCAAGGAGACCTCTTCTTAAACGCAGTGGCCCTCAAACTTTTTTAATTGTATTTGAATATTTTATGCGTAATTACGGACGGTAAGTTATACAGACTTTTAAATATTGTATTTTTAAATATATATCAAATTTGTTAATGTGATAGTCAAGGGAATAAGTTCAAATTGATCTGAAGGATTTTGAAATTGTCTTGGTTTAAGTTACTAAAATTTCATTTGGAAATGTTTAGTTCTGGTTTTGTACACAAATAAAAAATTTTATTGTTTTGTTATTTGTTGTTATGTTTAAAAAAAACACCAAATAATTTTCTATATAAATCCGTACGTTTAAAATGTTGTTGTAAATTTGGTCAATTCCAAAAACGATTTCCGAAGAATCTAAATTTCAATTATGACTGTTTTTATAATTTTTATAATATAACAATTATAAATACACTTTTAAATGTCGTACAAAAAAAATGTATTAAAACTTTATCTAATATCATACAATCTTATTGAAATTTTCTATACGGAAAGTATACATAATTTTGAACTTGATAGACTACAAAATATACTATTCAAATATCTTAAAAAGTAATTAAAATATATATGCAACCTTGTCAGATTTTCATTAAAAAATAAAGCCATTTGGCTCCTGATAGACGATTATCCATAAACTCTTAAAATATTTTTATTTTCAAACGATTTTAATGACATTTTGTAAAAAATAGGAAGTATGTTCTTCCAAAATTAATAGCCTATAAAAATGAACAGATATATATTATTATCAAATTTTTATACATGAAGTAAAATAATTACTGCTTAAAATATGCACGCGGAGCCGCGGGCAAATGGTAGTTAGAAACATTTTTATATAAAGTAATGTATAGTTACATGTACATATAATATTCAATTAAAAATATTAATGGACGTTAACAGAGACTAAATTTAAACGAGTAATAAATACACTAAAATATTTTTTTGCAGTTTAACAGTAGCTGTCTGATATCTTAATATGATTTAATAATTAGAAAAAAAAAGATGGTACCGGTGCGCTTTATCAGTTCTCTGGATTGATGCATATGCCCGTTTGTACAATTCCTTAGGGCGTTCCATATCGGGTCCTATTTCCCTTTTTATCTTTTAACAGTGCCTCCAGCAATAAGGACCAGGTCCGTTAAATGCTGGGGAATGCGCGACCCAGTGAATGAACTCAACTGCCTACGGTTTACGACGATAGCTTTGTTTTTTGGGAAGTTATTTAATACTTTTTTTTTAATGTTATTGATCTCTATATTTATTTCTTATTCGTTTATATTTTATTTGTTAAATTATAAAAGCGTAATAAACTGCGGCCTATATGATAGATTGTAATCGTTTATTTACAAAGTTAAGCTTAAAAACAACAACATTACTTATCTTTTATGCACAGGTGCATCGTTATAATTCAATACCTAATTTGTAATTCGATCAACAATAAATTAACATAATATAGAGGTGAATGTACAATAGCCGATAGTTTATCGCTTCGTTAATTATAAGTATCTATTAATGTAATAAGAAATATTCTTTCTACAATTTGCCGGCAATATACACATTTTTAGGAATCAGATTTTAATACAAAAATATAATATTTCAATGACAAACAAATCACAAAAATACTAAAACATTCAGTAAGAACCGATTTTAATAACTTTTAATGACAAACTAGCCACGTGTACGAACAACGGACTGCATGTGGTTCATCTGACGGGACTTCACAGCTTCACCGGACTCTTTGGGCAAGCGCTTAAGGCGCTCAGCTGTATGTAACAACAAGCTCTAGGAAGCCAAAGCGCCTAAACCTCGGCTTGGGTCATTGCCTTGAGTGCAAAATCGTGAATCTAACTAAGCCAAGTTAATCATACATGTGTGAGTTAACGGGCACACTTATGTCACTGCATGTGTGCTAGACTAAAACAAATATGTAATAAGTATTTTGAATCTGACTAAAGTAACTAATCAAATCCAAAAATTAAGGAAAAGGGTAACAAATCCTACTACTACGTATCTACTTTATATCTGTCTACGTATGTTGGGTGATCTGTCTAGAATTAATGAAGACATTGTCACTTTATCGCACTAGCTACATGCTCAAAGGCTTCACTTTGGGGGAGCGGATCTAGGCTTGAGCCGTTATCGAGGGCGGCAGCGACGAGTGTGCGGGAGCGAAATTTACCGCCAAACCACGGCTGTGTCATCTGTCACTACGCAGGCGTGGGAGTGGGCGCGAGCACGCTCTATTTGAAGAATCAAAGGAGTGCTAACTGTTTTCTTCCGGTATTTCGCTGGGGGATCAGTGAACATATTTCGCAACAGCCTTTTGTAGCGCAAGGCGACGAAGTCAGGGTCGTAACTAGCGGTGGATACCACTAACGGGATCAGACGTTTTATAGAAATAGTTGGTCGTGACGTACATACGCCCAGATCGAGAGAAGCTCCCAGTTCTTATGGAGAACGGCATTTCGATATTGAATTTCAAATTTAAAAAACATCAGTTTGTATACTTGTAAAATAATAATGGAAGGCGATGATAGTGTCTAAATTGCCGTAGTTGAGTAAGTATAAACAGGAGATTGTAAGCACGTCAGTAAGACGGACTGTCTTAATACATTATACTTAATATACAAACCGAAGCTTATTTCACAGCACGAACGAAGAAAACATTTTGTGCCGAACCTGCTCAGGTGGCATAAGAGAAACAAGAAGATATGATGCAAAAAAGCAATAAAGAACGTTTTGTCTATAGTGAATACCAGCGTCTAATACAAATATTTGTCACATGGCTTTTGGGCACAAGAATTTTAGATTTGTATAAACCTATTTATCTTTAATAGTGCGGTTGTGATTTTCCTACACTGATCATCTATATATATAAACTAAGTGACTGACTAATTAACATCTAAATATATAAAAATCCTGTGTCATGATGTTTGTCCACGATGAACTCCGAAACTACTTAACTGATCTTCATTAACATTGGCATTTATATAAAATTTAGTCCAACTTGAGAGATAGGATATTATATAGGAAGAGATTAATAGCCTAAATATTTTAAATTACAAATTAGATGATTGTCAATGTTAATTATTGTTAAAAATTATAAGTTTCATCAGTCTCGAACAGATGGCGCTTTAAATTAATTTATTGACAGTAAACTGTAGGGCCGACTCTTATAGACATCGCATAGATGGCGCGTCACGTTTAAATTTTGAATTTCTTTTTCAACTCCAGGTTATTTTATGGTGCACGGACATTGATATATAAAAACCCTGCACCTGGATATACATAAAAAATCCTGGTTAATCTATTTACTACGTAACCTCGTAACTGTAACAATTTTTATTTCGTTTTCATGCGTTGTGTATTAGTTACAGTCATATTTAAAAATACAAAATTAAAGTAAAACAAATATTGTTACTTTTAATTTAATTTTCCAATCTTTACCCCGACAGTTTTTAGGCAGACTTATCGTTCTATAATACCAAATACTTAATCATAATTTAAAATGAACATGTAATAACTGAGCAACAGCAACACGTGGCCGAGTCACAGAATTTCAATATACATCTCAAAATAATGGGGCCGGGATATTTGCATGCAGGTTCCTTTTACACTGTAGGTGAGCAATAAGGAACGATTTTTACAAATTGAATCCCTAAGTGCGAAAGGGATAAAAATCTGTATGAAAATTCGTCAGTTATCCCTTTAAATATACAGATGTAAAATGAAGAGCGGGAAATTGCTCGTAATATATATTTTGATAAAATAAATGTAAAACACCTGTATAATCGACTAATTGTATAGTGTTCTTATCATTCGTTTGGGACTTGGTGTGAAGTTGCGTGAGCGCCCGACATACTTCCTGTTGTAGCTTCAGTGAAACTCATGAAAATACATCGGCGATCATGAAAGTATTATCGCGAAAGTGATTTATTAATAGACCTATAGTATTACTATTTACTCATATATACACTCGTATATGTCATACATGCATTTTATTATATAAAGATTTGATACATATTTATTATACGTACCCGATATAAAAAAGCTTATATTTTAGATTAAATTATTATCCGCGTATTTGATACTAGCTGTGCCACCGACTTCTTTCGTGTGGAACTTTATGTAAAAAATGGATGTTACTTTGCATTTCGGCCTGTAATTGATTGACCTGATTTAATTATTTTTATTGTTTTAGTAAAAACCGCTTTTTCTTGCAGCGAGACGTTAGTAGTGCTCAATCAATTTCATGAATCATTAATGATAGATTTCCGTAAAGTAACGCCTTTTTCAATCAAATATCTAAGAATAAATGTCCATTTTTAATCGACTTCAAAACGGAAATAATTCTTTATACAATTTTTTTTTTTGTTTGTTACCTGAGAAATTCGTTATTTGTAAACCAATTTTGAAAATTCTGTTTGAAAAGGGCTATTTTCAAGGGTTTCACTCTTTATAGACGACTAGCCTCTTCCCGCGACTTCATCTGCGTGGAATAGTTACTTTGGGCTAACGCTTACACGCAGCGGAAACTCTCAAGAGGAAAAAAACCCGATTTTGAAACATTCTTCATTGGTCCTCCGCTCTTATTGGCCTTGGCGTGATGATATATAGCCTATATCCCTCCTCGATAAATGAGCTATATAACACTGAAATAAATTTTCAAATCGGAGTAGTAAATCCTAAGACTACCCCCTACAGCGTAACAAACTCACAAATTCACAAACTATATCTCTTTATAATATTAGTATAGATATGGCGCATTTCTTAGAGTACTATTTTTGAAGTCTGTTTTATATATTGTCTAAGCATTTTTATATAGATAGATAAAGAAAAAAGAATACATTCGCGTTGAAATTATATCAACGTACAGAATACAAAAGAATACAATAACAAACACATTCACTGAACGTAATATTTAACCTTACAAAGTAAGGTTGAAGAAAAGTGACAGCAATGAAGCGTGGCTCCTCACGCATCTATTAACTGGTTTAGATAACGTCCGATGATTATTGTCTGTGATTAAGTAAGTATTTTAAAGCAGTAGAAAGTTTACAGAGTGCTCTTCAATGTAATGATATAAGGTAGAAATTATCATTTAAGTAGACATTGATATATGGGTCGCATTGGACATAAAAAAGTTTGAGCCCGAGAGCATACAATAGTTATACTTACAGAAACATAACTGGCGTACATAAAAAGTAAATAATAGTTTTAATAATTAGTATTTCTATTGAATTATTTATTTATCCCTATACAATATATTTTCTATTTTTTAGAAAACTAGTAATAGCAATTATAATAATAATGCATCTTTAAATACTTTTAATCTATTTTATCTTGTATAACAACGATGATGATCCTTCATAATGGCATTGTTAAGCAGGTACCTTATATTATTTAACAGTATTATCTAGGCATATGTAATAAGATACTACAATCAACTTGGCTTATATATGTATTACTAGCTGTGTCCGCGACTTCGTCCGCGTGAAGCCTTATGTAAAAAACAATGATTAATAAAGTCATCTCAATGTATTAAGTCTATTTACTTATCTAATATTCTCTCGTACTTACGCCGCGTCGTCAATAAAATTACAATAACTTTTGATAGAGTCGACCGATTTTCATGAAACAAAGACTAAGTTATTCTCGAAGATATACTTTATGATTTTCTTGGTGTGTTTTTATATTGAAACTAGTACTTTAGCAGTGATGCGTGTTCATACAAACATTTCTAAAAATGATTGAAATGTATTTTATTACTTATTTCTAGACACCTACACCAATTTGTTTTCACGAAAATCGAATTATTATATGTACAGATATCCGTTACTTTACAGAAATATTACAACATAGTAATAATTTTTAAACTAGGCCATTTATAAGACAACGCTGATTGTTTGAATAATAAAAACGTTTGGTCACAATTACGTCGATTACTGCATCGTAACAATTTAATAGCGTATCCCATTTAGTGTGGGAACATACGTCCGTGTATAGGCGGGTCGGGTTATGTAATAGTGCAATTATATCCACCACAAAAACGGTCAACATTCAAGTATTTAAACTAATTTACGAGGGTTATATAAAATAGTTTCATATCTCCATATATTTACACTAGCGGTGACCGCAGCTCTGTTCACTTAAACTATAAAATTATTGTTTATCAACACGTGACTCACGGGAGGTGGGCCTGAGTATTATGAAAAATAACAAAATGTAATTAAATATCATTAATACAAATTAAAAAAAATATTAAAGAACACATACAGTCATATTCTCATTTCACAAATTCAATTATGTATTTAAGCGATGCCTTGTCATGACAATAAATAGAATTTAGAGAATAGAGTACGGATTTCATATTTATAGGTAAAAAATAAATAAATAGGTTAGAGGCAGCGGAGGCTAGGGATCGTGAAATAATTTTACATATATTAAGGAGGTCGTATCATAAAAATATTTGTTAAATACTGGTGTAAAATTACTGTTCAGATCTTTTTTTAAACTGCTTTTAAATATTATACGGTTTATTTTATATTGTAGTGTTTATTCCGAGCCCATTATTGGGGACTTTAAAATAAAATCAATCTATATATCTATTAATTACTAATATATGTTATTACACTGACAAAATGTATTAATTAAATTAAGATAAAACTTTGCCCCTTTTAGCATGCTTAGATTGCTTTATCATTGTGATTTCAATATAAATGATAAATGTATGGTATTATGGATTTTTTAAAGTAATTCCCTTAACAAAACACTATATTGACTAACCTTCATAAATAATATTAAAAAGGTAATCAGCACGTAAAATTTTAAATAGACTTGGATCATTTTTTTACAATTTTACATTGTAGACACTTGGTCCTTGTGTAAATAAAAATTATTACGATATCTTCATCTAAAGTTTTTAAAGCTTTAAGAAACTATCACTTTTATAAGCACTACAATCTTGTAAACGAAGTGTATATTTGTTTTAAATTTTTTAATGTTATCTTCTCCGTTCTTTATACTGTTGTGTTAATAAACAACGCGGACGAAGACGGATATCAGCTAGTATTTAATGATTTGAGAAAATTATTCAATCGCTATGTATAGACATTTTATGACGAATAAATCTACTTTCAATTATATTTACTTGCTCCACATAATATCTTCACGTAAGAAAACTTATACTATTGCCCAACGAATCACCCAAAAACGTCTAAGATGAAAAAAAGTCATATAAATCTATTGAAATGGTTTCAAGTTGTAAGCACCTTTTATAATATGCAAGAATATTTCACTAATATTACTCGATACGCAGTTGTAATGGAAAAGGTTTTCAGTTTGATGTTACTAGATCTTACTAGGCTTTATAATAATATAAAAAAAACATATCAAGGTTAAATAAAATATGGAATACCGTGGTTTTTTTTTTCTCGAACTGACTACGCTATTGACCTACCAAGGTCTTAACAGCTTCACCGGACTACGAATACCGTGGTAAAGTGTATTTCGAAGAGATGAAAGTTTAAGGATGACGATGATGGTCTATATTAATAATACAATAGAAAACCGACTTGAAGTAACAGTGCTTGCATTGCCGCGTTTCGTTTGGTCAGTGAGAGCGCCGGAGACCCATCTCCCCTCCTCGCTCCTCTCCCTTTCCCTCCCCTAACCCTTCCCTCCGAAAGATGGCAACGCAATTGCGACTCCTCTGGGGTTGTTAGTGTCCATGGATGGTGGTGATCACTTAACAGCAGGTGACCCACCTGTTCGTTTGCCACCTATAACATAAAAAAAAAACCATAAGATGTTAGAAAAGCATTTAGGCGTCCTAGGTACTTTCGCCAAGTACTTAAGTACTTATACATGTATTCGTGTAGCTGTAGTTGGGAACCAGTTAGTCAGGTGAAACCGGCTACGATCGTGGGCCGTATCAACACTCAACATCAAATGAAATTATACTCAAAGAATAAACCTACAAACTCGAAAAATAATCTTGTCTTTTTACTTTAACGTAATGCATCATTCGATAGTTTTGTCGACTATGTGATTGCTAATCTTAAGACATTTAACGGACTTTGAAATTACCACGACTCTCTTACCTGCATCTAAATCATTTTGAAATAACCATGACTCTCTAACTTGTATCTATATCACGACTAACAAATCTTGGTGACTTAAAATTATGCTCATACAACACGTGAAAGGAGTGAGTAATGAATCGTATCATATTGCGATCACCCCTCTCTCCCTTTATATTGCCAATTCCAAATGATCTCTTTGCGAAAACAACAAGTTTGGAAAAAAAACGTAATGCATATTATAGCTAATTATTACAGCGGACTGCTAATTTATTTGCGATCTCATTGTCCATCAATCCTTTATTGACCTAATGACAAATTATCCATCAGAGTCAGGTTCTGACCCTAATGGATCAGCCTATCTCAATATCTTAACAAATGTACTTACATTCACTCTCATTCATATTTACACAACTCGATTACTTGATCGAGCGATACAAATAATATAATAGACTTATATAATAAAACGAACAAAGAAAAATAATAATTGTGTTGATTTATAACTTTAAAATTACTAAAACTTCTAAGGATTATTTTTTAACAAAGAACAAATAATAATACATTGTACGGATTTCATAACTTTTAGAATAACAAAGAGTTGTGATACTATACAATTTTCAACATGAAACATTTATAAATATCCCTCGGCAGCAGCTCAAGCCTAGGTCCGTTCCCTCGGCGTGGAGCCCTTGAGTACTGTGACACTCGTTACAGTGACACAAAATCTTACATCACTGCGACAACATTACACATATCAATCACCTCCACACACGTGCACGCATACACGCTTACACATGCAAGTGGAAGGGTTTTATTTTTTTCCCTTATCAAACTGAAATAGTTTAGAATATTATCCGATACGAAATATATAAGGGTTGTTGAGGTATGTATGCTTGGTACACATATCCCTTGCCGCCCCCACAAAACGGTCTGCCGGTACATCGTGGGGTTTTAGTCCGTGCGACTCGGACATAACCCACCCTCTCCCCCGGGAGGGTGGCGTATCCATAAGGGATTTCACCACGTTAAAAAAAAAAAAAAAAGATAGGTCGCGAATTGCATGTATCAGGCAACAGCCAAAGCCGAGGTGTGCCGCGCACCCTTGAGCTAGTTGTCAAAATAAAATCGGTTGAGTGCCTTAAGCGCTCGCCTTAGTAGTCCGGTGAAGCTGTTAAGACGTTTCTTGGTCAGTAGCGTAGTCAGTTCGAAAAAAAAAAATAGATATATCAAAACATAAATGCAAACGTCAAATATTAGTAGCTTAATCTCATGTTGGTAGCATATACTAAAAATTAAATGTAATATAAAAGAATGAAATTTTTTGATTACTTAGATATATTTCATAACAATTATTATCTATTATTTATCAGGTAATTATAAACTTTTAAGGTTTTGGCAACGACAATGTAGTCTTACCTAATATAAAATAAGAACAATTAACTGCCGGTATAAAAAAACAGGAAGAAAAAGAACATAAGTGTATACATAGTTCTGTTTGTATTTATTTACACAAGTTTTAGCGATATTAGTTGAAAGTCGGAAGCATGTGCAGATTATTGGATAATTAACACCTCTGTTCATTTAACATGCATATATTCATTAAATCGTTGTCAATCGAGGCATGAGTTTTTGTTTTTTCTGGGGAATGTGTTTTTTGTTGATTTCCGAGATTTTAGTATGGGTAGTAAAGGCTACATATAATAATTAATATAAATTATTTTAAATTAATTGAATGTATAATCAACAAGTGGATAATATATTTAACAGAATATTAATCAGTATATAATATTCACACGTTGACTGCTAGGCGGATTTTCCATGGTTTGTCCGAGGCGCCAACATGAACTTTTCATTATGCGATGCATATTATGATGAAATATTGTTTCCGGCCGATAATATGAGATATAAGACCATTTTCGTGGTGGTAGTCACCGGTGCCCTCCACGGCCCTGTAGGGAATTATTACGTTTGTTTTTATTTTTTAAACAAGTTACTCAATAACATGAGTAACATTATAGGTAAATGTACAATGGTATTATTGAAAAATTTATCAGTATCCATATTTACTACTAGTTTCTGCCCGCGACTTCGTCCGCGTGGAATAGTTACTTTTAACTAACCCTAACACGCAGCGGGAGCTCTCAAAAGAAAAAGAAAAAAAACGATTTTGAAACATTCTTAATTGGTGCTCCGCTCCCGCTGGTCTTAGCGTGATGATATATAACCAATAGCTTACCGCGATAAAGGAGCTATCTAATACATTTTTTTTTCAAATCTAACCCGTAGTTTCTGAGATTAGCGCGTTCAAGTAAATTAGTTAAAGATTACCACTCTTCTTTCGTACTTAACTCGAGCCGTTATTCAAATTACAATAACTTATGATAAAGTGGACTGACTTTAATGAAACAAAGACTAAGTTACTCCCGAAGATATGCTTTATGATTTCACATTTTATTGTGAACCTATTGCATTAGGAGTGATGTGTGTTCATACCAACAGACAGACAGACAGACATTTCTAAAAATGATTGAAATGTATATTCTATTACTTATTCCTAGACACCTGCAACAATTTTTTTCACAAAAATCGATATGGTACAGACTCGTTAGATTTACATTATTTCTATATGCATAAAAGAAGAAGATGTATACACATATGTATAGATAATTATCTATTTTTAATATCGGTTGTCCCCACGGCGCGCCGCTGTATCGAAGTCGAGTACCGGTTACCGGTGACCCCCATGGCAGTCAACGTGTTAATATAGTGTATTGTAGTTTTTGAACACACGAAGTATTCATATCCAATGTTAAGGACGCGTACTCAATTTTGTGCATTTCAATTTTAGGCAACGAGTCTTACCACTAAATGTGCACAGCCCACGCACGCAGCGACGACTGATAAGTGGGGAAATTGTAACTCAAATAAAACGACTTGATACTTTTATTTAAAAAAAGAAGAATATCTTCATTATTACTAATGTTTTGTTTTTAACGTGGGAAAATCCCTTATAGATACGCCACCCTCCCGGGGGAGAGAGTGGGTTATGTCCGAGTCGCACGGACTAAAACCCCACGGTGTACTGACAGACCGTTTTGTGGGGGCGGCAAGGGGCTTACCTTTATCTTTAGTCTAACAGAGTCGGATCAAAGTATTACTTCTCAACGTTCTGGTTGTATGTATTCTGATTGTAGTAGCAGTATTGTGGTAACTGGTTCTTAGTTTAGATAATAAACATTTAATATACATAAACATTCAGTCGACGTTCGGATGTATTGCCTCACAGTGCAGAGTCAATTTTTTATTTCTCAAATTTCCAATGAGGAGCAGCTTTGTGCTTACAGGATTTTAGTATAAATAATAGCTAGCAACATACCATTTGCGCTGAGATGATTAGACTTAGATAGCGAAGGTTCATTTTAGGTCCGCCTACGAGACACCGGTCTGGGCCGACGCCCTCGGTCCCGCTAACGTGCGTGGGCTACGTAGCGCGCAGCGCACGGTGGCACTGAGGGCGATCCGGGTGTACCGGACGGTGTCCTCAGCGGCGGCCTTTGTGCTCGCCGGCTACCTGCCCTGGGAGCTGGAGGCAGGAGTTCTCGCCGCCGTGTACGAGTTCACGGCGGCGAGGAAAAGAAGGGGGGAGCCTCCGGCTCCCAGGGAGGTAAAGGCGGAGAGACGGCGTCTCAGAGGAGACGTCGTCGAAAACTGGCAGCAGGACCCGGCGGACGAGCGGTTCGGACGGTTTACAAAGACGCCGTCCGCCCGCTCCTGCGGGAGTGGTTAACCAGGGAGTGGGGCTCCCTGACGTTCCGACTGGTGCAGATACTCACCGGACACGGTTGTTTCGGGTGGTACCTGCAACGGATCGCACGCAGGGAGCCGACCGCCGCCTGCCACGAGTGCGGCGCTGATGAAGGTACCGCGCAGCACACTCTGTCTAAGTGTGCTGCGTTGGGGGAGCAACGCCGCATTCTAGCGGCGACCGTGGGAACGGACTTATCGCTGCCGAGCGTGGTTTCGGCCATGCTCGGCAGCGAACAGACTTGGCGAGCGATGGCCTCCTTCTGCGAGTAGGTCATCTCGTAGAAGGAGGAGGCGGAGAGGGCCCGCGAGGCAGACCCTCAAAGTGGCCCTCTCCGCCAATGGAGGACAGGTGGGAGGAGGAGGCGGCGCTTTGCTCAACTCCTCCCGCCACCGTAGCCGGACCTGAGGGGTTGGGCCGGGAGCCCATCTCCTCATTGCACAGATCCGGCGGACGAGGGGGGGCAGCCGGTGTGTACCCGGCCTGCCCCTCTATATGTAGGAGCCTTGATTAGCTTGAACGATCCCTTGCCGCCCCCACAAAACGGTCTGTCGGTACACCGTGGGGCTTTAGTCTGTGCGAGTCGGACATAACCCACCCTCTCCCCCGGGGGTGTGGTGTATCCATAAGGGATTTCCCCACGTTAAAAAAAAAGGTTCATTTTAGGTCAATGTTTTATTTATAAACCTTTTGATGATGAGCAGTGTTATGGTAATTGCTTCCTAGTAAAGTAAATGTTAGACACATCGAATTTGTTTTCAGATATTTAGAGCAATAGTACTGGAGCAAGGCATTTTCGGCGTTTGGGTCTGTTATGGCTGATCCAGCTCTGGTTACTAGTAAGAAAATGAGTACAAACACAACATATTGATCTAAACTCGTCTAAAAGTTCCATAACAATTTCTCTCAATTACAAACAAATAGAATATAAACATGAGATATTTAGTTCAACCGGTACAGGACTTCAACGATAATTTCCAAAGTTTATCATCAGGTCGATACAATCAGCCAATAAGTGTTCAAATTTATAATTTTTGATCAACATTTAAACTTGATTATAATAGTTCTTGCAACTATACATATTAAATACTATAAAGTAGTACATATAAAATGATTTATCTTTTCGGAATATTTTATTCGAATATATTTATATATTATTCGAAACGATAAATGTAATTTCTTTCAAAGTTATTTTCCAAATGAAATATAATTAGAGAACTAAATTGAACTTTATTTCTTACAAGATTTTCGCAAATTAGATGGATGTAACTCTTCTTATTAAAATAATTATTAAAAATATTGTTATCTAAGCCGTAATATGATAACCGATGCGTATAGTTTCCTTAAAAACAGTTTCGTTAATAGCTTCTTGTTGAAATGCGATATCGGGTTGATTGCATGCGGTGATCAATGGTGCACGCGATGTTTCCACTAGTAATTCGATAATGTAATAATAATGATTTCGACAAAACTTTAGCAAACGTTGCAGAAAATATTTAACATTCAACTCGTTGACATAAAAACATTCGTAATCATTTATTAGTTCCTAAATTTTTAAATCGACATTATATGATTTTAGATGAACTGGCAGAGCATACTTTTAAAGGCTGTATGTTAAACTCGCGAGTATTAATAACTGAAAATATATTTCTTTTAAGTTTTTAATATCCTCGTTATGTAAATTACATTACTTATTAAAATATAGTATGATTAATGAATCAGGAGAAAAGCATAAATATTTTCAAATAACTTTCGTGTCAATTATTATAACAGATAAGCTTAAATAAATTTCATGTAAAATACGATTATTATACAGGCTGAGTTGCGTGGTAGGATACCTAGCTGGCGTTCACACTTCGACTTTCTTTAGTAACGTTCGATTCATCGGACGGCCAACCCAGTCTTGCATCCCGATGTAGCACCACACGGGCTACCAGCACTATTACTTCATTTTTATACTTATTCTCTCTCTCTCTTCCCACATGGTGATGGGGTCAGCCTTCCGTACTTTACTTCTCCACTTCGCTCTGTCCTTGACATCGTCTTCGGTAACTTTGCACTCGTTCATGTCCTTCAAAGCTACACCCTTCCAATTTGTTTTGGGCCTGCCTCAGGGTGTTGGACCGGGAAAGGATAGTTGGAGTTTCCCTACGTAGTCTGGTGGCTTTCTTTTCACGTGACCATACTATCGCAGCTTACTTTCCTTAATCTTATCGGCAATGTCGCGTACTCCTAGGCTACCTCGCACGTATTCGTTGCGGATTTTATCGAGCCGAGTTATGCCACACATTCACCGTAACATCTTCATTTCAGCAACTTGAATAGTATGGATGTTCTTTTAATTTGCAGCCCATGTTTCACTGCCATACATAAGCACTGGTCTTACAATGGTCTTGTAGACAAGACCTTTGAGTTTAACAGGCATTCTTCTATTGCATGTAACACCCGTCACTTCTCGCCATTTGAGCCACGCTGCGGCTATTCGGTGTATTCTTATATATTTTATTATATTATTTGAAAATATTTGTACTTTATTCCTGGTTTCATTGATCATACATATATTTTACTAAGTATTGTAACACGTAACAAGGATACTAGAAACTTAAAAAATATATTATATCTTCCGTTATTAGTAATTGTGAGTTTAATTTGGCGTCATCTTAGAATGTATTAGCGTCAACAGAGGCGGGCTTCAGCTATTTTTTTGTTTATTGATTTATCTTTATTTATAAATTTCTTCTGTACGTGTGTATGTCACTGAACTCCTCCTAAACGGGTGGACCGAATTGGATGAAATTTTGTGTGTGTGTTCCGATGGATTCGAGAATGGTTTAGATTTATAACTGGACCCGGTAGGTGGAGCTGCGGTTGGCTTTTAGGATTTTTTTTTAATTATCAAGGCAGTACAACGTCCGCCCGGCCCGTTAGTATATATATTTATATATTATAATAATAGTATATTTTGTAAACGTATGAACGCTCTTTTCAAATTATACTTAATCAAAAATAAGTTAGACGTATCAAGTTTTCAACTTTTTTCCGATTTGTGTTTTTGTTATATACGTGTATATCCTTTACAGTAGCTGCAGCAGCAGTACAACTTCCATAGCAACTTGGAAATCTCGTCGATCTGGACGTACCTAAAGTCATAACCAATTATTTCGGACAAGCCGCGAATCATCCCAGCCTGTTAGTGGTATCCGCCGCGAATTACACGACCGTACTGAATACCATCCGTTATAAAAGACGACCGCATAACATCTTTTCCAATACTTCTAATAACATGCTGGTGCACATATGTGTTGCACTAACTCATATACATATGTATGACTAGTTTCATTTAGCTTAGGCAGGATCAACAGTCATGCTCTTGAGATCAAGGCAACAACCCAAGCCAGCGTTTGGTCACTTAGGCGCCCCTGAGCTTGTTATCATACAACTGAATGCGTTAAGCGCTCGCCTCATAAGTCCGGTAAAGCAGTAAAGGTCTGTCAGATAAACAGCGGTAGAAAAAAAGTTCGCAAAAAAAAAGGAGTATAACTTTCTTCAATAGGATATAAAATCAAAATCTGAATGATAGTTCCAGAGTAAACAATTTACAGTTTTATAGGTTCCATCTAAATTAGTGAAAATTTTAAAAACAAATGATCTTGGCGTAGGCATAGTGCCAGCCCACTATGTATTAATGATTTCAAACTCCGAGAAATCTACAGTTCTATATATTCTCACATGGTGGTACTACAAGAAAATTTAACAGGTTCAGGTTTTCTCTTGATGTTGTACTTTACCTTTCGCCGATAGTGGTACCAATTTAAAATTATAAATGTACGCGAATTTCGAAAAATTTCTTGGTACATACGGAATTTGGAACCTGCGGACAGTGAATGAACACTCCAAAGGTCAAACCACTTAACCGCCACGAATTCATTAAATAATATATTTAACAAGCGGGCCCGGCGGAAGTTGTCCTGTCCTGATAATAAAAAACACCTTGACAAATTATATACCTGAACCTTCCTCATGAATCACTTTATACTGGTGAAAATCACATGAAAATCCGTTTAGTAGTTTTTGATTTTATCGCGAACAGAGAGAGGCACGGACCTGGCATGGGGCTTTGATTTATAATATGTAGTCATATATTTACTACATTAACTGTACTATATTTATGTATGTTATATATTATTAAACGAATATAACAATTGCCATTTAACATAATTTTTCATGTTAAGGACATTATACATTTCTCAATTAATTTAAGTAAAATCAACCAAATCGCATACATTTAAAGTAATTTATGAACGCACTCCAGTACGCACTTCGGCGGCAATTGATATTCTTTCAGGCGTGAAACTGAATGTTATAAATAATCAAGCTCATACTGAATAATTATCATATGGGCTTGAAGGCCAGTACTGTTCCCACAAGTGTAGAACGGATAAATCAATAGCTAATCAAAGTAACAGTAGCCACTACAAATGGATTGGTTAAAATGGGTCGGTATAATTATTGAAATCTTTTTCACGTATTTAAACCAGTGACTGTGACAGTGATTTGTGATTTTTTTAATGAAACTGTGAAATATGTGACCGTAATCAGTGACATTATTTTTCTAAATAATTATTATTATGATTATTTATTAATTATATTAAATCATTCTTTAGCTGAAGATTTAGAATTTAAACGTAGATAACAATAAAAATAGACTATATAACAAGGATATAGGAAGGATATAAAGGAAGGAATATAGCTTCTTATTACTGAAAGAATTGTCAGAGTCAAATTAACCGTTCTGGAACTTATCCACAAAATATATCTTATCGTAATATTAGTGTAGATTATTATATTAAATGGATATTAATTACAACAAAATAAAAATGATGGGACATTAAATAATAAGAAAAAAAAATAATAGCGGCCAAAATGTTCAAAAATCAATGGAATATTGTTTCGATGTCAATAGAATTGAATCTTGAGATGTCCAATGAATTTTATGAAATTCGTGGTCACGCATTTATTTAAAAAAAAATTGTCTAATTTACATTCTCAACTAACAGTAGGGAAAACATGTGAGGAAACTTGAAATCTAGATTATTTTGCGTTTCAAATCGCTATACATAATAAGAGATATTGATAGATATTTAACACTATGCCTTATAATTAAATATAGAAATAAATAAAATAGTATAAATAATAATAGGGAGTGTATAAGAATAATATAGAGACGGAGAAATAATAATAAAACAATTGAATGAAATAACATATATGCCAAATACAAAAACTTTAATTTAAAATCTATATCTTACGAAAAGTGGATAGAAAAAACACAAACATATTTTATTTTTATAAATTACTAGCAACAGGACGCGGCTTTGCTTGCGTTAAAACCTAATGCATTCTAGTTCAACGGTGCTAGAGATTATAAGACTCAAATGTTTTGTATCCATTTTTACTTGTATAAACTCAAAAATCCCTTATAATAGACATTTTTTATCCATTCATCGGGTATTTACATAAATTCTGTTTTCCTGTACGAAGTTTTCCTATAATATTTAGTTAATATATAAACAACACATTATGAACATAAAATATTATATGAAAGTTATATAATTTATGTTGTACATTAAAAATCTCCTTTTCCTCTTATTGCAGTTTGCTTTTCTGATGACTACTGCTTCGTTCATAATGGCAGAGGGACCCAAGTAAGTGATTCTCAATTTTATATTTGTTATTGATTAATTGATCTGATAAATTTCAAATACCTACATAAAATGTTCTAATCATACCTAATCGTCGTGTTTCTTAGATTAGTTACGATTTTGGGTATCAGAAGATTAATTATTTTTCTGACTAATATATATAAATTACTAGTTATGGCCTGCGGGTTGCTCGCGTTAATATAAATTTGACCGATCCCTTAGGTACAGTACTCCATTTCGGATGAAAGGCACCCTATGTTCGTTTATGTACCCCTGACAACATGCAAGTGAAATTTCATGATGTTCGTTTAAGTTATTAAGGCGTGAAAGCGTGACATACATAAACAAACTCACTTTTGCATTTTTAATATTAGTTAGGATTTTCTAGAAAAAAAAAACAAGAATTTGTATTATATTATACATTGTACATAATTAATTAATCTAAATAATTTACGTATATAGAGGTAGTTATGTTGTGAAGTTTTTATGCTATGCGACAGATATGTGTAAAATATAGTAAGATAATCGGTGACATTACATCTGCGATTGCGAGTAAACTGTTATGTTTCACTGCTGTGCTGATTACTTGACATTGAACTAACAACCTATCGGTAAGTGCTGTGATTAGAAAGTGCGAATCCATCCGTAATGCAGTGATATACCTACTAGTTATAGTATGTTATAGTAAAAAACGACTTATGTCAGAATTACGGATTACACCAAGTGTGACGAACCTCGGTTGTAGAGCTACGCTTCGTCTATATTATAATGACACCGAGAGGGAAAGCCGCTACCGCATGACGCCTATGTCATCGACACCGCACAATGCGGAACGGTAGAGCTACAAAAACATTAGCTTTATATTCATATGTGACCAATTAACAGCAACGATATGATCACATTTATTTAAGCAATCAACAATAATCCATTTTCTTTTTGTTACAGGAAAAAAATTCGCATACATATACCTCAGAAAGTGAAGCATATTCATCATCATAAAAAGGTATATATTACAAATCACCCAGCATCTCCACAATACGCGCCGGCTTTTATGCCGAGTGCTGAAGGAGCTGTGGCTGTCCCGACAAACGTGGCCCTGCCTGCTGTTACGAGATTTGGTCCTCTAGATTCGCTCGAGGTTTATGAAGATACTCTGGCACGACTACCAAGTGTGCCGACGGCTAACTCAAAGCTTTTGCCCATGTATCGTGCCCGCGGTTACTATGGACCAACAAAATCAGATTGGGAAGATCAAGACTACAACCTAGTTCCTCCACCGGAACCTAATGATTCTACATACGTACCCGCGGCTTTTGCGGCACCGACTGGATATCAAGCCCCACCTTCTTATCGATCTCCAAACAGAGTTAAATTGTTAAAAACGAATCAACCGAAACATAAAATAACTGGACGAAAACCCAAACCACAACATATTATGGTACGTGGTCAACCGCATATGGAAGATGAACATCCTGTTTCTACATTTCACGAGAAGTTTTATTCAGATATAGATGGAACTGGGACAATAAAAAAAATTAAAAAACCACATAGAGTCGAAAAAATAGTTGACGGTGATACCGAACATATTCATACATATAGTGAGGAGCACGTTCATAAATTGATCTACGATAACCCAAAGACAACTGGTATAGTAGGTGTAGATCAGATGAGTAATATCGCTGGCTTGAACATGGCACACCAATATGCCTCATTTAAGCCACAACAAACATTAATATCTTTCCCTTCAGAAATCCTGCCTAGTTTTCCTACTTTCGGTTCAATGGGAACACCAAATCATTTAGAATATACTGCATACAACCCGCGAGACGTCACACATGACCATATTTTTCATGATCATGGAGAAATCCCAGCCGATATCGATATATCCAAGGACCCACTATCGATCCCTCCAAAAATTTCTTACAACAGTCAAGGACTACCAATAGGAGGTATGACTAAAAGATTTAAAAACAAATATCTTCCCAAACACAGTAAACCTTCAAAAGGAACTCCATCTCCAGATTTAACTTATTATGAAAGCATATTCACTCCCTACAATCGGTATAAGAATATTTTGATATCCACTGTTCCTCCGCCTCAATACGATATCTCAGGATCAAGCATAGATGATTACAGTTTTGCTACTACATTTAATCAAAAGGATAAAGAAAATACTAAAACTAGAAACTTAGTACCCCCTTTCTATTTTAATAGCGTGAAACAAGACACTAACAACCATCTGCCACAAGCTAATTTTCCATCTCCTTTTTCTGTATCCTCGTCAGTTGTACATGAATATAAGCCTAGTAGCTATGCAGGTAATTTCCCAGGATTACTGGAGGATTCTAAATTTAAAGATTCTTTAACAAATTTTAAAGATAACAGTTTTTCAAATACTTTTGAATACGATACTTCAGCATCTCCATCAAACGTATTAACGTCAGATGAAAAATATGTTAAACCTGTCTATAGAAACGACAAAAAGAAATCTATTTCATCCCAAAATATAAATTTTGGAGGCCTAGACCAAAAGACAACTATCGATCATTTAGAAGATTTTGGCATATCTGCGGTATCCGCTAATGAGGATTCTATGAGTTACTTAGAAAATTATGGTAACTCAGCACAAAGTAAAGTTGCTGATTCTGCTACGTCTACACCATTTACTTTAAAAGATAAATCCCCAATACATCCCTACTACACTGCTATGGCGATAAAAGCTTTGCACGGAGAAGAGGTTTTAGCAGAAGCTTCTAATAATAATTTCCAATATGTCCAAATGCATGACCCATCAACTACACCTCATTCGCCTCCTGCAGTTATAACCAAAAGCCTCTTAGATAACTATCAAGATACACTATCATCAAAACCAACACAATATTTATTAGAAAGTAAAAGTCGCCATCGGTCCAGAAATATAGGAGATACTAGTAAACAATCTACACAAAAATATTCAAATACGGACTTAGAATTTCGAATGAACGATTTAGATACAGATATTTCTTTACCGAAACCATCTGCATATATTCGTGAACCTCATCATACTAAGAATAAACAAACAATTCAATCAAGTGGTACCAGTAAATTAAAATACGGTGACAAAATTTGAAGATATTTTAGAAGCGATTCAACGAGCTTGAAATTGTCACTTTACTTCGCTTTAGTTCACACTTGGTTCAACACGTTGCTATTAAAAAAGCGATGTCAAAAGTTACTACCATCGCGAGATCATTTTAATTTATTAAGCTGATAAATTATCTATATCGATTATTTAGTTATATAGAACGCGAATGAAAATGATAATTATGCATTTTTATACAATTTCTAGTATGAGAATTAAATTATTAATTTTACTATTCTTTGTTTTTATTTAGCGCCTTACAAATTTCATTAGCACTGCACGAATCAGATAAAGTATGTAAACTGTTAACATCGACACGTAAAAGATGCAGGCACTGTTCCAACTATATATCTAACTTCCTGTCGTTCATAACTCTAAATATGTGTGTTGTTCGAAGGGATCCTCATTCTTTCTCAAAATTTTATATAATAAAACTATATTAACGGAATTAATCACATAAATGTTTAAAAAGGATCGCGTTCTTTTTTGACAATAAAAAAACTCACAAGAGAAAACTCAATGAAAGTAATCATTATTCATTTCGTTATCATTATTCGTTCGAACAGCTACTAATTTCAGACTCATTACGATTAGCTATTTTCCTTCCAAGTTGATAAAGATTGCAATTAATACATATTTATTGAAATATCTTGAAGGTTATTGTTAAGGAAACTTATTGGGCTAGCCATTTTGTTTACCTCAATCAAAGACGCGCTGATACTATAGAGAGTGAGATGAATACTTTGACGGTTATCCTAGGTATCATAAAGGCTTTTCACAGGTGTAGCACCAGAATCCCACAACCTAGTCAAATAGTGATAGTACAAGTTATTCTAAAAAATTCTTAAATCCTTACTACGCACATTGGAACTGTAGAATCGGTAACCCAACACGGTTCTTCCCCAGGGCTTCGATATGGAGCTCCTCAAAAAGGAGCTGGAATACCTTCTTGAAGTTCGATAATGTAAGAGCAATAACATATCCTGCAGCTTCGTATGCGTTTTCTATGCAGAAATTACTTTCGACTATTTATTTTATATCTGTACGAGATATATAAAATAATAACCGATTGACTGACGGTAAATTGACGGATTTTCATGCAAACTGTCATCCCCGTTTTCACCACCTTAGGGGTTGAATTTCCAAAAATCTTTCGTTAGTACTCATCTAAAGTGTAAAAGGATCCCGTATGCAAATGTCCTTATCTTCAATAGTTTGGGCTGTGCCTTGATATATCAGTTAGTTATTCTTTTAGTGTTGCAGTTGGCGACGGTAACCATTTACCAGTATGTGGATCGCCAGTCCGTTTGTCGTCCCTTGGTATAAAGAACAGTCAGTGAAGTCAATTTGTATAAATTTACATTATTTCCGGTGTATTAGGGTTGTGCAAGAAGCATTAGTTAAATATTGTTGTTAACATTTTACTGTTAAATCAGGATCGATCATTCGTTGGAGTTTAAACTTCACTATCGCTATACAAAGACTGCTTACATGCGATTTATAAGTGAAGGGCAATATGTGTTGAATCACGAATGTCGCCTTATGTAACATAAGTACTTGTATGTCCAAGTCAAGATGTTAACGATTCGTTAACATAGTTAATATGTAAACTTTTATTTCTGGGATTGGGGTAACTCGTTGTTTATTTTTAATTGATTACGCCATGGTTATTCCGGTAAGTTAGATGTCAATGTTTCCGGATTTGCTTGTATTTTTTGTATTATTATACAACATGAAACATTCTATTTTTAACTAATTATGTTTCTAGACCCCAGATGAAAAGATTAAAGATTTGTATGATTTTATTGACGTAGTGTTAACGACTTATATTTAATACGACGTTGTACTACTTGTTGTGTTAACTGATCGATATATTATACAGTATTATATAATGTACATTTGCAGGAAATATCGGTATAAGTTAATTAATACGAACATGAAAATAGAACGAATACTAAGTCTTGAAAGCTTAATAATATACAACATAAGAAATGTTTGTTCATTGCAAGGCATAAATAATACAATATCGTGTCAAAATAAATAATAAGTTTGAGTGTAATGTGATGAGTATAATTATGTTATATATTATATTTATAACGTCTGGGTATTAAATGAAATTTAAGCTATTTTGACGTCTATTATATATTTTTTTAATAGGTGTTGCAGTGGAACGTTTTATGTTAATGTTTATGTAAAAAAGGTTTTTGATCACCTGAACGACAAAGATAACTTTTATCCAATGCCCAAGTTGCTATCGATGTCTTCCTTCACCATTAACCAATAGCTAACAATGATATTAAAATTACTAAAAATATGTACATAATTAATATAAATCACGAAAACTGTGTTAGCTCAAGTTGAGACGCTTGAACTTTATCAGATCGATATTCCATTACCATTATTCATTTAGTCATCACAATTTTTATTAATGTATTATTATTTATATTTATAGGTGAGAGTGAAATAAAACCAAATCAAATATTATAAATAATTATTTCTTATAAACAATAACAAAAATAACTTAATCTATGGACTATTTACAATATAAAACGTAACTTGTACTTAATATTCATTACCTTGATCTGTTTTCGATCAAACAGCTTCATATGACTTAGTTGACTTTTTAACTGAATGCGGTTATTTATTTTCTTTTGTGGTATGGACCGCCTCCATGACCAGCTCCTATCGCGTTTATGTAACTATCGCCACCACTTCCGAATCCACCATGACCTCCATGGCTACCACCTCCGTGACCACTAATTAAATCACCTAAACTAAATCCTCCGTGACCACCTATGTGCCCGCCACTGGAGACATGACTGCTCACAACGCTGTAACTATCACCTCCGTGACCTCCAAAACCCGCGCCGTGGTCACCGAAACCTCCTCCTCCGTTATAGCTATCGCCTCCGTGTCCATGACCATGTTCAACACCAGAATCATAACTTCCCAAATTAGAATAGCTGTCATGACTTCCACTACTCCCACCATGGCCGCCTAAGCTGTAGGTACCAACACCGTCACCAAAATTTCCAAAACCTCCTCCGTGACTATCTTGACCACTTATACTGTAGCTATCATGAGCAGAGAGTCCGCTGCCACCGCTACTGTAACTGTCGTGACCAGAGGAAAGTCCGCCGCTACCATAGCTATGGCCTCCACCAAAACTAGAGCCGTGGCCGCCTCCGAATCCATTTCCGTGACTACTTCCATAGCCACCATCTAGAACGTCACTATGTCCTCCTCCGAAGTTCGCTCCAAATACATGTCCATGATCATTATTATGGGCATCGTTGAACACACCGTGGCCGCCACTAAAACCAGCACCGTGACTTGCACTAAATCCACCGCTATGGCCTCCGTTGTAATCTCCGCCATGACCAACACCGAATCCGCCACCGTGACCTACATCAAAGCCACCACTATGTCCAGCACCGATACCATCACTGACGCTACCTCCGTGTCCGCCAAAATTATAACCACCACCTCCAAGGTCATGCCCACTATGTCCACCTAAGTCGTATCCGCCATGACCACCTGCGCCGAGGTCGTATCCTCCATGGCCTCCACCGCCGATATCATTTTGTCCGTGCCCACCTATTCCAACGTCATGGCCATGTCCGCCTATATCAAGTCCTCCATGGCCACCCCCTATACTGTGACCACCATAATCATGACTACTGAATCCACCGCCCCCTCCGCTATGTCCACCACCGAATCCACCACTGAGATCACCGTCATATCCTCCGTTAAGGTGGTCAGCGAATCCGCCGTGTAAATGTTCAGCCAATCCTCCTCCGTGGTCATGACTTTCGTGAACTACTACTTCTTTCGAGGAATGATGTTCTTCTGGTATGTGGACGCGAATGTGGACACTGTAACATAAAAACAGATAACATTAGTTATGCTAAAATATGATACACAATTTTATACAATGCTCGCCTTAATACGATACACAAAAATAGGAAAAAAATAAAAGTGTAAGAAAACCTCGCAGAGCCAACTAGTTAAGTTAGGTTGGACGAATAATTTATATAATTATATTATAATAGTTTTATTTTCACCATTTACCACAATGAAGACTCGCGTGAGAACCTTTCATAGAAAACTTGAACAAATTGCTTGCATCCTCTATAGTTTTTGTGGCTATGTCATGTAGCGTAACTGATTGTTAGTTAGATAAATAAAAACATGTACAGGCGAGGAGAAAATGAAACATCGGAACATTAATACTAACTGTTCTGTTCCAAAAGTCGCGAAGCAGACACCAATGTAAGCCAGTAGAAAGCAGCTCAGCTGAAATAATAATGGTAATTAAGTTTTAACGTTATCTAATGAATTATAGTCGAGAAACATCCTAACGTAAAACTAATACGTAACATTTAAAGCGGTTGTATCGTTTGTACTAGTTAGATACTATCTGTTGTTCCGTATGTTCTAAATGTACGCGTGCATTCATAATATGGATAGCATTTCTATTGCATAACCAGAGTGCAGCTAAATTAAATACAACTCTCTACGACCTCACTGGTGACCTTATGTTTATGAGTTTTATTTTAATTTTAATTGATTATTGTTTAAAACAACAATATTGTGAATTTCATTGTTCATTCTGATATCATGGAATCAGTTAAATATCAGCTTTAGTTTACGTCTTGTGAGGAAGTAGCGAATTAATTTACAGTAGTGAATAAAAATAAAACTTATCTTACATAATTATATTGATAGAATAATAAGTTTATCGTTGATTTCGATATTGTTATTTGGTACCTACAATTATATGCTTGTAAGGTAAAATCACAGTTAACACACAATTACATGGTGAAATATTAATAATGTACACCTCATCACAAAAATTAATAGATTTACTATATCTGTTCGGCAAAGATCAACGGAAAGTCCACGGAAAATAAATGTAAGCACTTCGCAATCTCGAGTAATAATCAATTTTACTCACGGCTAAACAGGAAGCCATTACGTGTAAGGAGTATGTGTCCGTAAGCTCGCGACCCCCTTTGCACCACCTTTTGGTTACTGCTGAGCGAATGAACGAACAAACTACTCTTACGACGCTCAAGATCCGCGTAAGCCTTTTATATGACAGTGAATGCCCACAACCCCTACTCCGGATAGAATAAAATTTATTAATAAATGAAAAATTTGAATAATCATTTAATTAAATAGAATACATGATTTAAACACACACGTAACTAGATATGATGGTATATCTCCACGTTTGTTGTTTGAATCATTAACAGACTATGTATCTATTATTATACGAAGAATCTGTTTTTTTTTCGATCTGTGCTGATATATATTTAGCTTTTAAATCAATATTTAGTAGTTCACTACTTTGGTGTAAATATTAGAACGTGTAAAAACTGTTTCCAAGTATGGTGTTTCCTGTAGTGCATAGCGGAATAAGGAAACAAACCTGTGGTAGGTTTTAATACGCACTATGAAATCGAGTTCATGACAATTACGGTACACCGATGATCCGACAACCCGTTTACGTCCAGTTGTTA
Organism: Antheraea pernyi; assembly: GCA_015888305.1. Lineage (NCBI taxonomy): Eukaryota > Metazoa > Arthropoda > Insecta > Lepidoptera > Saturniidae > Antheraea > Antheraea pernyi. Next base: position 86,156 of record MU158749.1, on the reverse strand, counting down.
CGTAAAAATACGTAACGATGAATGAAAGGTCCTCTTGTTATTATACCACACAATAGCACAAAAAAATCCTGTTTATTTACAAGTTGTAATACAATTTTGCCGAAATACAAACGTATTGCTTTTTACGTACATTATATTAACTCATATCCTGCTGACAGTATTTGTGTTGGTATTAACAACTTTTATTGATAATTACCGTGGATTTATTTACATAATACGACGCACCCAGCTTCGCAAGGGTGCAATTTTAATGAAATACTGTTAAGGGTAGTTTTGATCTACATGACATGTACACGTATGTAATGTATTTAATTGGATAAGGAATAAATCTGTATTGTATAAAATAGCTTGGTAAATAATACATAATTATTTTTGTAAAAATATAAAAATGATTACTGTTATCCTTTAGAGATAAATTTATACCACCGCGGACTTTTTTGTCGATCTTTTTAAGGTATACAATTCCGTGGTATATTAATTTGATCTATATCGTAAGGTTTAAGCCAGCGCACTAAAATATGTTTGGTACGACATCACATTACAATTTTTTGGATTTTTCGGCTTTTCTGTACTCTAATATGTATGTATTATAAACCTGCCTCTCGAACCACTCTACCTATTGCTGGAAACTATATAAAAATTCGTTGAATAGTTTATTTTTATAAATAAAAATCAATTTACGGATGTATGTATGTACGCATCACTTCAGAACAGTTGCACCTATTCAGTAAATTCTTTTTATGTTATGTTTGTAATTTTAAAGGCATGGTTTGTATGAAAAAAATAATTAAAATATCATAGAGAATTTTAAAAAGTATTTTATGTGGTAGGTATATACCTACTTGAATTTCACACTCGGTGTGTCGTATATCATCTGACAATTTAATATGTAGGACGTTGGTATACAATGTTTTGTACATAGTTCATTTGCAGGTTGTAGTCCGGTGAAGCTGTAAAGCCCTACCAGGCCGAAAGCGTAGTCAGTTCGAAAAAAAAACCCCTTGCAGATTCAAGTTTAGACAGGTCCAAAAATAAACATAATACTTGTGTATACTTTTAAATAGTGTACAAAAATGAACATATCATTTCTTAAACACAAAAGCTATACATATTTAAAATATATAACCCTATTTTTTTAAGAGGTAAAAAGGATATGTTATGTCGAATAAAAAATATGAACACGATCTTATAACAATCTGTATAATTAAAATCTATATAAATATGCAGTTGTGTGCTAATCACGAAAAATACTACTGAATATATTTCGATCAATTCTCTTAATGCTATTTCTTACACACTTGGTCATTATTTTAAAAAGATATCACGATCATCATCTTCTTACCCTTATCCCACCTAAGTAGGGTCGGCACAACATGTTTTCCTTTTCCACGCTCGCCTATCAGATGTCATCTCAGTCAACACACCTTTTACACACATATCATTTTAAAAAGATATCACGATATCTTCATTTATTAAAAAGTAATGTAATATTTAAGAAACTACGTGTTCAGCGATGTGTATTCTCTTGTCGTAGAGAAGTGGGGCAAGTGGTGTAGTACGCATGTGCGGAACAGGAAATGTGATTAAAGTATATTTTTGCTTCCAAATTTTTTCAGGTGCTTTATTTATAAAATATATTGTTGCAATCGCACCGCATATCCCCTTATCATCATCATCTAGTATGAATATAGGCGCGATGTGTTTTAAATAGACTTTTTTATACCTTCTAGTTCATATAGCTTTTGAGTGTTTTTTTTTTATTTTTTATTTAATTACGTTATCGTTTTGTCTCTCTGGAAATCTCTCATACCTTGAAATCTAAGTGGTCACGGACAGATCGGTTTCAGAGGAGTTTGCTTCCGTGAAAATTTGTTTTGTGAAATAAACGTCGTTGTGGGATTTTATCAAGAGACTTATAACCTAGTGATCTTAAAGAGGTGAGTATTCATGTCTCTAAAAGGTTAACAACATGCATGCAATGATTTTCTGCAACATTTATAGGCTGCGGTGAACACTTCTCATCTGGCGAACCGCAGAATGCCGCAGACGTATTTACTACCGTCGTGATAAAAAAAATAGTGTACTATGCGGATAGTTGCAAAACACATGGAATGTTTTACGCATCACAGTTAGTTATAGAAGGTTCTAGCTATTTCCCGCGGCTTCGCACGCGTTTTCTATGCACTAATTGTTTTGGAAAGAGTCCAATTTTACATCTGTATATACGTAGTAACCGCTGCCCGCGACTTCGTGCGCGTGGAATAATTGCTTGGGCTAACGCTAACACGGAACGGAAGCTCTCAAGAGGAAAAAACCCGATTTTGATACATTCTTTGTTAGTGCTCCGCTCCTATTGGTCTTAGCGTGATAGCGTCTTAGCCTATAAACTTCCTCGATAAATGAGCTATCTGTCACGGTAAGAATTTTTCAAATCGGACCAGTAGTTCCTGAGATTACCTCACAAACCTACCTACAACCTCACAAACTTTACCTCTTTATAATATTAAGTATAGAAGTATATAAATGATGATACATTGTAAGAGGAACCTGCATGCAAACATACGGCCTTAGTAATTTGGACTGTACGTTGATATTTCAGTCAGTCAGTCAATTACTCTTTTACACACAGTGTACATTCTTTATAAGGAATCCCAGTATTTTTTTTCGTTTTAAAGAGTTATCGTTATACGGTGGGAAAACAAGAAATAAATGGTTTTGTGGTAAATCAACCAAATTGAAGTAGTTTTTACTTTATAGCAAGACCTTCGTTATAAGGAACGATGTTATAAAGAGTTTACACTGTATATATAGATAAATGAATTTAATATTATTGTCTTTCCTTTGCCATTGTTTACGTAAGGAACAAGAGATAAAATTTTTAGTACAATATATATGTATGTCAAAACCAAAATTTTTATTCCTAGTTGCATAATATATTCTATGCGTATGGTCGGATTTATTTTATAAGTACGATTATATATTCACATTTAATATAAATTATTACCCACAGCTTTGTTCGGGCACTCCAACACAACAGTATCTAATGTTTCTATCGATTATGTATTGCTTTATAGATGGTTATTTTGATAGAAAATTATATATGGAGGTAGGGCTTATTCTAAGACCGCATGGTTAGCTACCATTGACTGAGTTCTAGAGTCAAAAATTTGTCGCCATGCACCTGTTGGTGTATCCCGGCAGCTGCACTTGAGAATCAATCCCCTCTAGGTTTAGCGTTTACCATCTTCGACCATGCCGTCATTTACTATCTGATGAGACTGTAGTTAGAAACGTTAATCGACGGGATTTATAATATTTTTTATTTTTTATTGTAACTCGGCAAAATGACCGCACGATGCCTGATGGTAAGCACAGTACAATCCAAAAACAATGGCGACCACCGAGTGACACACTATCCATCGCCAGTCGCCGCTGTCATGCCGGCCTGCGAAAAGCTGGATATGCACAGGCTGATCCCGAAACGCGACTCAGAAGCGAATCACTATGACGGGCTTTTTCGCCATATACATGGTGGTTGCGACCCAGTCAGGCTTTAAAACCCTACCACCCCGCTTGCGCCATTGCCTCGATCGTTATTCAGCAGGATGCACCACGTGCAGGTGAGGTTGGCTTGGGTGTCTCAAGTCTTATGATGTTATTCGACTCCCCTTTCACCCCAAATTAATATTGTTTTTTCATTAAATTAACTGTTACAATAAATAATAAGTTTTCTTTATTTAAATGATCCATTTTTTTATTATTCACTGCATGCCTAAAACTTATTTATTTATAAATACTCTTCTATTTACGTGACCGGTGTGTATATATTTATTTATAAGTAATATGGATTTTTTTCATTAAATTTTCAACCTCTGCCACAACCTATTAATTTACAATTTTACAAGTGGACCCAACAAAAAAAGAACACGAAAATACAAATTTCGCAAAACTCTAAGTCGATAGTGAGCAGTAGGACGATAGATAATAGCCGCAAGCATTTTATTGGATAATCCTTAGATCACATTCGGTTATGTAAACAGTAGAACACAGACAAGGAAGCGAATTCTTTCCTTAAATTTAAAAGTTCGACCACTTATGAATATGATGAAATCTTTGACGATTCTTACAGCCAAGCTAGATGTCAGAAGCTAATATATATGTTCCCACCCAGAAATAACAGCAGTAACTACTCCATATGGGATGGGATTTGCGATCTGTAGGTACAACAAAGGACAGTTTCGCTCTGTTCAACACATCAAAGTTTTGTATACTAGCCTGACCTTGTCTTCGAAGTTACTACGTCTAGTCTATTCTAAATAATAAAATTGTAACTAATAATGTATTATTATAGTATAATTTCTATCAGTAATCGTTAGCCTTTAATATATACCATACATATACAGAAAAAGGGTTTTTATATACAATAATTATTTGTCATATTTATTACTATTCAGTTTCATAATCATATGATTTCATATATAACATAATGTAATTGCAAATAACATAAGACCAACACAAAGTATGTACGTCAAAACTCGTTTAATTAGCCTGCCTTAATTTTTTTTTATCGTTTTAAAGACATGCGTTGCCTACAATCTCAATTCATAAATGCTAATTATGTAACTTACACTACACAGAAAGAAGGTTGGCTTTTAAGCGCGGTTGTCGAAACACACATTCTTACGATTCAAACGATTTTCTACGAAGTTCAATTATCATGGTAAGAGCTATAATAATAATTGAAATCGAATTTTTAACGACCAAAGAGGGTCACGAGGTCGTCGTGAGGCACTGCTCTGTGAGGTGTACGTATTTCCAAACTGACTGTTAACGTAAGTTCAACGTACGAAGGCAAAGCAATTACTGGCAAATTAAATCCTTTTTACCACAGGTTGGCATTTAATTATTCACATTTATAATTTATATAGTCAACAATCTCATTCAATATAGATACCGAAAAAACTTGTATTCACAAAATCTGATCTCATTTAGATAACAATATTGTCATATTTTTTGTCAAACACAAACTTAGTAATCAATTAAGTCATCTCTATTTGTAAATATTTTTGCTTGGCATTCTTCATATCTATTGGCGAAAACTTAACTATTTAATAGCTTGAAATATTTTAGATATTGTAGGTGATAGAGCCACGCTGAAGCTATTACTGGTTTCAGTATGAATGGGTCGCCTCACCCGGGGTAGTACCACCCGACGCACAGAAAACCGACGTGAAGTAACAGTGCTTGCATTGTTGCGTTTCGTTCGGTCAGTGAGAGCGCCGGAGGAGTGGAGCGCCAGTGGAGAGCCCACCTTCCCTCACCTTCGAATCCTCCCCCCAACACAGCCTGGCAACGTACTCGCGACTCCCCTGGTGTTGCAAGTGTCTATGGACGATGGTGATCACTTAACATCAGGTGACCCACCAGTCCCTTTGGGAGGCAAAGGGATGACATAAAACAAATATATATATAATCATAGATATGGTCATCTGATAGAAAACTAAACAAAGCTTGTAGTACGGTAACTATACAATAAATACGATCATATTTACCCGGACGGAAAAATGTCAATACGTATTTATCACGAAAAACATTCCTAATCATATTACGTGGCTGCACATGACTCGAAGTTTGGCATTCTTTACAAAAAAAATTTCTTTATTCACTTTTTATTCAATTGTTTTAGTGCTTCTCCAGTTACCGATTGTTAGGAGCCAGCTTTATATTCGATATTAAGCGATTCCCGCCCGCTTGGTTGAGCATGAAAAATACGGCCAAGGATCAATCGAGTCAAAAATATGAGTATCCTACAATTATTTACGACAAATTCCGCATCGCATGGTCATAGTTTTATAACTATATGTTTAGTAGTTTTAACTTGATTGATACTCAAATAAATTGATTTTCATAAAAACGTAGTGCTTATATATAATAATAATCTTTATATATAGATTTCTTCTGTGCGTGTGTATGTCACTGAACTCCTCCTAAGCGGCTGGACCGATTTTAATAAAACTTTGTGTGTGTGTTCCAGTGGAACCGAGAATGGTTTAGATTCACAATTGGACCCGGTAGGTGGCTTTGTGGTTGACTTTTAGGTTTTTTTTTATCATCAAGGTAGGACAACGTCCGCCAGGTCCGCTAGTATAATTATATATATAATAAGTATGACCAACTTATATTTTATACAATAAATTGTGAAAGTAAATAATATAGCTCAGTAAATAAATAATGTCATACAGATTTTATCGAAAACTTTAGTAATTATTAGAATAGCATAGTATATTATTAAATAGTACTTTTCTGAGCAATATGATATTTAATATCTTTAATATTTCTGAATAAATTGTACTGACTTACTACTATTTACTATCGGTGTGTATAAAATACCTATTAAATTGACATTTAAGTCACTGGATCACTGAGAATCATCAGAAGTAATTTCCGAGTGTTTTTATAACAAAAATAATTATATGATCACGATTACGTGATCACCACGTTCACTTTTTATTTTTAGAGAGGGGAATTATCCAGCACAGCTGATGTTATGCAACAGTGCCCTGTGCCCACACAAACGTATGACCTCTATAACCATTACCTTTAATACAATGCTTATATATATTCCCACTCGCAAGGCTTCAGTGATTTTCTCATAAAAACAAACAACTAAAGATATTTATCGTACAGAGAATCCGTAAGGACACCTATTTATTTTATAATTGATATGTATGACAATAAAGATTCAAGTGTTTTGATAGACTTTTGTATTAAACAAATTCTAAACATAAATAAAACTTACTGAATACTTTATTACGACATATTATCATATATATTATAGTTGTGTAATAAATACTAGTATATCTAGCACCAGAAATCGCGCTAGACGTTGGTGAATTAAATATTATAATAGTGCATAGTATAGTTGCATATACAGATATAAAGTAGAAAGCGTCCGGTAGTACAGTTGTCCGGGAAGTAAATGATGCAATGTTGTTTAAACTTGTTCCTAAAACTAGTATCCGCTCGTACGTTCTCATGCTTGTTTATTATGGGTCTGAATAGAACGATCTAGTGTATAGATTTGTACGACGAAAATATCGAAAGATATCTTCAAAAGGAAAATCCAGAGTAATCCTAAAATAATAACTTAACTACATATTAAAAAAATACATATATTAGGTCTTTACCTATGAAATTGCCGTTTTGTATGGAAAAATTTTAACGAATTTTTTTCATGTATTTTTTATTTGTATTAATCGAAGTTATCACCCATGCAATCAATGCATCTTTGCCAACGCAGTGGCAGTTTATTGATGCCCTTCTTAAAGAAATCAGCTAGACGGGAGGCAATAAATTCTTCAAATGTATTCTGTACTGCCTCTCGGGTATTGAATTTTTTTCCCGCCAAGGAGTTATCCAAATTCTGGAAAAAGTAGTAGTCTGTAGGAGCAAGGTCTGGTGAGTAGGGCGGATGACGGAGAACTTCCAACCCCAGTTCTTGCAACTTGGAGACCGTCTGCTGTGCAGTATGAGGTCGCGCGTTGTCGTGCAGGAGCAGCGGAGACGAGCGATTGACCAATGCTGGTTGGAGATGAGCCAGCTTCTCCATCATTGTGTTCAGTTCTTCACAGTAAACATCTGCAGTAATGCTCACCCCGTTTGGTAAGGTGTGATGAATCACACTGACGCTAGACCACCAAATAGTGACCATCACTTTTCCACGGATAAGTTTTCGTTTAGGCCATTGTTTAGGTGCTGAACCAGGATCCAACCAACTTGCTGAGCGCTTGCGGTTATCAAACAGAATCCATTTTTCATCGCAGGTAATAATGCGGTTCAAAATTCCTTCATTTGTGTGTCTGTTGAGCAGTGCAAGGCACGTCTCGACGCGTACTTCGCGCTGGCGATCATTTAGTTCGTGGGGCACCCATTTGTCAAGCTTTTTTACCTTGCCAATTTGACGCAAATGGACCAATATTGTTTTGACGCTAACGTCAAAAGCTGCTGCTAATTCAGCCGTAGATTGTGTATCATCAGCTTCCACAATCGCCTTTAATTTGTCATTGTCGACCAGTCTTCGGACGACCACGAGGTTCATTTTTCAGGTCGAAATTCCCAGAACTGAAGCGAGCAAACCAATAACAGGTGGTGAATTCCATGTTTTTAAAATAAAATTAATTTGAAATTAGAATTCTTAGCCAAACTAAAATTATTTTGATTTGAAATGGCCAGTACTGCGAAATGGCAATTTCATAGGTAAAGACCTATTTATATTCTTTCGATGCTTTTTTACATTTGACAGTTAATCTAAAAAAGCGTTCAATATTATATGATATATTTAACACAAAACTATTAATTCACACAAGCTCTACTTAGGCAAATTATGTTCTGATATAAAAGAAACTTTGAGCAAAAAAAAGAAATGATCAGTGGTTCAGATAATAAATTTTAATAGCTTGTCTACTGCATATTTTGAAGTCTATACATATAAATAGAAGTAAAGTGCCTGTTGTTTGTCTGGGAAAGTGCCAACCAAATTATGGCGAGACGTTTACTGGCAGATAGAGGATTGTTCATAGTATTATCTTGGTTATATGTAACTAACAATTTCGCGCGGCTTCGTACGCCATTTCTATGCTGTAATTATTTTCGAGTGTTTAAGTCTACACACATCAAAATATAACTGACTAACGGAAAAATTACGGACTTACATACAACCTTTCATCCCCTTAGAGGTTGAATTTCGAAAAATCTTATTATGTATGCTTATTTAGGAATAACTTATAAAACAACACTTTTTTTATTTGATTTTTTCGAAAACATGTTTTCTTGAGTTCTCTTCGCTAAAGTAAACCGCACACGTGCGGTTTGCAAGTTCACAGAATATAATGACCTTCAATACATCAAAGTTCAACATTGAAGTGAATTGAAATAATCTAGTATATGTAATATATTTATGTATTTCGAAAAATATAGTGATGTTATAACTAGTTTTAGAATCGCTAAGATGATGTATATTGTTGTGTGTTTTTACAAGATTTTATTTAACTTGTTTATTTAGGTCAAATCTTGGAAGCTGAATTGGAACCTTGTACCTTTGGACCTACGACTCTGCAATTTTGCAATATTCAGTACTGATGACAATACACGAAATTGAAATAAAACTTCAAAATGGCCGCCATACACATCGAAAAAAAAACGTTTAAGTTTTTTAACACATTTGTATGATAGCTTGTTTAAAAAAAAACTTAAATATTAATTTTTTTTTGAGATTCAAACTAAATTTTTTTTAAAAGAAATTCTTTATTTCCACGGAATAACTCTTCTTTTTCTTTCGTGGTTATTTCTATAGGTTATGATTACTTTGTACAAATTGAATCTTACATTCGGCATCTGACTAAATGTGTTTCATGTATACTTAGATACTTACTATATACGTCCCACAGGAATTCGGATTTTCGCTTCGGCAGTAAAGGCCGTTTATGTGTTGTGGCTTATTTAGAAAACAATATAGATATTACTTGCTAATTAATTACTTATTCCGAATTTTAGTTAGATATATACAAATGTAAAAGTGGCGTCTATCTGTGTGTTAACTTATTTCTTCTAAACTTTACGCTCAATGGATATTGATTCGATCTTCGTTATCATTTACAGTTTTATTTCGGAAATAAAACTCTTTACAATACATGTGAATATTTTATATAACATTTGATGTATTCAAATGAAGTCGTAATAAGTTTTCGGGCGCTTACGCTGGAAACGCTTACTAAACCGTAAGAGACGCATGGATATAGGTACTAATGTATGTATGTATGTATGTAAACGGTATGATACCTAAAATGTCTACACAAAGTCCATATATGGCTATCTCCAAAGTAGTGATTTTTATTCATACAAAATAATTGGTTATTTGTAACGTTACTTTGACCAATATAGTATTCATCCTTATTCATTGTTACATTGTGCATTAAATTAAAATTGCCCGTTATCTTAGAAGATACCACATATTTCAAGTTACGCGCAACATAATATGATATAACAAATAAAATATGGAAACGCCAAATAATGGTTGAAGACCATTTAGACCTGCGACTCATAAAGTGGTCTATAACGACCGACAATTGTCGACGACGACAAAGAAAGTGGTCAATGTCAGCGATAAACAATTGTGGGGTGCAATGATCGGTCCAGATCCAAAGGGAGGTCAACGATAGTGGATCTCATTTAAGCTATGCTTAATTTTCATTATCCATAAATTAAACGATACAGATAATTATCTACGTAAAATATACTTTCTCTTAATTTTATCTCTATTACTAGTAGAGCTTACGGTACCGTAGGAAACCAACATTCCTAAAGACCAACCAATCAAATTAAATAAATATTACGATCTAACGAACTAAATAAAAATGGCTATGTGGTTCATTTATACGCGGTAGAAGTAGGAGCGAGAGGTATACCAGCAAAATCTCTCTATAACCTTCTGAAGGACCTTGGCCTGTTTTTTTTAATTGTAGCACGGCAAAATGACTGCACTGTGCCTGATGGTAAGCACAGCACAACCCAAAAACAATGGCGACACACTATCCATCGTCGGTCGCCGCTGTCATGCCGGCCTGCGAAAAGCTGGATATGCACAGGCTGATCCCGAAACGCGACCCGCAGAACTGAATCACTATGACGGGCTTTTTCGGAATATACATCGTGGTTGCGACCTAGTCAAACTGTAAAACCCTACCACCCCGCTTCTGTCATTGCCTCGTTCGTTATTCAGCAGGGTGCACCACGTGCAGGTGAGGTTGGCTTGGGTGTCACAAGTCTTAGATGTAATTCGACACCCCTTACACCCTAAAATAACAGGTGATTAAATAGAAATATGTCGTAGTTCTATTTAAAATAAACAACAGGTGCTTATCGCCCATCGGATAGTCAAAACATAGGGGTTAAATGTAATATCAGTATCTTTCGAATGAACATGACGTAATACAATCTCCTACAACGAGAGGGTACAGGCTGCATAACTTGGTACTTACTGTATTACTGTACATACATGTAGTAACAGCAACAATGGCATATAGTAATATACATGTATTTATACTACGGAACTCCTTATAGTATACAGCTTATGAGCATTCTAACATATATATAATTTAACTAGCGGGCCCGGCAGACGTTGTCCCGCCCTGATTATAATAAAATCCTTGACAAATTATATACCAAAACGTTCCTCATGAATCACTTTATCCACTGGTGCAAACCGCTTGAAAATCCGCTCAGTAGTTTTTGAGTTTATCGCGAACAGACGGATAGACAGACGCGGTAGGAGACTTTATTTTATACTATGTAATGATACATATAAGCCACAGAAGTTTCACTTCACTTTCACTGATACACGCAATGTTTTTATTTGCCTTCCATTAGGTAATAAATAAAACAAAAAATTCATAGAAATTATTAAATATATTATATAAAAGAACATTGTATTAGCTGATTTATGACATAATTGATAGCAAAAATATTTATAGTTTTATATCGAAATTATTATTTTAAAAGGAAATTTCATAAGCAATTTTACATGAAAAGCCCAAATTAACCAAGATCCTAATTCGTATAAAAGTTTCTATATTCCACTTGTAATTCGCAGTTTTCCTCACTGAAAATCCGTAACGTAATTAAGTAATTTTCCGTATATTTATATAATAATATTAAAATGGTATGCCCATAAATTCGAATAAATCGTTAACACTTACTTAGGTATAAATTTTGAGAATTATATAATTATTTCATTAAGTTATGATTTATTTGGAAGCCCGTTTCTTAATTACATAACTTCTTCATAATATTAAGAATTTCATTATAATTTTAGACATTGCTATTATATAAGATTTAACGATTAACAACGAGCAGCATACTTAAAAATATGTGTGATCTACAGCACTATGGTATTTATGATCCCTGTAATAAAACTGTCAACAATTTAATATTTATTTTATTTCCTAACCTGTACCTTAAATTTTTAATATAGTTAATTAAAATCGGTGCATATATTTTTCAAATAAATTTATTTTGTACAACTTTGAATAAACTTCATTTGTATTTCAAACTATAAAAAAACCGAGATAAAATAATAAATATTATATAATATAATAAAAATATTAAATATATATAATCGTATTCTATAGAAAGGATACCTTCATTCACGAATAAAACGATACGTAGATATATTATTATGTAACGAACAATTTCTTTCTTACTTTAAAAAACGACTGAAATATTCAATTTTTATTATTACAGAGAGCAAAATTACAGAATTCACTACAAACATTACCTCTAATTCAAGACAATCACACTCGATTTACGATTACTAGATACTTCTTAAAACCCTTTGAATATAAAAATATAGATCTTTAATAACAATATTAAACTATTTATTAAATTTAAATGTTATTATAGACAAATATATCACTAATATTATAATGATGCTACGCGGTGATGTTTTAATGATTCTGTTATACATAATAAGCCTTTTATCGTATTAAATCTAAAGCCTGAAAAGATCTAGATACCAAAATTAAAAGACAATTCCATTTGTTATACTCAGTGATATTATAACTATATAGATATGGCATAAGCGCTTCGGTAGCGCCTTATTAAAACTTGGCTAGTTAGCTTATTTTTGACGACTGCAACATATAACTACAGTAGAACCTCGATAAGGTAAAAATCTCTATAACTTCAAAAAATTATCTGTTCCCTTGCCCTCAGAGCTTAAAACCTCCATTACTTGAAATACGCAACCTCTATAACTTAAACTATTTTAATAATTTCAGTATTAGCCCTTAGTTACTTAAAGAAATGTTTCAATAAACTCTGAACATAAACTGTCAGCCTATGAGTCATTTCAAATGAAATGTACAAAACAAAAATTTTACTCGAAATCTATTGGTTGCGCGTGTTTACAAGTTAAATTGTTAACACAAAAATTTACAACACGTAACTTACGTTGATAAATTAAAAACGATAAAAGTGGATTAAAAAGGTAAGATGTTGCGGCACAATTTGGAAGACACGAACACTTAATTAAAAAAAGAGGCTGAACTCTTGAAGATACGTGAATCTGGAGAGAGTCTTTTATGTAAAAGACGGAAAATTGCTGAATTCCCTATTATGTAGCAATGTTTATTTACGCGTTTCAAACAGTGTGCGGACCAAAACATCAGACCCATAGTGCAAGAAAAAGCTGAAGAGTTAGCCAATTCGCTGAAAATCTATAATTTTTTAGCTAACGATGGCTGGCTAAAAAACGGCATAATTTGGTCTTCGAGAAAGTGTGCGGCGAAAGTGCGAGTGACATAAACCCTTGGTAAGTTAAAAACTCTATAACTTCAAATATTTTGTGTTTCCCATGGATTTTAACTTATAGAAGTTGTACTGTATTTCTTTTTCACCGCCGATATTGAGGATATGCCATCTTACTTCCGCATTTTATCTAAAACAGTGCGGCGTTACAATATTACTTTATGTATGTGTGCGTTATCGTGCCATTCGTTTGTCAAAATATCATATAGGTAACGTATCTTTAGTTATAATATTATTGGTTATTACTAGGATGAATAATTTACTGAAATTCAACAGTTACAAAATTAACTCTAAGCGTGTAATGTCTATGAGTTCACTATAAAGATCACAATTCGTCTTTCACCTTCGCATAATTTTTGCAGAACTCGAGCATATCTTCCAAAGAACGGTCACCGGTGTAGTCGGCTATGTGTTTGCCGGCGTTGTATATCTTGAATGTAGGAAGGGTCTGTATACCAGCGAAATCCGCCACTTTTTGATTATCAGCTGCGTCTACGGCGATCACTTTTACTGGAGTCTTTTCGTCCTTGAGCGTGGTCGCTAAACGACTGACCGCCGGTTTAGCCGATACGCAGTGGCCGCACCCTGTATACATAATACTTAATGGAACTAAGTTCTCAAAGAAGTAACGAGGCTGCGTCTATTAAGCATGTGAAGTAATTTTAGCGATCATTGGAAATCCCCCTAATGAGATGTCATAAGATTTGGTTCGACCCCCTCCAACCCCAGTGAGATGTCATAAGATTTACTTCGACCCCCTCCAACCCTAGTGAGATGTCATAAGATTTGGGTTCGACCCCCTCTAGTCCTAGTGAGATGTCATAAAATTTAGGTTCGACCCCCTCCAACCCTAGTGAGATGTCATAAGATTTGGTTCGACCCCTCCAAACCTAGTGAGATGTCATAAAATTTTGGTTCGACCCCCTCCAACCCTAGTGAGATGTCATAAGATTTGGGTTCGACCCCCTCTAGTCCTAGTGAGATGTCATTAAATTTAGGTTCGACCCCCTCAAACCCTAGTGAGATGTCATAAGATTTGGGTTCGACCCCCTCCAACCCTAATGAGATGTCATATATTTTGGGTTCGCCCCCTCCAGGCCTAGTGAGATGTCATAAGATTTGGGTTCGACCCCCTCTAGTCCTAGTGAGATGTCATAATATTTAGGTTCGACCCCCTCCAACCCTAGTGAGATGTCATAAGATTTGGGTTCGACCCCCTCCAACCCTAGTGAGATGTCATATATTTTGGGTTCGCCCCCTCCCGGCCTAGTGAGATGTCATAAGATTTGGGTTCGACCCCCTCTAGTCCTAGTGAGATGTCATAAAATTTAGGTTCGACCTCCTCCAACCCTAGTGAGATGTCATAAGAATTGGGTTCGACCCCCTCCAGCCCTAGTGAGATGTTATAAAATTTAGGTTCGACCCCCTCCGACGCTAGTGAGATGTCATAAGATCTGATTCGTCCCTCTTTCGTTTTTTTATAAGTACCAAGTGTTTGAATATAAAAATAATACGTGACGTGTACACATTGATAGTTATCTAACGTTTTATTTATTATATTATATGTATGCCCGTATATGATAATATAAGTGTAACTTACAGGAAGCGAAAAACATGACAAATGTTGGTGTGGATGATCCGATCATTTCTTCGAAATTGTCATCAAAGGCAATAGCAACGTTGCCGCCAAACCCTGCCTTTTGAGCTGTTTTAGCAGCTGCTTTCACCTCTGGACCCTGATGTATATCCATCTGGCTTTGTATGAACTTTACAAAGTCCGCTTCCTGAGACATAGAACATTAATGAAAAAAGTGGCTATGATTCTTTATAATTAGTTGCAATAATATACTTGGAACTTTTAACGGGATTTAAGTCTATCATGTAGTGGATTTTAATTTTTATTCGTAATCTTGTGTTATTTGACTCTGTATTTTGTAAAATTGGTGGTGTTTTACGTAAAATAGTTTGGTTATTCGGCATATGTGAATTGAATGGAAAATAATACCATGGAGCATGAATTATGCGATGCCACAAAAACTCCCTGGAAAGTTCTAACAAGGGAGCCACCATTTTGTTGGAACATTGAAATGATCACAAATCAATTGTAATATTATTAACGACTCGACAATGGCTGTAATAATCTGGAAGATTGGTTGCCAAAAATAAAGATAAAAAAATAAATAACATGTTTTACTTTGAAATTTAGAATCCTGCTTTGTAAATCGATTTTTCACATGTATAATATTAGACCTTAAGACAAGATTACTTTACGGAAAATTATAGAATACCTTCTATTTCCACTAGAATTAATAATAAAATACTCATTGTTTAATATTTTTTCTATTAGCCATCATTTTTTTTAAGTTATCAACTTATATTAAGAAATTTTTACTATGATGTTAAAATATAATTTATGTCTAATATGTTTTATGATGGTAGATTTTTTTTTAACATGCCTGGGTAGCTACCACCCTCGATATGATAATCTGGAGTCAATACTGGAAGATTTTCACAACTATGACTGAGAGGAAGTTCTAGACCACAGTTAACAACATCAGTTAGGAAAAAAATTAACAATAAGTTTACTAAGTTTCCAATTGATAATAAATCAATCAAATAAATCAAATGATTTACACCTGGACATAGGCGATACGGAATAATCGCACTAAAAAAAGTGTGACACGATACTTAAAAAGTTTTGCTAAAATGAACAAAAAGGTTGTATAATTAATAAATGACTCTGCTTACCTTCCTGCCTTCGGTATAATCTTTGACCTGCTTATCGAAGTAACTGAAGTATTTAATAGTAGGATACCCCTTGACATCGTAATTAGCGCAGAGATCTTGTTCTGTAGTGCAATCAACAGCACCAAAGGCGACTATAAGCTCATCAGCAAACCTCTCCGCAGCCCTCACAAACTCTGGTTTTGTACTTTTGCAGTGTCCACACCCTGTTCATATAAATTTAACATTTCAATTTTCCTGATAATCTATATAAATCAACTTTTAGAGGTCTGCCATTGAAATACTAATAAAAAACTATATTTCAAAAACTAGAGGATAGTCTTAGACCAATGTTTTTCAGATATAGTCTTAGACACTTGGTCTTTATCTACATAAAATATATCACAATATCTTCATTTATTACAAAGTTATTGACTTTTAAGAAACTAGGATATTTCTAGATCTATACTAATATTATAAAGAGGTAAAGTTTGTGAGTTTGTGACGTTGTAGGGGGTAATCCCAGGAACTACTGGTCCGAATTGAAAAATTCTTCCAGTGTTATATAGCTCATTTATCGAGGAAGGTTACAGGCTATATATCATCACGCTAAAACCAATAGGAGCGGAGCACCAATGAAGAATATTTCATAATCTGGGTTTTTTCCTCTTGAGAGCTTCCGCTGCGTGTTAGCGTTAGCCCAAAGTAACTATTCCACGCGAACGAAATCGCGGGCAGAGGCTAATATTTCATATTCAAAGGGTATTTTTTACTTCCAATTTTGTTTTGTATTAAGAACATAATAAATAATTGATAGACATATATATAATAGAAGATTTATATATAATATATCTGAGGTCAATAAAATCCAAACAGTTTATCCAATGACCATGAGAATTAGCACTTACGGTGTTTTTCATAAAAGACTTATGTTATATTTTATTGTTATACTCTTATATTACTGTAATACTACACTTTCCCACGGCTTTGCCTACATCAAAGTAGATTTAATCTATCCCACCGAAGCAGTATTTTTTATTTATGAAAGGTACTCATGCCCTTTTCTGCACGTCCCGCAACATGTATGCAATATTTCATGTCATCGGTTGGTTAGTTAATATGTGAAACCGTAACAAACAGACAAACAAACAAACATTCGCATTTATAACATTAATCAAGTATAAAAGATGTATAAAAACTCTTACATGGTGCATAGAACATAACGATGCTGTGTTTGATCTTTCGGAGTGTATTCCTAAACGTCATAGAGTCCAGATGCCGTACAGCAGTCTCCTCTTCAGACCAGGGTTTTTCTGGTGGCGGCGGTGGCGGTGGCTCCTCTGGGTTCTTATTATTAAAAAAATTAAGAAAAAAAACTTATTTACTAAGAAAGATCATGAACTTCATCGACTTTGTTGCTCCAATTGAATTAAGATTAAATAAGATGTAAGTGAACTTACATTCTTATTCACCTTTCCGAAGAGGAAAAAAAATTAAAACATTTGAATTTCCTCACCTTAAGGAAATTAATAATTTGCTCCTCTTGCCTGGCATGACCTGCATCATACTTGTATTCACCCTTGTTGAAATATTTTAATGTGGGATAGCCCTTTACGCCAAACCGTGATGCTAAATCACTCTGTTTTGTCGCATCTACAGCAGCCAATATACCGTTTATCTGAAATTTTAAAAAAATCATACACTGAGCTAAACACAGAGTATATTATATAATAGATATATCACCAATTTTTTTTAATCCGCTTCTCTAATGGTTCTATAATGACATATTAATTGTATATCGCTGCTATATTTTATAATATAGGTTAGAACTAATAACACCTTGTATTTGTATATATATATATATATTTAGATCGGTACAGTGTAAGTTGTATACTAACTAGCTTGTAATTTATGTTTATAATGAAAATATGTTTATCTTGTTCTAAAATTAGCAATGTTTAACAAAATATTATTTATTTAAAAAGACATAAGAGTATAAAAACAATATCAACAAATTATCTAACATTCAGAACAAGATATATATACATTTCAGTGAAATATTAGAGTACAATTATGACTTCTATTCACCATAATGTTGTTAGCCAAGGAAAATATTAAGTATTCAAAGTATACATAAAAGCACAATCTATTAATGTATGCCATATAAATAATAAACTTGCTTTGATATAGATACCAAAGAAATGAAAAGAATTAGGAGCTAAATAACAGCAAGAAATATATATCAAACAGTGACACTATGTAATTTAATCGTTAAAACAGAACAGTAATATTTTTTTTAATGTTCTTACCTTCTCCGATTTTAATCTCGAAGCGGCTTTCTCAAATTCCGGCTTAATACGTTTACAATGTCCACACCATGGTGCATAGAACACTACTAGAGCATGTTCAGCCTTTGACAACAGGTTATCAAAATTATTTGCTGTTGAACATAAATTAATAAAACAATTATCAATTTTTATCCTTTCCTTATGAACTTACAATTGATTCCTTATAAACCCATATCAAATGAAACTTAAAATAAATAATATGTTTATAATGTAATACAGATATAGAATTGATTTCATACAAGATATTTTTCAATAATCGATTATAATGATTGTTATCATGAGTTGTAGATATTATTTTAACAATCCAAACCTTTACTATAATCCTCATACAAACCGATAATTGTTTATTTCCCCTGAGAGTTAAACTCTAAAAGGTACTCCATGCACCAAAAAATTAATTGAATAATAAAAATTACACCTATTTAACATCATTCATACAAAGTTCAAATGGATAATAGATTAAAGCATTCTTGCATCTGCAATATTCGCCGTTGTAAAAGCTATTTAATGATGTAATATTATTTTTAACACTCAAATACCTTTAAATGAATTTAGTACATGTCGAAGAGCATTCATAATGTAATATTTTTTAGAATTTATATGCGTACTGTAGGGCGTTTAGTATTTAAAAATAAAAACCATCATCCAAAAGAAATTAATTACTGTTTACTGTGTTTAATCAAATTGACAATAAGGGCACTTTTATATAAGAACTAAATATAACGTGCCAGTACTGATATATTTTATTTTATAGCCTTTTTTACCTGTGATTATACCTTACCTACCACTGTACTATTTTCTGTTTTTCTTTTGTGATCGGTTTTAAACAGTTGTGCTATCTGTGTGATTATAAAAACTAGGTTTATTTTCTAAGTAAAATATTACAAAAACCATTTAGTGAGGTTTTTGTCATGAAATAGTTATACCTATGTATACTTTATTATTCAGTTACAACATATCCACGTGCAAATTAATTCAAGGAATTATGTAGCCTCCATTATTTATTTTAGTTATTATATAGATTCCTAATAATAGAGATATGCATGTTATCTGATATCTGTTTTATTATTTTACATACCAGTTAAATGTACCACATCGGTATCCTGGGACCAGCTATCATCGACAACTTCTTTTTGCTTCTGCTGCACCTGATGACTGTTTGGATCTCTCATGAATTCTACAATGTTTGCTTTCTTGTTCTCTCCATTATACGGAAAACGAAACTGACCACGTCTAAAAGATATTATAAAAATAATAAATGCAATAATCACAGTTGCACTGTCACAATTACTTTACCTAAAACTTCTTTGGTTACATAGAAATGGTTTTCTAATTACATTTAGTGATTCATGGATGATTAAGTGATTTTATGAGGTAAAGTACTGCAAACAAACTAATGATCCTTTGGATAGTATGTGGTTTAATTGATTTAGAACAGCTACAAAATAACAGACTTACTATTGTAAGGTCTATGCAATCATTTTGTATAATACTTACTCAAAATACAATAAAGTTGGGAATCCCGTTATGTTATACAACTGCCGTATTTTGGAATTAACTGGTTTTGCAACATCTATTGCTGCTAATAGTGATTCGGTCTGAAATACATGAAATATGTATACAATACACATCATCATTAATTCTAAACAATTAAAATATATTAAATAACAAACATTTACATAAGCACAATTTAAAAAAATTACATTTAAGTAATACCTTTAACTCTCCAGCAGCTTCAACATAATCTGGCTTCATAGATTTACAGTATCCGCACCATGGTGCATAGAACATTATCAAAGACCTTTTATGTGCTCCAGGGCCTTTCTTCAGGAATTTGGTAAGAGCCTATAACAATAGTTTAGTTATCTAATGTTAATATAAACTAAGAACAATAGAAGATTTAAGAGGTGGTAGAGTCATGCTGAAGCTATTACTGGTTTCAGCATGAATGGGTTGGCTCGCCTGGGGTAGTACCATCCTCTCATGGTAAACCGACGTGAAGTAACAGTGCTTGCATTGTTGCGTTTCGTTCGATCAGTGAGAGCGCCAGATACCCACATCCCCTCTCCCTTACCCCTTCTCCACTCCCTCTCCGTCAAACTTGTCAAATCGTCGCCTATGACTCTTCTGGTGTTGCAAGTATCTATGGATGGTGATGATCACTTAACATTAGGTGACCCACCGGTTTGTTTGCCTCCTATGATATAAAAAAGAAAAGGACAGAGTCAATATTTATTAAACTGAAGAACCTACCAGCGAACTTTGGTAGGTTCTATTGATAATCCTACCTGTTTAATCAAACACTAACCTGTAAACATAAAAACAAAAGTCTCCGAGAAATAACGATAAAATTTTAGTAACTACATATATGTTTCTAAAACAACTGTAATTTTTTAAAGAAAAAACATTTTCATATACTCCTTTCTCTTATTACTTATCAATTTTGCTCATAAATGCAATTATCAACCTGCACACATAATTGAAATCAAATCAGCTGACTTAATTTTGCAATATATGTAATATTGATAAGTAACTCTTATCATTATAGCCATACTTTGTTTCTCAATTTCCTGTACTGATATAACTCAAGCTTTGAGGAAGTGGAATGGTATGTGGCATGAATATACTTATATATATGAGAAAAAGAGAGATTCAACTATGATTTAAGGGGATTTTTTGTCAAAAGACTCCAACTTATCTCTTACCTCTCCATCAACAAGATGTACAATATCAGTGGCTGTAGGATCCTCTTCCCATGGTAGATCTCCTGAAGGATCTCGGAGAAAATTTGACATTGAATTTATGGTTTCACTTCTGTCATAGTCTTTATGAAATTCTCCATTTTTATAATGCTTAATATAGTATGGTTTATCTACGGGTATCTTTAATTTTTTACATAATTTTTTGTCTTCACTGGAACAATATATTAGTTAATTTATAATATACCAACTACTACCTGCTGCTTCGCTCGCGTTATTTTAGTTTTGACTTATTTCGGGATAAAAATTAGTCTTTTTCTTTACCCTTGACAATGAGTATGGAAAATATAAAAGAATGACAAATAAACAGATCAACTCACTTTTGCATTTATAATATTAGTAAGGATATCATCTAGTATTTATGTATGTATACATATGAATGTTATAACAATTTATCAGAGCTTCTCATGTCAGATGTTATATGCTGGAAGGAATGTTCTACCTTCACTATATTGATAAAGTATCAGTGACTTTTATAATTACTATAATTCTAAAGAATGTGAGTATTGGAAATTAAGAGCAGGGATGTTGGTGAAAACTCTACTTATGTAAGATTAACACAGTCGGCCCAACATCAGCAATACTGCACCAACACCAACAATAGCACAATACTCTCCCATACTTATTTTATGTAGGTTAAGAAACTTTCGGTTCTCCATATATATTACATAGTGATTTCAGTTTCCACATTCATAATAGTGTCACAGTGGTCCAGTGGTTACATTGGTGAAATATCAATCTGATGTCCACAGCTTCAAACCAAAGAGCCAACATTTTTTTTAGAATTTGCATACATATAATAAATTAGTAACACTATCGGCTGGCAGTGAAGGGATACATTGTGATGGAACCTGAACCTCAGATATGTTCTTGTAGTGCCACTATATGTGGGAAAACATATAACTGTGGGTTTTCCAGTATTTGAAATCGTCAATATGGCATAGGCTGACATAGTGGTTATGCCTATATCTCCTTCAGAGAGAGCCCTATAGCCCTGCATTGGCTCTTATACAGTCTGGTGATGATAATGAGTCCTGATAAGAATCTTCAATACTCTAAATATGTTTATAGTAGTCTTCCAAATCTTTTAGTAGTCAATACGTCCAATAATCTGGCACCCTACACTCATAACCTCACCTTTCCTTACTTTCCTTCTGTGCTTGCGTACCAGTATAACCTCCAAAAATTCTATACAGTTTTTCTATACAATCCAATAATCCTACACTCCCTGGTTTTTAAAGTGCCAAATTAGTGAGACTTTATTGTACTGATTTTATAAATTATGTGTATTTGGGATAAACATTACAGTTAGGATAAAGTCACAGCACTATACATTCTAAAGTGTAGTGGCACAGGGATGCTGTTAATAGATAGGTACTAATGTTATAATGTTTTCCTGAATATGATTACACATAGTTTAATTTAGAATTAATATACAATGAAGATTATGAATTATTGCTGGACTGCTGCTGAAATATTGTTGTTAATAATACATTTTCTTTTAATGATACTAATGTCATAATCAGTCCTCACTTGATTACTTTCAAGTCTTCAGGCTTTTCTGTTCAACCACTCCCAGATTTATGTAGGTGTTTTTATATAAAATTTTCAAACAAAAATCAGATATCATAAAATGCATACCTGTTAGTACAATCCATGATAACTAGCGTAGCCTGTCCCTTCATTAACTCAGCCGTATCTTTGAAAACATCGATGATAGATTGAGATGACTTATAATAATTAATGTATGTTACTAAGACATTTGTTTTAGTTCTCAACAACTTTTTAAATTCTTTTATATCATTTACATCTGTAATGACTGCGGTCTTTGTTTTCTTTCCTTGAGTTATAATTATAGTCTGTAGTATTAGGAGTATGGGAAAGATCTAAAAAAAAGCAAATAATATACTTCATTTATTTAATTCGAAGTTTGTTGCATTATTCAAAGGGTTTATTCAATTTATTTAAAACAATATTTATTTATCTAAGCGCATTAACAATTATTTATAAATATGATTCACCCTAAATATAAGAAAACCATAAAACTGTTAAAACTATCTTCTTGAAGGAAGAATAATGAACACTACAACCCACGACTTTTAGATTTTGTAAGGGGTGTTAAAAAGTTATTAAAGTTGTTTAAAAAAAAACAGTGTCTCTCTTTCATAGCTCATACTGTTTTTAATTAAATAAAAATGCTGAAAAATAATTAATTGGGTATTTGTTAAAACTTAGATTTCGAACTTACACTCCAGAATTGATTCCAGCGCATCCTTCTTGTTTTATTTAGTGGCCTAAGGAAAATACTAAAACTTTTTTCTAGAAACTAAAGTAAGTATGATAAGTAAAAAAAGTATACTAAACGCGGTTACTGTACATAACATATCCTACACGTTATAACAAACACTATAACTCAGTATATAGTGTCTTATCTATGCACTATATAATAACGTAGGTAGATAACAAACTTTACCAAAATTACACTTAGCTAAAACTCTATGGCCAGATGACGTATCGCGTTCCCCCCAATCTAACTAAATCTAACCTAGAATTGCCTTAAAGTTCCATAGATAAAAACCGCCTACGACATTTTTTATGAAAAATAGATAACTTTAATAGGAATGGCGATTTATTTACACTGTGGCTTGAAATTTAATTATGTTTTTTACAGTCGGTGTGGTAGACATTGGCTAATTGGTTCCCAAAGATAGTAGATTGCTTAATGCGATCACTTAGTTTATTTCTTTAAGAAGTTATAAATAAAGAAGGGATATATATAATTATGTCAAAAGGTACATGTAATATGTCAAGGAACAACAATTTGCCCGTTTATACTGGACTACGTAATAAAAAGAGCCGGCGCTGATTATCATTATTTGTTTTCCTCAATTAAGCAATTTCTATTGTCTGATCTAAAGATAAAAATCTGACTAAAAACTTTGTTTGAATTAATGACAAACTTTCAGCTATAGTTCTCAATTTTCTCAACTCTGATCGACTGTTTTGTTTCTATAAGCAAAACAGCATGTCCGATGTTTTTTTATGTCAAAAGGAGGCAAACGAACAGGTGGGTCACCTAATATTAAGTGATCACCACCGTTCATAGACACTAGCAATACCATGGAAGTCGCAAGTGCTATTGCTGTGTATGGGGGAGAGAAAGGAGAAAGGGGAAGAGAAAGGAAGTGGGCCTCCGGTGCTCTCACTAACCGAACGAAACGTAACAATGCAAGCACTGTTACTTCACGTCGGTGTTTCTGTGAGACGGTGGTATTACCCCGGGCGAGCCGACCCATTCATACTGAAAGTAGTAATAGCTACAGTGTGGCTCTACCACCTTCAAAAATATTGAGTAAAATACATCGATATGTTTTACACGATAATGAATGGATATATATGATTAATTCTATATTTCCAAGAAAACATCCGTGTTCTATTTATCCATCTATCCATACGGAACTACCTATGATTAAGTTTGACCCAATACACCTACCTTACACTTGTATACCTCTTTGCTTCGTATATGTATAATTGGAAATTGTTATTATATATTACATATGTATACAAAAAGACAGATAAATCACATACAAAATCTTACAACTGCTGGTTTATATTACTACTATATTTAATACTTCAAGTATGGACACACCAACGCGACTCACATTTTTTTGATGTGCTCCTCTGAATACTTTTTAAATAAAATCAGGTGAAATCCTTAAGTTTGCAACATTGGTTCAATGTCAGAAAGGTCATTGCTAGCTGGATGTTTTCATTGGCAAAATAGAAACACGTTTAATCTATACTCCTCTGTAATTGGTCGGATGTAACTACTATACTATTTTAGCCAATAAGAGGTAGAATTTTAAAACTTTTATCCATACTAAGAAACCGTCTCATTTATTATAAAGTTGATCTAGAGGTGGAATCGTTTTGCGGTAAGTTATAAATTATGTTTTGTAATTTTGAAATTTAAATATTCACGTTACTTAAAAACCCTATGAAATGATTTTTAACACGCTCATGTTCGGGTCTAATACAATTTAAATTTTTAAAGTAATATAGATACATTGCTTGTAACCATTCGTTTCAAAAACCTGACATCGCAATTTTAAATACCTAACATATTTATTTAAAGGTATTATATTTCCCCATTAGACGCCTATAATTCAGCGTGTGCTAATCTAAAATTATACATATTTACTGTGGGTTACTTCTTAAGGTTAAGAGTATAGGTATTATGATAAGACAAATTGCATCAGCTATTGACATGATGCAGTTGGTTGGATAAGTTTATATCTTTATAATATTTTTATATATCTTTATATATATTTTTTAATTTTCATAGAAATAATTAATAGAAAAATCTTTATAATATTTTATATATTTTTTTATTTTCATAGAAAGAATTTATAGAAAAAATCCAGAAAAATGGGCCGTAAATTCGTCGTAGGTGGAAACTGGAAGATGAATGGTGATAAGAATCAGATAAATGAAATAGTAAACAACTTAAAAAACGGCCCGCTAGACCCAAATGTGGAGGTAATTATTAGAAAATATCTTTAATTCAGTTTTTAAGTAATCAGTGATATAACAATGATATCAAAACAATTATAATCAGTATAATAACTGTATAATAAAGTATATTTCAACATATTTGTTGCTTTTCAAATATAAGATTTTTTTTCAAATTAGCCTTCATTTGCTTCACAACAACTGATGAATGTAAATATAAAATCCTTTTACATGTTATTAAATTACTTTTAAATCATATCAAATAATAAACATATGTTATTAATAAATATGCAAATTGTTGTTGGGATTTATTGCATAGTTACTATTTATAGGGTTTTTTCTACTGCTAGCTTGGGCAGCTAGCTACCTTGAGTTGAATCTGTCAGAGGCTATACAGTAATTTAATATCATGTAAAAACAATCTTACATGATATTATAACTACAAAATTAGTTACAAATATCTATAAAGTATTAAAATAATAAGTCAGTTAAATAGCTAATGTATTATTTATTGATAAGCCAGTGGTGATTACGATGATACACATATAGAAATGTATAAAAATATATGTTAAAAAGATTTAAAATTTGGTTATAACTACTGAAAGTGAAAAGTAAAAGAACTAATCGTAATTTTCATTAAATAATGGAAATGTTAATTGTTTAGATTGTGGTGGGTGTGCCTGCTATCTACCTCTCTTATGTAAAGAATATCATACCAAATAATATTGATGTTGCTGCTCAGAACTGCTGGAAGGTAGCCAAAGGAGCATTTACAGGTATTGTCAATATTATTCTTCCTTAACATTGAAGACTAACACATTAATGACAGTTTTTATTATTTTTTTACTAACTATTAAATATGTAATTATTAAAACATATTATTTTAGGAGAAATATCCCCTGCTATGATCAAAGATGTTGGTGTAGAATGGGTGATTCTTGGCCACTCTGAAAGAAGAACAATCTTTGGGGAAAAAGATGACCTTGTTGCTGATAAGGTACTTATAAACTAATCAGATATAAAGTGTAACACAAGGAGCGAGATTCTTTTTATAATACACTAGCGGGCCCGGCAGACGTTGTCTCGCCCTGATTATAAAAAATCCTTGACAAATTATATACCAAAACGTTCCTCATGAATCACTTTATCCACTGGTGAAAACCACTTGAAAATCCATTCAGTAATTTTTGAGTTTATCGCAAACAAACAGACAGACAGACAGACAGATGCAGTAGGGGGCTTTGTTTTATACTATGTAATGATAAAACACCTTCGAATGTTGATTATTCTCCTACATCTGCATTAGGAAGCTTCAACTAATTGTTGTACTAAAATTGTGTGGATTCCTGACCTTTGTCATTCCAATAATTTGAAATTAGCATCTCCTTAACTCCTTTCAACTGTGTAAAAACCAATAGATTATAGATTGTGTTATGTCTACTGTCTTGTAGCCAGATAGTTCTAAATGACAATAGTCTTACTATACCTTGATTTGTTGGAACCATAGACAAAATTCCATGGCCATAACTGCAGTGAAGTGTGAGAACATTTCTATGTAATTGTTAATTATTTGAAACCGATATTTTTTTTATTTAATAGAAGATTAATTAATTTTATTTAAGGTGCTTCATGCTCTAGAATCTGGCTTAAAAGTAATAGCATGTATCGGAGAAACTCTTGAAGAGAGAGAAGCCGGCAAGACTGAAGAAGTAGTGTTTAGACAAACAAAGGCACTTATTCCCAGCATTGGAGACAAATGGGACAAAGTTGTTATTGCATATGAACCTGTGTGGGCTATTGGTACTGGTAAAACTGCAAGTCCTCAGCAGGTATTTTTATTATTTATTACATTTGCAAAAGTTATATATAACATCTTAAATTTCATAATTTTATTTCCATAATAATATACCTAATGCATAGGAAATTACATACATTTACACCATGGAAGCTTATCTAGACCCTAGATTTCAAGAATTTAAATGACACTTTCCATACAACAGGACTGCATTTAATGTCAACCGAAAATAGAAAGTTGAACTTTCCAATATCTTTATAAATAATATATTCATATTGCATCTAATTACATAACATAATAAATATTGTTAATTCAGTCAATATCTGAGTAAATATTCAGTCATTGTTATGTAATCCAGTAAAATGTATGTACATGTACCACTTGTACTAGATGGAACTACATAAATATTTGAATGATAGAAGAACAAGTTCAAAAACCAAAAAAATAATTGACGACTGAAAACCGAAGGTACATAGAAAATATAATGTTAATTTTGAATGTAAAATATAAAAATATTACGCAAGTATTTATTACATTTCGTAATTTGAATCTATTGGAAACTTAAACTCCAAGTGAGCTCAAGTGAAATAAAATATTATTTGAATTTAATGGGATTATATAATCCCAAAAATACTAAAAAATTGCTTCCAGGCACAAATGTCAATTACATCGTAATTTATCATATCAGATTTATAGGATAATATTTTTTAAAATATTTTAATGTACACTTCCTATCATGATACCGAGGTGTATAATTGATTATGATAATTTTAAAATGATAAGAATCATAAAGACAATTTATTGTATGTTGATAAATTGTGATTCCTAATATAATTTATCTAATTTGATAAATTGTAATCGCTCGAATTTTATTTACTACACTTATTTCTTACTAGTTGTGTATGACGATAAAACATTTTTGACCTCCTGCAGACCACTACAAGAAGATGGTTTTTTTATCTTTGCATTTTCTACAATGCTTCTAGACCCTGCTGTGTGGGCTGTGCGATATATATTAGTGTAGCCTACAAATGTTATAAAGTACACTTGTGAAGAGTATGTTATTGTTAAAATTAGATAAACAATTTTTTTTTTCGAACTGACTACGTTATTGACCAAGCAAGGTCTTAACAGCTTCACTGGACTACCTATAAACATTAAGATTTTCTGAAATGTGATCACTAAACAAACTGAAGATATAAGAAGGTATATTGTCAGATATCTGAACCAGTGAATTCTGTAAAATAGTGATTAGAACTTACAGAAACTATGAAATATGATATAGAAGTTAATATAGATATAGGGTATATAATATTGATCTATATTTTCTATTTAAATCTAACCTAATATAGTTCTTTCTAATCCTTATCCTTACTTCCTTACTAATATTATAAACGCGAAAGTGAGTTTAATGTTTATTTCTTTGTTAAGCTTTCATGCCTTCACGACTCAACTAATCATCATGAAATTTTGCATTCACATTATCAGGAGAACAGAAAACGACTTAGGGTGTGTACCAGGTGAATGATTAGACAGTAGCAATATTTATGGAGAACACTCTGCACTCAATTCTCAATCAATAAAAAAATAGGTGCTTAAGATTTGACCAAATTATCTAGAAACATACAAAAATAATACTGAATCCTCTAAGCGTCTATGTGAAAGCACAGTGTCAATGACCGTCAGGTGAAGTTAGAGTGAAGCCAACCAACTAACACAGGATAATTTTTCGAAGTTTGAACAAATAAAAGGGCTTATTGTCCGTTTTATTAACGAAAGTTATTAAGTCCGGGTCGCCGCTCGTAGGATTTATCATCGGTCATTCAGCATAGTTTTGTTAAGTTATTGCCAATGTTTTTGAAATTCTTAGAACAAACTTTACCTAAGGTTTCTTTGTTTTCTATTAGTATTTGTTCTGATATTGTTATTGTATGTGTTAAATGTGACCATGAAGTGTCATATCCTAGAATACTGCCAGTGTCTAACCTTTCATCTGGTATATAGAATAATAATAAATATGATCCAACTGTCCTAAGGTATACAGTTACAGTGGAGATCTTTTTTTTCTTTAGGCTCAAGATGTGCATGCAGCTCTTCGTAACTGGCTATCTACAAATGTATCACCTGATGTTGCTAATGCTGTACGCATTCAATATGGGGGCTCCGTAACTGCTTCCAATGCTAAAGAACTTGCCTCTTGTCCAGATATTGATGGATTCCTTGTAGGCGGAGCCAGTCTTAAGCCCGAATTTGTGGATATCGTGAACGCTACACAGTAGATGTAATGAAAGCAAGATTTTGAAAATAGATGTTTCTATTATTAATTCGTTCTTTGCATTAAATCTATATTGTTAAATCAAGTTTACTCATAATGTTATGTGAATCTTTTTACATTTACATTTAAGTCAATTCATTGCTATGCGTATAGAGAATGTATACTTAAATAAACATAATATATCTTTTTTCTAGCTATATATTTATTTTATTTTCCTTTTAGATGTATTTAGCCCTTGTAAATGGTTAATCCGAGGTGACGTTGGTCGACAGTCGTAAATCACTACAAATTATAAAACAAAGTCCTCTGCCACGTCTGTTTGTCTGGGTGTATGTCTGTTCGCGATAAATTCAAAAACTACTGAACGGGCTTTTAGGCGGTTTTCACCAGTATATAAAGTGATTTCATGAGGGAGGTTTAGGTATATAATTTGTCAAGGTTTTTTTATTATTAGGGCGAGGCAGCGTCTACCGGCCCCGCTAGTTTAATAGATTTAAAAAAAGGAATAACATTTTTTGTCTAGTAACGATCGATCGGTTGTCTGATCCAAAACGATGGTTGCATAGACAAGGACGTGAGGAATAGGATAAATGCAGGGTGGATGAAATGGCGAAAGGTGTCTGGTGTAGCTTGTAACCCACGAATGCCCTTGAAACTCAAAGGGAAGGTGTATAAAACTATTATAAGACCAGTAATGTTGTAGGCATCTGAGTGCTGGGCGACGAGTGAAACGGATGAGAGAAAACTACATATGGCAGAGATGCGAATGTTAAGGTGGATGTGTGGTGTAACTAGAATGGATAAGATTAGGAATGAATATATCAGAGGAAGTTTGAAAATAGCATCAGTAACAGATAAGGAGTAATAGGTTAGCATGGTATGGGCATGTTATGAGGAGAGATGAAGACCATGAAACTAGAAAAGCTTTGAGTATGACGGTCGATGGATATAAGATTAGAGGAAGACCGAAAAAAGGATGGATGGATTGTGTGAAAAATGATATGTGTGTAAAAGGTGTGATGACTGAGATGGCATCTGGTAGGCGAGCGTGGAAAGGAAAACATGTAGTGCCGACCCTATTTAGGTGGGCTTATCCCACCTAAGTAGAGTCGAAGGGTAAGAAGATGATGATGTCTAGTAACGATCGAATTGAAATTTCAATCCAGTCTATATGGTTAATCCGTTTGTGTTGCATAGTTTGGAAGAACCAAGGACTTGTTCTGTAATAATATATCCTCATCTCTTAGCGTTTCTATCGACGCTTATAAACCTAATATACCAAATACTTGTATTGTTATATACATGTAACTCGAGAATTGTAGTTACACGATATTAAAGTGACAAATTGTATTTTTTACCGATTTTTAAAGCACATATCAAAAGACTTTAATTTTTTATTACACAATTACCTAGTTATAGTAGTAGTTCCGCACCCATTTTATATTCAGAATGTATTATTGGTAATAACTGTAAATCAGTTTTAAAATAAATATACACTTGTATAAAAGCAGTAGAGAATACAAAAAGATGTATTTTTCTACTTCTAAAAGTATTATTTACAATTCTTATAGAGTATTAATCTCGCCATATTCAATGTTTAATTAAAACCGGTGAAACTATTTTGGATACAGTACAATAAACAAACAGAACAAGAATTTTAAACTGATTTGTAAGAGATATGAATACAAAACTACAGATTTATTGATATTTAGCTGTGGCCGCGACTTCGTCCACGTGGATCCTGATGTACAAAACAATGACTAATAAAGTCATCGGAACGTATTTAGTCCATTTACTTATTTACAACACTTAAGTCGCGGCGCCATTAAAATTACAATAACTTTTGATAGAGTGGACCGATTTTAATGAAACAAGGACTAAGTTACTACCGAGAATATGCTTTATTTTCTTATATAAGGTTTTATTGTGAACCCAGTACTTTAGTAGTGATGCGTGTTCATACAAGCAAACAGGCAGACATCGGCAACAATTTTTTTCACGAAAATCGGAAAAAGTACAGACACATTAGATTTACGTTCTTATTATATGTATAGATATATAAAATTGGATGTCGGTAGGTATGATCGACAAACTTCTGAACCGTTTAACCAACCACCATAAGAGTGGACACACTTAAGTGTTATTTCACGACAAAGGATTTTGGAGTGTCTTTACCTTATATTATATTCTTTGGGTGTATTTTACCATAATTCGACACCAAGTGGCGCTACGCATCTTTTATTATTGAACTTTATATTTTAATTAAAAGCGGATGAAGTAGCGGGGGTTAAATAGTATTTAACTGTATTAAAAATGCGTACGGAATACTGCAAGTTTACTTTATAATAAAGAAATTCAAAAGTAATGTTGTTATTCAGTGAATAATAATATTCATTTGATTATGCACGGTATGAGTAGACATCGTTATTTACGTTTATCAGACCATTTACTCTAAACTCTATGACCTTTATACTATAAGATCATGATCAATTATTATTTAAAGTTGTTATGATTTTAATAATTATCCTTGTTTGTCTTTGAATCAAATTTAGCTGAAATTAAGGGTGGAAACCACTTTAGGAGGTTTATTAAAGTAAACAAGATCAGCTTAATTGTTCTAGAATATACTTTTATACTTCAAAACGAAATACGTGTTCGTTCGTATGAGCTGAGTGCTCATCGGATACAGTTTTTTTTTCGATCTGACTACTCTATTGGCCTGAAGCTCCTTCACAGTTCCTTTCTTCCTTCCTTCAGTTTTGCTGGACTACGTAATCGTGTAGAGAATACAAGGTTGAGTGCTCATCAGGTAGGATGGAGTATAACCTCAAGTAGTCGCTTTATTTACGTACGTAGTCTTCAGTCTTTTAGGGTGGATATATGGTGTTGGAATCGCTATTTAATCAATGAGTACGTCATATTATTGTCAACTCTCTTAAAATTCTAGTTTAACAGATTTTTTTTAAACACATTTTTCTAACAATACCTCTATACATTAACGTGCAGTGTAACTTAAAAAATAATAAGCCGATTATTATGAAGGCGTATTAAGAGATCTCTTAGACAAATAGCTCCAAGTTTTAGTAGTAAGTATATAGTGTTGAAAATGGTGTACTTATCTGGCAAGAAAATGTTTATATACCTTTACGTTTTATAATCGTTTTGAGGTACGAAATACTGCCATTATCTGTCACATGGATAATAATACATATTTAGGTAACCAATGATAATTTGTGTTTGGGAAAATCTATCAAAACTCCATCTCAGCTTCTTTTTTTCCACTTCCTACCAAATTCTTTTTTTTATATAATAGGAGGCAAACGAATAGGCAGGTCATGTGATGTTAAGTGATCACCACCGTCCATAGACACTAGCAACATAAGGGGAGTCGCAAGTGCGTTGCCAGCCTGTATTTGGGGAAAGGGGAAGGGGGAGTCGGGAGGGGAAGAGGAGATGAGCCTCCGGCGCTCTCACTGATCGAACGAAACGCGACAATGCAAGCACTGTTACTTCACGTCGGTTTTCTGTGAGAGGGTGGTAATACCCTGGGCGAGCCGACCCATTCATACTGAAACCAGTAATAGCTGCGTTCCGTTCCAATGAAAATATTTTTTTCTCCATGGAAATTCATGTGTTTTATTTTTTCATTATTTACTTTAAGACTTAATTATGCCTATATTTACTTAGTCCCTATGGAAAAATATAATATAGAGTAATACTCTAAAAAGCAATATATGTACCTGTAAAAATAAACATAATATATCTTTTTTCTAGCTATATATTTATTTTATTTTCCTTTTAGATGTATTTAGCCCTTGTAAATGGTTAATCCGAGGTGACGTTGGTCGACAGTCGTAAATCACTACAAATTATAAAACAAAGTCCTCTGCCACGTCTGTTTGTCTGGGTGTATGTCTGTTCGCGATAAATTCAAAAACTACTGAACGGGCTTTTAGGCGGTTTTCACCAGTATATAAAGTGATTTCATGAGGGAGGTTTAGGTATATAATTTGTCAAGGTTTTTTTATTATTAGGGCGAGGCAGCGTCTACCGGCCCCGCTAGTTTAATAGATTTAAAAAAAGGAATAACATTTTTTGTCTAGTAACGATCGATCGGTTGTCTGATCCAAAACGATGGTTGCATAGACAAGGACGTGAGGAATAGGATAAATGCAGGGTGGATGAAATGGCGAAAGGTGTCTGGTGTAGCTTGTAACCCACGAATGCCCTTGAAACTCAAAGGGAAGGTGTATAAAACTATTATAAGACCAGTAATGTTGTAGGCATCTGAGTGCTGGGCGACGAGTGAAACGGATGAGAGAAAACTACATATGGCAGAGATGCGAATGTTAAGGTGGATGTGTGGTGTAACTAGAATGGATAAGATTAGGAATGAATATATCAGAGGAAGTTTGAAAATAGCATCAGTAACAGATAAGGAGTAATAGGTTAGCATGGTATGGGCATGTTATGAGGAGAGATGAAGACCATGAAACTAGAAAAGCTTTGAGTATGACGGTCGATGGATATAAGATTAGAGGAAGACCGAAAAAAGGATGGATGGATTGTGTGAAAAATGATATGTGTGTAAAAGGTGTGATGACTGAGATGGCATCTGGTAGGCGAGCGTGGAAAGGAAAACATGTAGTGCCGACCCTATTTAGGTGGGCTTATCCCACCTAAGTAGAGTCGAAGGGTAAGAAGATGATGATGTCTAGTAACGATCGAATTGAAATTTCAATCCAGTCTATATGGTTAATCCGTTTGTGTTGCATAGTTTGGAAGAACCAAGGACTTGTTCTGTAATAATATATCCTCATCTCTTAGCGTTTCTATCGACGCTTATAAACCTAATATACCAAATACTTGTATTGTTATATACATGTAACTCGAGAATTGTAGTTACACGATATTAAAGTGACAAATTGTATTTTTTACCGATTTTTAAAGCACATATCAAAAGACTTTAATTTTTTATTACACAATTACCTAGTTATAGTAGTAGTTCCGCACCCATTTTATATTCAGAATGTATTATTGGTAATAACTGTAAATCAGTTTTAAAATAAATATACACTTGTATAAAAGCAGTAGAGAATACAAAAAGATGTATTTTTCTACTTCTAAAAGTATTATTTACAATTCTTATAGAGTATTAATCTCGCCATATTCAATGTTTAATTAAAACCGGTGAAACTATTTTGGATACAGTACAATAAACAAACAGAACAAGAATTTTAAACTGATTTGTAAGAGATATGAATACAAAACTACAGATTTATTGATATTTAGCTGTGGCCGCGACTTCGTCCACGTGGATCCTGATGTACAAAACAATGACTAATAAAGTCATCGGAACGTATTTAGTCCATTTACTTATTTACAACACTTAAGTCGCGGCGCCATTAAAATTACAATAACTTTTGATAGAGTGGACCGATTTTAATGAAACAAGGACTAAGTTACTACCGAGAATATGCTTTATTTTCTTATATAAGGTTTTATTGTGAACCCAGTACTTTAGTAGTGATGCGTGTTCATACAAGCAAACAGGCAGACATCGGCAACAATTTTTTTCACGAAAATCGGAAAAAGTACAGACACATTAGATTTACGTTCTTATTATATGTATAGATATATAAAATTGGATGTCGGTAGGTATGATCGACAAACTTCTGAACCGTTTAACCAACCACCATAAGAGTGGACACACTTAAGTGTTATTTCACGACAAAGGATTTTGGAGTGTCTTTACCTTATATTATATTCTTTGGGTG
The DNA here is from genome assembly GCA_015888305.1 of Antheraea pernyi. NCBI lineage: Eukaryota > Metazoa > Arthropoda > Insecta > Lepidoptera > Saturniidae > Antheraea > Antheraea pernyi. The sequence continues at coordinate 50,604 of MU158749.1, read as the reverse complement.
TATTTTACCATAATTCGACACCAAGTGGCGCTACGCATCTTTTATTATTGAACTTTATATTTTAATTAAAAGCGGATGAAGTAGCGGGGGTTAAATAGTATTTAACTGTATTAAAAATGCGTACGGAATACTGCAAGTTTACTTTATAATAAAGAAATTCAAAAGTAATGTTGTTATTCAGTGAATAATAATATTCATTTGATTATGCACGGTATGAGTAGACATCGTTATTTACGTTTATCAGACCATTTACTCTAAACTCTATGACCTTTATACTATAAGATCATGATCAATTATTATTTAAAGTTGTTATGATTTTAATAATTATCCTTGTTTGTCTTTGAATCAAATTTAGCTGAAATTAAGGGTGGAAACCACTTTAGGAGGTTTATTAAAGTAAACAAGATCAGCTTAATTGTTCTAGAATATACTTTTATACTTCAAAACGAAATACGTGTTCGTTCGTATGAGCTGAGTGCTCATCGGATACAGTTTTTTTTTCGATCTGACTACTCTATTGGCCTGAAGCTCCTTCACAGTTCCTTTCTTCCTTCCTTCAGTTTTGCTGGACTACGTAATCGTGTAGAGAATACAAGGTTGAGTGCTCATCAGGTAGGATGGAGTATAACCTCAAGTAGTCGCTTTATTTACGTACGTAGTCTTCAGTCTTTTAGGGTGGATATATGGTGTTGGAATCGCTATTTAATCAATGAGTACGTCATATTATTGTCAACTCTCTTAAAATTCTAGTTTAACAGATTTTTTTTAAACACATTTTTCTAACAATACCTCTATACATTAACGTGCAGTGTAACTTAAAAAATAATAAGCCGATTATTATGAAGGCGTATTAAGAGATCTCTTAGACAAATAGCTCCAAGTTTTAGTAGTAAGTATATAGTGTTGAAAATGGTGTACTTATCTGGCAAGAAAATGTTTATATACCTTTACGTTTTATAATCGTTTTGAGGTACGAAATACTGCCATTATCTGTCACATGGATAATAATACATATTTAGGTAACCAATGATAATTTGTGTTTGGGAAAATCTATCAAAACTCCATCTCAGCTTCTTTTTTTCCACTTCCTACCAAATTCTTTTTTTTATATAATAGGAGGCAAACGAATAGGCAGGTCATGTGATGTTAAGTGATCACCACCGTCCATAGACACTAGCAACATAAGGGGAGTCGCAAGTGCGTTGCCAGCCTGTATTTGGGGAAAGGGGAAGGGGGAGTCGGGAGGGGAAGAGGAGATGAGCCTCCGGCGCTCTCACTGATCGAACGAAACGCGACAATGCAAGCACTGTTACTTCACGTCGGTTTTCTGTGAGAGGGTGGTAATACCCTGGGCGAGCCGACCCATTCATACTGAAACCAGTAATAGCTGCGTTCCGTTCCAATGAAAATATTTTTTTCTCCATGGAAATTCATGTGTTTTATTTTTTCATTATTTACTTTAAGACTTAATTATGCCTATATTTACTTAGTCCCTATGGAAAAATATAATATAGAGTAATACTCTAAAAAGCAATATATGTACCTGTAAAAGAGAGGTGAAAATCGCTTTAGCTGTTTGGCAAATTAATTAGCAGGGACAAACAACAATTCGTATAGATTTTTCATAAATTTTATTACCAATATAAATCAAAGGGAGAACATTTTCACCATCAATGTACGTTAACCGTATCGATTGGTCAAAATTGCACTGTTTACAAATTTTGTTAGTTCACTGTAATTAAATGAAACAATTGTGGGTTTTTCAATGATAACATATAATTTTCTAATTATTATTATGAATGTTAATCATTATTTCGAATTTAATTATAAGCCACATACATGTTAATATTAAGAAATTTAAAAAAATCTTGCTGAAATTATATGTGTCGGACATTTCAGTGTGTTTTCATGCAACAATCCTTCGGAGTTCAGACCATAAAATACCTACATTTCTTACTCGTGTTTTATTATAGAATTAACTACTTATTGCTGTGACAAGTTCAAAAATACTGCACACATTTCATAAGTCGGTCAAGAAATATACTAAATATATCATTATATATTATTAATATAGAATTATACGTATATGTTTATATGTATGTCACGTATATAATGTTATATTTATCTTAATTGTACTAAATAGGTTCATCTATTATAGATATATCTTATTGATGATTTTCCTTATAAGACAATTGTACATAGATTGTCTTGAATAAGTGTCTTTCAATAATAAGGTCGACCTATTAAAATTTCCAACTAGATAATTTAATAATGGTGTACAATATTGAATGTTTTAATTCATTCTACCATTGTAAATGTTATATAATTGTTTGTTATTGAATAAATAAATAAGGTATAATCTGTTACAATTATTAGATAGTTATTTGGCATAGACGCATATATTTTAACATTCTTTTATAGATATATTCAGAAAATTATTTATATACATTTTGATATCAATTTATTAACAATATCTTATATAATTGATAACACTTTTCATTGAATTAGGATGATTACAATAAATTTCGTTTGTACGTACTCCGGTAGTAATTCATTATTTTTGAGAGACTGTTAGTGTGTCGCACAAATAATTGTACATATATGTATAAGCAGTTTGAAAGTAAACTTGTACCATAAATTTGAAAAACTGAGTTAAAGCGTACAAGAAAAGTGACGCACGCAAGCAAGATACTACTAAATTTCTGTTCTTTTATTTAAAATCAATATTATTTTAAATTAATATAGTTACATTTTGTCTAATATATTATTTCAGTTATGTAGATTAACTTACATTTAAACGACATCGGTGTTTATTAGACAAGGTAAAGTCTGCGAGTAGTTTTATGTCTATTAGGTAAGTAATGTATTAACACAGAGATCGCTTTTGTTGTTCGAGTGACTATTTGATATTTAGAGGATTGGCAATACGTTGTCGCTCACATTTTGTCTACGCATAGTGCGTCTACAGAAGTTATATGATAATATTTACAATATGGTTAACTTACTTTTGGACGAAAACGCGGACGCCATTTAGACCATTAAAACGTAGTCTCCTAGACAATGAAAGTAGATCAACATTTTTATACCATACAATCTGTATCTATCATTGCCATATTTCTATGTTCTTAATTTTGCCACAAATTAAATAATATAAAAACTAAAAACCTAATAAAAGTAGACACTAAAGTTGCCTAATTATGTCGGCGTTTTCTGACGGTCGACATTAAAGTCTATGAATATAACAAATAAAAGAAAAAATGTGAGACGTCGCGGGACGACTGGCAGATGTGAAACACCGAATTATTTTGTACAAGTTATATGCATAAAATGATAGTTTACGATAGGAAATAAATATGGCATAATGAACAATAAAATATTAAGATTTTTTCCAGAAAAGTGTGATTGTTTACTGTAATAAACATTTATATTCATTAAATACAAACATTCTAAATCATATGACGCATGCCACAGCAACGCACCGCCACGCCAACAGTCGGTCTGACCCGCCACTATAGATGTTTCACATCAAATATATACAGAATCAAGCAAAGTCCTTTTGGCTTTTCCTAAATTTTGAAAAAATAATTAATATTGGTGAATCTTTGGAAGCGGAAACAGGTGATTTAAAAAATCATGATTCATGATCATCTCTCTGATAGTTCGGACATAGTCTGATAACAGTAAATTCATGTAAGTTAAATACTTAATTTACAAATTTCTCCCAGACCGTGTTTCGTCTTAATAGTTGGATTTTCATTTTCCTAACTTGTAACAATGGTTTAAAAGTTTTCTTGAGTAATAAAATTTGCTATTTGAGGAATTCAAGTATCTATTTCATACACTATCTTTAATTTACATTACTACCTTGCCGTTATACTATTTTAACCCTAACCCACCTTTCTACCCATACCTTTATGAACGTACTGAATCCTTCCTATCGCAAAATAACTGCTTGTTATTATTTAACATCGAATGGATTTCAGGAATTGCTACTTCATGTCCATAAGCGCAAAAATACACGCACAAACATTGCATGTCATAGAGATGTGAAAATATTAATAGATAATATAATATATAGATATAATAATTTTGCGTGAATTTTAAATTTGTCATTATCATATTTTCATTGATTAAACCCACATCCAGTACAAAATATAAATGACTATTACTGGACAGCTTGTAATTTACTTACATCAGTTTAAGCTAAGGTTCACCTTGCAGTTCGGTATTATTTCAGATTTCGCTGAATGAATGTATTGTACATCCAACGCATAAGAACATGTAATGTATTCTTGAAAAAAAAAAACAATATTTTTTAATGACATGGTAACTTTCTATATTATAATAAATCTAGTATAACAATATTTCTGCATTTATAATTGCCTGTACTGTAAAAAAAAACATATATTTTTAATATTTACATAAAGACTGACATAATAATAGGTTATATATATATCTGTTTATGACTATAAAAAGATTATCGGATTATCCTCACATGGATCCGAAACTTTCAATTAACACAAAATTACATATGATTCGGACTTAATATTATATATGTAGAATGGTATTTTGTTACATGCGTAAAATATATGTGGCATTATATATATGTTTCCCTTACTTTAATATAATTTCGTTCTTTATACAACATTTTAAACAAATATAAATGACTAATAAGAATTATAATATTCTAAGTATGAAGAGAGCAGGCCCCTTAAAAACTAAATATCATAATAGTATAGGTGTAAGTTTTTTATCACGCTTTTATTAGCTTTACCTGTATGTATGTATGAAACCGACCCCTATGAGCTCGTTTTTGTCCTACTTTGAACAATCAGATTTAATTCAAACTTTGCACACCTGTCAAAGGTCGATGACAATGCAATAATCCGAAAAATAAAGATAAAAAAATTAAAAAAATATTTTATTATTAGCTTCACCTGTATGTATGTATGTAACCGACCCCTTTGAGCTCGAATTTGTCCTACTTTGAACGATCAGATTTAATTCAAACTTTGCACACCTGTCAAAGGTCGATAACAATGTAATAATCCGAAAAAAATAATTTAAAATATTAAAAAAATATTTTATTATTAGCTTCACCTGTATGTATGTATGTAACCGACCCCTTTAAACTCGATTTTGTCCTACTTTGAACGATCAGATTTAATTCAAACTTTGCACACCTGTCAAAGGTCGATATAACAATGCAATAATCCGAAAAAATAAGTTAAAAAAATATTTTATTATTATCTTCACCTGTATGTATGTATTTAACCGACCCCTTTGAGCTCGATTTTGTCCTACTTTGAACGATCAGATTTAATTCAAACTTTGCACACCTGTCAAAGGTCGATAACAATGTAATAATCCGAAAAAAATAATTTAAAATATTAAAAAAATATTTTATTATTAGCTTCACCTGTATGTATGTATGTAACCGACCCCTTTAAACTCGATTTTGTCCTACTTTGAACGATCAGATTTAATTCAAACTTTGCACACCTGTCAAAGGTCGATATAACAATGCAATAATCCGAAAAAATAAGTTAAAAAAATATTTTATTATTATCTTCACCTGTATGTATGTATTTAACCGACCCCTTTGAGCTCGATTTTGTCCTACTTTGAACTATCAGATTTAATTCAAACTTTGCACACCTGTCAAAGGTCGATGACAATGCAATAATCCGAAAAAAAAAGATAAAAAAATTAACTAAACATGCATCACTGTTAATATCAGCACCTCCAGATATCAGTATTTTATTAAATTATTAAATTTATTTAATTTTATTTTCTGTTTTTTAGATGGATTTTTTATGAAAGCGTGTTTTTTTAGTTTTTTTTAAACAATTTTTTATAGTGTATTTTGTCACAATTTTTTTTTTTTTTTCGAACTGACTACGCTATTGACCAAGCAAGGTCTTAACAGCTTCACCGGACTACTTGTCACAATGTGTTATTGGCGAATGTACCTATTCGTATTGATCAATGGTAAGTAAAGCTGAAGGTCAGTTGTAGTTATATGTTTACTTAATCATACAAGTTAAAACTTTAGTGTTAAAATATAACAATTAAAATTCAGTGGAATAATCTATTTATATTATAGGTACTATTTATTATCAAAGTTACATTTATTTTCTACGAGCAGTGCCCACGACTCCGTTCGCGTGGAACCTAATGTAAGAAAACAATGACCAATAAAATCAGCTAAATATATTAAGTCCATTATCTACTTTTTTATCTATTTATAAAATTTTATATTATCTACTTTTCTCTCGGACTTAAGTAGCGTCGTCATTAAAATAATAATAACTTTTGATAGAGTGAACCGATTTTAATAAAACCAATACTAAATGTTACTCGATACTCACTATGTTGTTTTATCTTGTGAGGTACTATCGTGAACGCAATACTTTAGCACTGATGCGTGTTCAAACAGATGGATAGACAAACAGATAATTCTAAAAATGATTCAAATGTATTTTATTACTTATCCTAAGACACCTGCACCACTTTTTACAAATAAATGTTATTTTTACATTTTTATTATACGTATAGATTAGAGTTAATTGTAAAATGAATATTTAGATATATTTCACGATTATATTACTTAAAGCGTTGTTATTATTATATGACCAGTAAAAAAATGATTGAATTATAAAACAAGTTTTACGTATAACTCTAAGCCTAGAATACCTTTGCAGAATAGAGGAATTTAAAGACAGTTAACAAGTCTTAAACCCTACCCGTGTTATTACAAAAAGTTAAATACGTATTGAGCACTTGCTTTAAAAAAGTTTGGGTACTTTACTTTTTAAAAGCAAGTATTCAATACGTATTTATCTTTTTGTAATAACACGGTACGCGTTTATTATATACTTATTTCATAATATTTTTAGTTCGTGTCTTTGAAAACGGCCGGTCCCAAAAATGGCAAATGTTTTACGACAGGCTCTCCATATTTTAAAATATCGCTCACGGGTTCATACCATGATGCCAAAAATGAGAAAACGAACAACCAGAACATGATCTTGCAAATCCAGTCCAGTACGTAGAGGCTATAAGAAAAATTAAATTTGTGAATTAAAATTTGTATACATAACTAGCTTTTAAACGCAACTTCCTCTGCGTGCGTGTTTATAGATATATTAAGGATTGAAAGTAGCTTTTGTACTACAAATTCGAGGATATCTTCTTACCAAATTACATTATAACCGGTTTCGAGATTTACTCGTAAAAAAGACAACAAACCGACAGAGTTACTCTAATATTAATAATATTAGTTTGGATTATAAATACTTTATACGTATAAATGAAATATAGTTGAGCCATTACCAGTATTTTCTGTAAATAAAAATAACGGGTATGTACCAAAGTAGACAGATTTGGATACTGAATTCTCGTAGTATAATTCTAGAGGCAGAACTCCAAGAAAATCTCGATGGTCTAAGTTATAGAAGAATAATAAATCTCACGCATACAATATAAGTTTAAATTTTAAAAACGTATCCTTTACTAAGATTCATTAAAAGATTGCTAACTTACGTTAATGACTGTAAGGGAAATAGATATAGTTATTGTAAAGATATCTTTGGGATGTAATGGGTGTCAAATAACATCTAAGACTTGAGACACCCAAGCCAACCTCACATGCACGTGGTGCACCCTGCTGAGTAACGAACGAGGCAGTGGCGAAAGCGGGGTGGTAGGGTTTTACAGCCTGACTGGGTCGCAACCACCATGTATATGGCGAAAAAGCCCGTCATAGTGATTCGCTTTTGCGAGTCGCGTTTCGGAATCAGCCTGTGCATATCCAGCTTTTCGTAGGCCGGCATGACAGCGGCGACCGGCGATGCATAGTATATCACTCGGTGGTCGCCGTTGTTTTTGGATTGTACTGTGTTACCATCAGGCGCTGTGCAGTCATAAATATAGTTGAGCCATTACCAGTATTTTCTGTAAATAAAAATAACGGGTATGTACCAAAGTAGACAGATTTGGATACTGAATTCTCGTAGTATAATTCTAGAGGCAGAACTCCAAGAAAATCTCGATGGTCTAAGTTATAGAAGAATAATAAATCTCACGCATACAATATAAGTTTAAATTTTAAAAACGTATCCTTTACTAAGATTCATTAAAAGATTGCTAACTTACGTTAATGACTGTAAGGGAAATAGATATAGTTATTGTAAAGATATCTTTGGGATGTAATGGGTGTCAAATAACATCTAAGACTTGAGACACCCAAGCCAACCTCACATGCACGTGGTGCACCCTGCTGAGTAACGAACGAGGCAGTGGCGAAAGCGGGGTGGTAGGGTTTTACAGCCTGACTGGGTCGCAACCACCATGTATATGGCGAAAAAGCCCGTCATAGTGATTCGCTTTTGCGAGTCGCGTTTCGGAATCAGCCTGTGCATATCCAGCTTTTCGTAGGCCGGCATGACAGCGGCGACCGGCGATGCATAGTATATCACTCGGTGGTCGCCGTTGTTTTTGGATTGTACTGTGTTACCATCAGGCGCTGTGCAGTCATTTTGCCGTGCTACTATAAAAAAAAATCTAGGTTAGTAGTTAATTAAGCCATAATACTTGTCTGGAGATATAAATACATTAAGATACTTACAAATTATGATAAGATCTATTGATAGATACTTTTGTTGGGTCTTCCTTCAAGCAATAGACACGTCCACCTTCCACACAATTTTTCATATACTCGGCGCGATTGCTATTTGTGATATCTGTATTGAAAATTATCTTTTCCTCTTCATTCAATTTTGTTTGGATACCATCATAATTCGGACAAGGGAAATTCCAAGGGCGAATCGTGAAATACTGTAGGACTTCAAGTCCTTGACTTATTCTGTCCTGAATTCGTACCATGCTGTGAATTACATATTTCTATTATAATAATTAAAATATGGTACACAGACCGTTTACATATAATTTTGTAGAGCCACGCTGAAGCTGTTACTGGTTTCAGCATGAATGGATCAGCTCGTCCGGGATAGTACCACCCGACCCACAGAACACCGACGTGAAGTAACAGTGCTTGCATTGTTGCGTTTCGTTCGGCCAGTGAAAGCGAAGCGGAGGCCTACCTCCCCTTTCCTTCCCCCTTCCCTTACACCCCTGTTGTTGCAAGTGTCTATGGACTGTGGTGATCACTTAACATCAGGTGACACATCTGTTCGTTTGACTCCAATGAGATATTATAAAACAACAGATTGTTTTGATAATGGTAATGTTTGATAAACTCAAAAAAACATTTTTTTACACATTTTTTTTTATTTATTCTCTCTCTTTTCTTTAAAAATATATGAATACTGTCATTTATTATATCCGACTTATATTTTTTGAGATAAATGAAAAACTAGATATTTAAATGCAATAGAAAAAACTTGTTACTTACAATCGCTTTTGGCCTACCAAGAACAGGATAAAATCAATGACGTACGCCGGTAGTAGATGGTAAAATATACGTCTCATTTCGTGCAAGGTGTAGTTAGTGGTGATATCACCATTTGGATACCAGAGCGGCCAAGACAAAGGGTACTGTCTACCATAGTCCTTAGCGACGTCTAATACATAACCCCATGTTGTAGGCATCTGGTGACCGATGTTTACATTGTACACTGGAATCGTTTCCGTCCTGAAGACATAAACAATGTTATTATGTACTACGTACACATATATATTCAAGTATATAAACCGCCTCTATATCGAAAAAAACAGATTTTATGAATTATTCGGGATTCCCAGTGAGACCTACCAATATTATTTCGTTATTTGGATTATTTCGACCTTCAAACCGTGATCTCCTAAATTTCACTGAATTATAATTGCAGTTAGATCAAAATAGCAGAGTATTAAATGTATACTTTCGATATAAACGGGCAGTTCGAGCAATATATAATATGGGACCTCGCGAATCATTAAAAACGAAGTTCCAGGAATTCGGTATCTTAACTCTACCCTCCCAATACATTCTTGATAATTTAATGTATGTCCGTAAAAACTTTGAAAATCTGCATTTTGTAAAAGACCGGCATGATCTAAATACTAGAAACTGTGACAAACTGGTCGTCCCATGTTTCAGACTTAGCAAAACCAGTAATAGTTTCTTAGGTAATAGTGTTAGGTTTTACAATAAAGTCCCAAAACATATTACCGATTTGCCGGACTGTAAATTTAAGCACCATGTCAAGCGGGTTTTAGTGTCGAAAGGCTACTATAGAGTGGATCAATACGTGAACGATGGTGACGTCTGGAATTGACTCCTCTCTGTGCATCCACTAAAAACGGTATTGTAACGTATAATGTATTTGAAATATATATATGTTAAAAAGATGTACCCAATCTAGTTTCTTGCCGGTTCTTCTCGGTGACTGGGTTGTTTTCCGAACCGGTGGTAGTTTTGACGTTCATAAGCGCCTTATTAGGGCCTAAACTGAATAAAATATTTTTGATTTGATTTGATTTGATATCAGTAGAAAATATACATAGGAGTTTGTGACTCTTAGAGGATTTTAAAAAGGAATAATCATAAAATTTAATAATATAGGAATGATAACTATGTCATTTACTTGCTTCATGCTTAGGTGGGATAAGGGTAAGAAGATGATGAATTGCAATATAGAGAAGTTGAGGAGTAATAGGTTAGCATGGTATGGGCGTGTCATGAGGAGAGATGAAAACCATGTAACTAGAAAAGTTTCGAGAATGATGGTGGATGGATATTGGAGTAGCGGAAGACCGAAAATCGTATGGATGGGCTGTGTGAAAATAATATGTGTGTAAAAGGTGTGACTGAGATGACATCTGATAGGCGAGAGTGGAAAAGAAAAACATGTGCCGACCCTACTTAGGTGTGATAAGGGTAATAAGATGATGAATTATATCATTTACTTTTCTTATTCAAAATTATTTATTCTATACCGGGTTTAAAAATATTTGTAAATTATTTTATTTTATTATTCGCATCTAAATTGTTGTAATATTTGTATGTCTTTAACATCATTGTTTTAAAACTTTGTTAATTTTGTATTACAATTTGAATTTTTTTTTTATCGAACTGACTATACGCGGTTACCTTGATTGGCCCTCAGGGCTTCACCGGAGTAATGGAGTGAGCGCTTTATGCGCTCTTCCCCTTGGCAACAAGTTCAAGGGTTACAAAGTGGACGTACCTCGGCTTTGGCTGTTGCCTTGGATGCAACAACGCGAATGTTACTTAGCTAAGCTTATCATACACATACGAATTAGTGAAGCACACCTACCTTAAAAACTCAAACATTTATTTTGTATCTATCAACTCGGCTAAGCTAAACTAACGAAGTTCGAAGAACAAGGGAAAAAACCGTTCCATCATATGTACCTACCTACCTATGAACTGTGCACGTATGTGGGGGTGATCTGTGTTGTGTGTGTTAGGCTAGTGCCTGGCTGCGGCGTGCTTGGGCTGTTGTTTTTTTTTTAATGTGTAGAGAAAATCCATCATGGACTGTCAGGCCCCCGGGGGAGGGCCTGAGCTGAGTCGACCGTCAACTGCGTGCTGGGACGCAGCTGGCGGTGCCTTTCGGCGACTTTAACCGACTAAAACTTCACGGCAAACCGTACGCCGCACTATAGGAGTGTCGCGGGGGAGCGTGAGCTAACCTAAGCTAAGCTATATATTCATACTTATATGATTTATTTAAATATATATGTGTACCAAGCATACATACCTCAATAACTCTTATATGTATTTTGAGTCGGGTAATTTTCCTAAACTATTTCAGTTCGATAAGGGAAAAAACAAAACCCCTCCACTTTCATGTGTAGGCGTGTGTGTGTGCACGTGTGTGGTGATATGTGTAATGTTGTTGCAGTGATTCAGTATCACTGTATCTCGCTAGCCGAAAAATAAGTTCTAAGCATTAATTACCGTATTAGGTAACAAGTTTTAATTAGCTTAGGAATACGAGTATACATTTTATTCTTATGTTTGGTAATGTATATTTTATTATAATGTATGTATATTTTTGTAATAATATAGAAATCGTTGTTGGTTAATTCAGTATGTTCATTATTACGTATGCTAACTTGAATTAAGAGTTGTTGATTCCGTTACTAAACAAACCAAATAAATTTAAAACATATATTTCTAAATACATTTGTTGAACTATCTGTTATCCACTACTAAGTCCACATGGAATTTAGCAAAAATAAAATGTTCAGTGTAAACGTGAGCGCGGGGCTCGCACGGTTTGTGTTATACCAAGTATCATCTCTACATAGTATAAGATGAAATCGTTAAATCGGCTGAGTGCCTTAAGCGCTCGCCTTAGTAGCCCGGTGAAGATGTTAAGACCTTGCTGGGTCAATAGTGTAGTCAGTTCGAAAAAAAAAAATGAAATCGCTTCCGCTGTCTGTTTGTTCCCTTAGATCTTTTAAACTAATTAACAGGTTTTAATACGGTTTCACAAAGAAATAGAGTGATTCAAGAGGAAGGTTTATATGTATAATACATACCTATTATAGTAGAGAAAAGCCGAAAAAATTAAAGATTTGTAATATGATATCGTAACAAACATATTTTAGTGCGCTTAAATCGCAAACGCTGGCTAAACTTTACGAGATAAATCCAATTAATGTACAACGGAATAGTATATTAATAATATTATTAATCACTCCACACTTCCCCATATTAGTATCTACATTGCACCCGTCCGAAGCTGAGGTGGGTCGCTAGTACTTCATAATTACGTATCATACTTTATTTTTGTTATATATAATTTATACTTTTGCATAAAGATAAAGTATGCGAAAATACTCTGGTTCCAATGTATAGTGGTGCCTAAAATGAAATACTCGTATGGACAAATACGCTGTCTGTAAATACTCGATCTCTTCTATTACGGATAATTTAAGAATCGAATTAGAACAAAAAAGCACTGATAAGTATTTTGGTTATGAATCAAAAATAAGATAAAAATATTGAAAACTTATTCACTAATTTTTCACATTTTATTCATGAGTTTGATGATAATGATTAACTTCCTAAAAATCTTTGAAAAATGTAATTGAATATAAACTATTTGAAATATTAGTCACAAACGCCAAATTACAAGACAATTAAAATAAATATCCATATGGACAAATTATATATCGAAAAATTGCATCTGCCAAAATCATATACTAGTATGGTTTTTAGGGAATAAACAAAGAAATTAAAAAATACTTCTGTTTTCTGCCAAATAATTTATTACTTTCCTATTTGAAAACGCGGTACGTTATTTTTCTTTAAAAAAAAACGTTGATTACTTTACGTGCGGTTCTAGTCACTTTTGTTTAGTTTAGTTTAATTTCACGGAACTCTATTTTTTTTACTAAAATAGAAGTAGCATAAATTACTCCTTATGAAACCAGTTATCTGTCAGTGAAAGTTTTGTCAAAATCGGTCCAAACATTTCGGAGATTAGCCGGAGTTTTAGACAGAGAGATACACAAAAATTTTATAGATTGTTTTTTATTATTACCTCGTATAACTTTATCATTACAAACCTAAGGTTCCATTCTGACTCAACATATACTTATATGATTCTTATAAAACAATATTGAGAAATGCTCAATTCACAACATCGTTTTAGATGTTTACTATGTTATAAAATTTAATTACTTACTTATCTTTCTTCAATCCTTCAATCATACCAATAGCAATTATAGCGTTAATAGCTATATCAACAGGTATAACTTGTGCATAAAGTGACCCATCACACAACATCGTGCGGATGACGCCTTTCCCTGCACCCAGCATGACTCCCACCGGCCCGTTGAGGCTGTCGACCCAACCAGGTAGCGGTTCCGTATACGCCGGACATACTGTATAAAAATATTTAAATTCGTATGTTTCGGATACAAATTTTTGCTAGATATATATATCATAATATGTCTGTTTTGCGTTTAAATTTCTCATAAATATAAATGTAAAAAAAAAAACAACCAAAAATAAGATTTATAATTGTATAATGATAATGATTTATAAATGTGTATAGAGTGTGTATAAAATTTTTTGTGTATAAAAATGTGTATGTAAACGTTTAATATGTATGTATGTTTATTTGTGATTGCCTATAAACTTATTTGTCAAATTATATTAATAACAATTTTTAGTTTGTAAGTTTGAATATGTATAAGTATGGCCCGTTAATGTGCTTCTTGTAAAACACTCTGTATAATCGTTTTCTGGCTACCAAGATACAGGCTCTGACTAGTTTGGTTGCCACTGTAAAAATATTTGTAAAATGTACAACACTTTTTAATAAACAGATTAATAGATTAATAATATATCTGTCCTAATTTAAATATCACTTATTAATATTTTAGATTCTCGTGTTCTGTAATATTGTAAAATACTAAAAAGTCGATTACCTATACTTGGTCGAGCAATAACAACTGGTAGTTCATTGTACGCTTGTTCCACAACGTTTTCAGCGAGCCTTTTGGAAAACGTATAACAGTTTGGGTGCGGGCCAAGTAACGAGGGAGTCAGTAAAGCCATTTGACGATCGTCAAGCCATTCGATCAAGTTCATAACGTTTTCAGGTTTAACCGGCGGTGGATATAACTGTACAATAAATAATCATTATATTATTTAAAATTTGATCATTTTTACCTGTGTCCAAAATAACTATAGTTTTAACAGTACTACGTTCAGTGTCTAAATTCGGCCGTAATAAGAGATACACTATTCTTTTAGTGTTACAATATAAATATTAATTATATTGTACAAATATTGTAGATCGTTAACGTAGGTGTGTCAAATATGACGAACGGAGACTTATAAATAGGGGCATTGACTTGTTGATAGTATATAAAAAGTGTAGTGTGTTGTCGGCGTAACAAGATAAAACTCTTTTCAAAAATGTTATCTTTCGCCTTATTCTACGTTTGTAGAAAAAACGACACTAACAATAAAAAAAAGGTATTTAACACATTGAAAGTTTTAATACAAAGAAATACAAAGAAACAAAATGTTGACTATAGCTAACTTCAGGGTGTCGGTTTTACGTGACGGTGTGCGCGCGCATCCTAAAAATTTACTCTCATCATTTTTCCCTAACGCGCCAAAAGAAGTATAACTTCAAAAAAAAACTATTTCCAATTATTAAAAAAAAGAGAATACTATACATAACTCATCAATAGCTACTAGGCAAAAAAAGGTTGAGAAATAAGAGAGGAAAAATACTGAACTGATGTATCTTAAGCTATTTATATATAGAAGAAAATTATTTCAATAAATATTCTTTAAATGAACAATGTAGATAAGCCTTACCTTTTCACCTAAAACTTCATAATCAGGATAACAGAAAGCCGTGGAGAGGTGTATCAATATAACTAGCTTCTTAAGTCTTCTCGCTACGTTTAAAGTACGCATTGTACCAGCTGTATTCATGTTCACATTGTCTTTTAGAGGCGCCTCTAACCTCAGCGTTGCAGCAAAATGGAACAAAACAGAAACCTCCTTGGATAAATTATCAATATCCAAACTGGATAATCCGAAGTCATCGAACAATACGTCACCCTGGAGTGGTTTCAATTTATTAAAAGCACTTGGACGTTCTTGTCTTAAGCGATCAAAGAGCTGAAACAAGATTTATTGATTTATAATGTTAATAATATCAGCTTCTTTGAGAATAGAAAGAGAATAACACAAGTCACCACCTTTCTAAAATAATTGCTTATTGTTTATTCCATTTATTAGCCATAAAAGTATGGTTGATATATACTTTAGTTCAAAAAGTGAAATATTTTATGAGCGTACAACGTATGTTAATTATAGCTATATGTACAAGAGTATATTTAAATTTTGTAATATTCATTATTACAGTAAATGACATGTACGATTTCACTGTTCAACGAGATGATAAATTTCATAAGTTCTTACATTGTAGCAGGGTTTTTTTTTTTAGAACTGACTACGCTATTGACCTAGCAAGGTCTTAACAGCTTCACCGGACTACTAAGGCGAGCGCTTAAGGCACTCAGCCGATTTTATTGTTACAACTAACTCAAGGGTGCGCGGCACACCTCGGCTTGGGCTGTGGCCTGATTCATGCAATTCGCGACCTATTTGAGCTAACCTAAGCTTAGCTACATATTCATACTTATATGAGTTATTGAAACATATATGTGTACCAAGCATACATACCTCAACAACTCTTATATGTATTTTGTGTTGGATAATTTTTCTAAATTGTTTCAGTCCAATAAGGGAAAAACAAAAATAAAAACCCTTCCACTTTCATGTGTAAGCATGTGTGCGTGCACGTGTGTGGAGGTGATATGTGTAATGTTGTTGCAGTGTTGTAAGATTTTGTGTCACTGCATCGTGCGAGCAGCGTATTCAAGGGCTCCACGCCGAAGGAACGGACCTAGGCTTGAGCCGTTTCCGAGGGGGGCCTAGTCTGGTGTGCGGGAGCGAAATTTACCCCCAGACCACGGTGGTGTGATCTGTGGTTACGCGGGCGTGGGCGTGAGCATGCTCTGTTTGGAGAGACAGGCTGGTACTGATCGTTCACTGCCGTTATTTCATCGGGAGGGTCGGTAAAAATATGTAGTAAGGTAATTAATGGTAACTACTAGTCAGCAATTACAAATAATGTAGTTTGGTAATACAGAGTTATTATCTTTGGAGAAGTTACAGGATACAAATGATTTCTGTAGGGGTTTTGTAGTCTGGTGAACCTATCAAGACCTTGCTAGATGTATAGCGTAGTCAGTTCGAAAAAAAAAATTAGTGCTTTCTTTACTATAAGATGGATATAACTATATTATATTGTATTTAAACTAGCCGTGTCCGCTACAACGTGCGGAAAGGTTTTTATTTATAAAAATACTGATAAATAAAACCCCTAGGTAAATAGGTGTATAAAGAATCAACCATTTAACCAGATTTCACGCTTTGTGCTCACAAAAGTGCTTCACTCGTTGCTCACAATCCGGATTAGTTCTCGAAACGCGAATTACTACTCAAAACAATAATAAAACGTGTCTAAAATACGTCCTTGTTTTTATTTGATCAACATACAACTCGTTGATACCCTGAATTTAACGTAACTTATGAGTCATTTGCTATCGAATTTCATAGGCAGGTAAGTTGTTAAACAGTCTCATTCGGTAGCGAGTCTCACCTAACGGTCGAAAACGTTCTCCCATTTACTACAACGCATTTTACCCTCAACCAAACCACAATGCAATATAGTCCAAAGGTCAAAAATAGTAAAATTTAAGAAACACTTAATATAAAAATAAAATACTAAATACTGTACTCGCAACAAAATCTGTCTAAGTAAAAATAAAGTAATACTAGCGGGCACGGCAGACGTTGTCCCGACCTGATTAAAAATAAATCCTAGACAAATTATATACTAAAACGTTCCTCATGAATCACTTTATCCAATGGTGAAAACTGCAAGAAAATCCGTTCAGTAGTTTTTGAGTTTATCGCGAACAGACAGACGCGGTAGGGGACTTTGTTTTATACTATGTAATGATTATTATTAAACTTTGTCCTTGGTGGGCGAGAATGTTAAAAATATGTAAGATAGTAAATAGAAGTTTATATAAAGGTATAAACCTTGTTAGTAATTATAGTAAAATAGGCGGTTGATGTCTAAAATAAAAACAATATATTGTATTGTCATTTAGAAAACCGATCGTAAAAAATGTGAAAATATAATAAACAGTTATACATTTTTGTAAAATGGATTTTCATTGATTTTACAATCTTTACCTAGAAAAATTATACATTTGGTTATTATAATTATAATAGCGAAAGTCGTATTATGGATACTCCTATTGCCGTAGTTTAATGTTACACGTAGGGCTAACAGAAAACGTACGGTGATCACATTAGTAAAAACTATAAAACGAAATAAACCAAGATTGAAAGAATAGAAAAGAAAAAATAAATAGATATATGATAATATGGTAGAACAGTATAAAAACTGTTGCTAAACGAAACTTTATTAAAATCGGTTGTGTAGTTTCAGCTTGATAGCTGTATTAACAAACCTATTCGAAAGTGGTAGAACCATGCTAAAGCTGTAACTGGTTTCAGCATGAATGGGTCGGCTCGCCCGGGGTTATACCACCTGATCCACAGAAAACCGACGTGAAGTAACAGTGCTTGCTTTGTTTCGTTCGGTCAGTGAGAGCGCCGAATGCCCACTTCCCTCCCCCACTTCGAACCTCCCTCCACTTCCCCCTTCGATCCCTCATTCCCATCGCCCAAACACCGGCTGGCATCGCACTTGCGACTCTCCTGGTGTTGCTAGTGTCTATGGACGGCGGTGATCACTTACCATCAGATGACCAATCTGTTCGTTTGCCAACTATAAATATGTTAAAAAAAAAAACCAAAGATAAACAGAAGTTTAAACAAGATCTTAGTTCAGAAGCCGTCGAGACTATTTTGAGTTTTGTATCCTTAGGTACTCTTTTATTATAAGTGCAGATTACCGGAAGTCTTTGCATATCTTCAAGTCTTTGAGAGATAGATTTTCCTCGCTTAGGTCTCATTAGGATGTAAATATTTCCAATATCAGGAATACTGTACAGTAGCTTCTCTATTAGTACTTTTCCCATAAAACCAGTGCCTCCTGTTATTAGAAGACTCCTTCCCTTGTAGAAGTCACGAACAGTCATTATGGATTCCATTTCTGAAACAAAAGATTGTGTCGTGTTTATTGGGCTTATTATCCTCATATATTGTATAACAGTTGTGTTTGTAGTCCGGTGAAGCTGTTAAGACCTTGCTAGATAAAAGCGTAGTCAATTGGAGAAAAAAAAAAGTTGTCTTGGAGGTATAGGAGTACTAAAATATTTTACACATTTGAACTTTTAAAAATACAGCAAACTGAGGTCGTTGTACTTCATGGTAAACGTCGTATAACCTAAAAATAATGACCTTTACCAAAACGAGAATCTATTGCTATTCGTTAGTGACGATGCAACCAGCTTGACTCTATCTTTAAGTTAGATTTACTGAAAGGAATAGTTGAATTGGATAATATTGAATTATAATAGAATTGGGTCGAAATAGGTTCCACAGTTTGATAAACCAATAGGGCCTGGAACCTAGGGCAAAACCTGGAAGGCTACCATTGTAAAATGTGCATAGTCGCGTGTTTATTCACAATATTGAGTTCTACTTTAATAAAATTATATTGCCATAATTACAAATAAAATTCAAGGTTTTGAAAACAGCAAAATAACAACAATGCCAGTTTTTATATTGAGCTACGATTGTGCAATTAAACTATACAAAGATAACTGTACACCGTTGGTGTGAACAAATGTTTCAAAAGTGATCAACGAACACTGTTAAATAAACATATAAATATATATAGAAAATGAAAGAAATCACTTTTCGAGTTTTAACATAACGGTCAATTAATATTACACGGATAAAGAAAAAAGCCATGACGCGTTTAACGAACGAACGACCACAACGAACGCGCGAACACGAAGCATAAGACGTTAATATTTATCGCAAGGCAAATCTAACCTCACCTACCAACACAAAAAGGAATAGGTACATTTGTTTAATTTACATGCTTGTTTAATAGCACTGGATCTACATTTTGAGGTCTCTCTTCGTATTAATGGTTGAAAAGTTATCTTCCTGGTGTTTTTGCTCATTTCAAAACGGTCATTATGTTCTATTCCTGTTTTTAAAAAAGAATTGAATGTCTAATATTGATACTACCTATGTTTTTACTAAATTAGAAGTACCTAAATACCGCAAAAATCATAAGATATTATACACATATATACATTACATTTAGATTATATACATTTTATAATGTTAGCTTTTCAAATGTCGTTAAAGGTATGACATTTATGTATTTCTGAACTGAAGTCATCTATTGTAAAACTGGAGTTCTAGAGCTTTGCTAGGGCTAGAGCTGTATGCTGTTGGGTATACACTGGATGATCCAAAACACGATATACTAAAAGATCACTACGACGGTTTGCCAATATATGCATATATGGGATCACAGATCACCCCCAAGCTACAGAGGCCCACCATGTAGAAATAAAAAATTCTAAAATGTTACGTATTTTTATTAAATAAAAATACAAATACAAATATCTTTATTTACTAAAACATTTTAATACAAATAATAAACGATGTTACCCTAATGCGGCTATGAAAGGACAAAATGAAGAGGAAAATGAGCTTGTATTAGAGATAGAAAACCCCGCTGGTAATTTGTTCCCAGTGCAATAGGTTCTATGTCACACGTGGAAAACACCCCACCCATTCTACCATTGAACACAATTACTCACAAAATAACATTCCACTTTGTTACTCCATATACAGCGCTTGATAACGGAATGCGATACATCTAAGCTTACCATTGTCGCAGATAAGACACCTACACACAAGTTAAACCCAATCTAGTGTCACCGACATGAGCGTGACGATTCACTTTTAAACGCGCTTAGAGAAGTTTCCAGTTCAAATCATTACATAGTATAAAACAAAGTCACCTACCGCGTCTGTCTGTCTGTCTGTCTGTTCGCGATAAATTCAAAAACTACTTAACGGATCTTTATGCGGTTTTCACCATTCGATAAAGTGATTCATGAGGAATTTTGGTATATAATTTGTCCAGGATTTTTTTATAATCAGGGCGGGACAATGTCTGCCGTGCCCGCTAGTATTAAAATAAAGATACTTTACTAATATGTTAGCTTAAAATTTAGTTAAATGGATTTAGAATGTTTCTTAGAGAAGCTACATGGTAACCAAAACATATTAACGTACAGAATATTCATATAAAAAATTACGACACAAATACAACAATGTAAAACAGTACGAATGATTGAACATTCTAAGTTACCTCAGTTGCGTTATCCGGCCTCATTACTACAAAGTAAGACTCGATCCGAAGCTACTAATGCTTGATGTCTGAATAAGTAAAATCTTACCATACCAGCTTTCCCCTGTATCACAGTCGTGGAACCATACATCGCTATCGATATATAATTCGATAAAGCGAATACAAAATATCGAATCGATATCATCGATGTATTCATAGGTTCTATTTGTAAGGGATTAAACAAAGAAACAAAACTCGAGTGTGAGTTTTACGCGGTAGAAGGGAAACTTAGTATTCTCATGAATTTTTAAGAGATTGTGATGAATACTCTATAGAGGTGGTAGAAATTATCAACGATGTTAATAATACACATAAGAATACTAATAAGTTAGCTTGAAATTTTGCTAAACAAAATTACAATCTTCCTTAGAGAAAACCACTGGGTAATTACTTACGACATTTTTTTTTCTCGAACTGACTACGCTATTGACCTAGCAAGGTCTTAACAGCTTCACCGGACTACAACTTACAACATATTAACGTACAGAACATTTATAGATATATTGTAGAAAATAATAAATTACAAGGACTCAAGTACAATAATGCAACAATGATTGAACACACTAAACTATCTCAGTTGTGTAATTTCGCTTCATTATCTACAAAGTAAGAGTCGATGTTAATAATTCACAACACGGAATGTTTTATAACAGTGCACGATATTGTTTTTTTTATTTTTTTATTGTAGCACGGCAAAATAACTGCACTATGCCTGATGGTAAGCACAGTGCAATCCAAAAACAACGGCGACCACCGAATGACACACTATCTATCGTCGGTCGCCGCTGTCATGCCGGCCTGCAAAAAGCTGGATATGCACAGGCTGATCTCGAAATGCGACCCACGGAAGTGAATCACTATGACGAGCTTTTTCGCCATATACATGGTGGTTGCGACCCAGTCAGGCTGTAAAACCCTACCACCCCGCTTTCGCCATTGTCTCGTTCGTTATTCAGCAGGGTGCACCACGTGCAGGTGAGGATGGCTTGGGTGTCTCAAGTCTTATGATGTTATTCGACACCCCTTACACCCCAGAATCATCGTCATTTCTTAACCAAGCTTACATCTTAAATTAATGCAGTATATATGCTTCATATAAAGCGTATATGAAAATGCAATGACTATAAAACAATAAAATTTATAAGTTGTAGCCGGTGTTGTTCACCTCTTCGTGCCGTTTCGGAATTATTTTTTTTATGTCAAAAGGGGCAAACGAACTGTTGGGTCACCTGATGTTAAGTGATCACCACCATCCATAGACACTAGCATCATCAGGGAAGTCGCAAGTGCGTTGCCAGCCTGTGTATGGGGGAGAGGTAGGGAAAGGAAAGGGCGAAAAGAGGTAGGCCTCCGCTTCGCTTTCACTGACCGAACGAAACGCAACAATGCAAGCACTGTTACTTCACGTCGATGTTCTGTGGGTCGGGTGGTAGTACCCCGGGCGAGCCGACCCATTCATACTGAAACTAGTAATAGCTACAGCGTGGTTCTACCACCTTCAAAATATCTTCCCGTTGTATTGATCCCACTTTAATATTAACATATCATAAAACACCGTGGCGTCATCCGTCATGGTGGTACACATGCTCCGCGTTAAGGTGTTTCAAATTCAAACAAAGATGTCTAACCGCCTCACTTTCACAAAGGAAATAAAACGCAACATAATAATTAAACCGCGCAATAAAATCTGCATAAAATTCGAGAGACTTAATATATAGGAAGCGTGAAAGGGACAGACGATAGAGCACATTATTTTATACTACTTTAAAAATCTACTTTCACTAGTCAAATTCTTACTCAGAGCCGCGCCGTTAGATAGCGTAATAAAAAAACACAGAGCAATTTATAAAATATCGATAGTTGCGCAACTAGATAACTAAGCTGTCCATGCGTGTGAGTCGAGTCAAAGTAATATAAACATTTTTGATTATCATTTTCTTAATGATATTATGCAGAACGTCATGTATTAAGTTTTCATAAAATACTCAAGTGGTATACATATTACGAATATTATTACTGTACACTATTGTACAAGATTATATATAATCTTATGTTTGAAAATTATATGAATATTCCCAATATCATATTGAAAAGTTAAGACAGACACATTTCGAACTACAAACATAAATGTAAAAATGTATTTCGGTGTACCTGATATAGATAAATTCGGAAACTGTGTGACAAAAAAAAGGAAATACTTGTTTGACTGCACGTTTGGCTATTTGTCGAGCGATGTGATCTATACTAATATTATAAAGAGGTAAAGTTTGTGAGTTTGTGACGTTGTAGGGGGTAATCTCAGGAACTACTGGTCCGATTAGGAAAATTCTTTAAGTATTATATAGCTCATTTATCGGGGAAGGTTATAGGCTATATATCACCACGCTAAGACCCATAGGAGCGGAGCAGCAATGAAGAATGTTTCAGAATCGGGGTTTGTTTTCCTTTTCAGAGCTTCCGCCTAAAATAGCCATTCCAGGCGTACGAAGTCGCGGGCAGAAACTATTAACTAATTATATTTTCTATACTAATATCATAAAGAGGTAAAGTTTGTAAGGTTGTAGGGGGTAATATCTGGGGAGTCGGAGAAAAAATGGTCGATCGAAAACGTTTCTTACGAACGGTGCCTTAACGATAAGAGATATATGATTGAGTTCTAAAAAAAAAGTTGTAGCTTGATAATGCCTTTTACCGCCCAACGAAGTGGGCACGGGTCAGCTAGTCTATTCTAATATTATAAAGAGGTAAAGTTTGTGAGTTACGTTGTAGGGGGGTAATCTTAGGAACTACTGGTCCGATTTGAAAAATTATTTCAGTGTTATAAAGCTCATTTATCGAGGAAGGGTATAGGCTATATATCATCACGCTAAGACCAATAGAAGCGGAGCACCAATGAAGAATGTTTCAAAATCGGGGTTTGTTTTCCTCTTGAGACCTTCTGCTGCGTGTTAGCGTTAGCTAGTTAGAGGCTAGTAATGAATATCTTTTGCCCTGTAAGGGTTTTTATAATATCAATATCACTTTATTTTTAGTGGCCAGCGAGTCGCGAGAGTGGAGACCGATTACGTAGTAATTTTCACATCTAAGTGTTTTCACTTGAAAGGTTTTATTCTATTAGTTTAAGCACATCAACTTTTTTACCGTTTAACCGATCTTTATGATAATATGTGTAAATATTTGAAATCAGAGAAGAATTTCGTACTGTCCATTTGGCTATAACTCCACCTATCTATTACAATAAATAATAACAAGGGCATGTGGAGCCATAATCACAGCTAGCTTTATGTAACAAAATACGAAACAGAGTTGGTCAATCCCTGTGTGTCTTCATATGATGATTATTAATAACATCAATCTATGAAGAACGGTTGCAAAATAACGTATTTCGAAAAATATGCCCGAGACGTATAAATTAGTGGGAATTTTTAAGAAATATTCATGATCTGTGAAGGATTAATAATGAATATTGAAATTATTACTATGATAAAATGTTAGTTAACCGAAATGGTCTCGGACGGTCCGGTTCCAGAGGGGTTTCCTTTGACGAACGATCCGGTTGTGAAATGAGCTTCCTGCTGAAGTTTTCCCTGGGGACTACAGTATGAAGCGCTTCAAGGGGAAAATAAACAGGTTATTTAAGGGTCGGCAACTCTTAAAGCGTAACAGTTCTGATGTTACAAGCGTCCATAGGCGCGGTAACCGCTTTACATCAGGTGGCCCGCATGCTTGTTTGCTATCGTCGGGGTATAAAAAAAAACATATAATAAAAAAATATGTTGTTATAAGGTAAGAGGCTATATTGTAACTATACGAGTATGTGCTGCGGCTAAATTCCCCATTAGGCAATAGAGAAATTTCCCAAAACTATTTAAACCGCATTTAGCCTGAAGTACAATGTGGTTATAGTTTCCATTTTTTTTTTCGCGGGGAATTCTTTTGGAGATCTGCACCTAGCCGGGCAGCACTGGTGAGAATGCCAGATTTTTACTGACTAAACACCCTCGGTGTTCTTGACACCATTTAACCGGACGGGCAGGAACGGCCTCTGCAGTGCTTCTACCCGACCCGTCAGGTGTTGACCCCTCATCAGGGCCCCGACTCGTAGTCTGGAGAGGGAAGCCCTTGACCCTCTCTGAAGAACTGATGGGAGGCGCACTGAACACTAATGCGCCTTAACCACGTGGGCCTGTGTTAGAATTGCCAGGGCGACAAACATGCCCGTGTCCATCGCCCACAACAGGCCCTCACTACGCCGGACGGAGGTCGTCACCGACCCGTCGCCGCCGTGTGGTTCGTCGACTGCGGGAGGGGAGCAGAGTGGTCTCACAGTAGGAAGCGACAGAGTTCCATCCGGTCTCGTTCTCAATCATCTTGCGAAAGACAATTGAGAGCGAGAGATCCGAACCAATGGCCGTTATGAGCTCGTGGCGTGGCTCATCCCAGGCTGGACATTCAGCGAGTGTGTGCTGAGCAGCGTCTCTAGCGCAGCCACAGTGATGACACTCTGCGATTTGCTCCCGGCCTATGCGACAGAGGTAGCTCTCGAAACAGCCATGTCCCAAGAGCACCTGTGTCAGCCGGAAGCTTAGGGTGCCGTGTCGCCGGGTGAGCCAATCAACCATAACTGGCCGAATGGCTTCTATTGTTGCCACACCCGAGTTCGATCGCTCAAGTGTTCGGCACCATTCATCAACCACTAACACCTGGTGGAGATGGCATCTCAGTGCCTCGATTTCCCCAGTTGCGAGAATCCGTCCTTGTTCCAATGCCTCCACACGTCGTCGGTTTAAGGACGCGTGGGCTCTCGCTTCCAGGTCCCAGGGTGATGATTCAGCTATATATATATATATATATAGTTATAGTAGTATATAGTTATAGTAGTATATAGTTATAGTAGGATATAGTTATGGTAGGATATAGTTATAATGGTTATAGATTCCGTAGGTCAACTGCTGACAGTTGTATTCGACAATTACAAGAAAAGTTATGGCAGAGTTCCCTTGACGCTTGGCCAGCTAACTCCTCCCTTAGAATATGGCTATACCATAGACATACGATACAGCAACGAGCATAGTTACTCATCCCTTCCCTGACATCGCTAATCCTCCCCACGTTATAAGCATATAAGAAATCGACACTAAGGAGTCCTCTTCAAAAATTATTAGGACCAATAGACTAACGGTTTGAGTGGGTTCGATATACCATGCGTCATAATGTTCTGAAAGTATTTTCATCTCCACGGGAATTTTGCAGACTCGAACAGGGCTAGCGAGCGATACGTACACTACCGAACCGTCATGATTCTGTCGCACGTATGTATTTGCGATAATAAAATCGAATATTGGATCATTCTTTCATCACCTCAGCCCTTACGTCTGTGTTGGAGGAATCTTAATTTGTAGGCTTGGGATTGAAGAGCCCGTAGACGGAATGGTACTTTCCTGGCTACTTGGACATCGTTTGCCGACTACCATCAAAATTAGCAAACCTTATTTCTTTTACAAAGAAGATTTTTATGCCATCCATTTTTCTCGCCAATGTATGGAGCTGCAGTACAATAACATCTATACCACATTACTGTGATTATGATTATGTAATCCTGAGGTCCCTCGTCAGGGATAGGTTATATTGA
Source organism: Antheraea pernyi (assembly GCA_015888305.1). Lineage (NCBI taxonomy): Eukaryota > Metazoa > Arthropoda > Insecta > Lepidoptera > Saturniidae > Antheraea > Antheraea pernyi. Next base: position 24,036 of record MU158749.1, on the reverse strand, counting down.
AAAAGAAATCACCAACTAAATGGTGTATGTATGGAATTTTCCAGTTCTTGACAATAGAGACGTAAGTAACCTCTTCTTCTAAACTGTCATAAGATATCTTATTTGCACATAATTATTAGGTATTCACAGGACATTGTCAATTTATCATTATTTTCCTAACATATTTTAATCTGTTTGTCGAAGAGTTTTTGGTCAGTCAATAATGGGTTAGAGATGATAAGCAGTCAGAATATTTACATACGAGTATATACGTCGCAAATATTTGTTTAAAAAAACTTGTAGTCTATGTTAATATCGGTTTTAACAAATCATGTTTCACATCCGTTAAGTAGAATTTACTAGACAAAAAGTGGCGGAAGCGGTTCTACATTATTATGTTGAAAGTATGTATTAGGAGTGCATTAATTGTAACAAAAAGAGACATGTTTTAATTAATACTAAATAGCAATACAGTTTTACATTACTTAGGATCTCCATTGAAAATCAGCGCTGCAATACTACCCAGTTGTACTGCAGCACTTTGCTGAATGGAGGTGCCTTTGTTGGATAAGCTATGTATATGTTCATCTTGTTGTTTTGATGTTATCCAGCAATAAAGACATTTTCTTTCTTTCTTCTTCTTCTTACAATTTATTATACAAATTCACTCACTGCTATCCAAATATCCTTTCGTAACTTATGCCGCCGACACTAAACTGATCTCTGACATAATTAAAATTTGTCTAACCCCGAGATTATATAAATAACTAGCTTCTGCCCGCGACTTCGTCCGCGTGGAATAAGCATTTTGGGCTAACTAACACACAGCGGAAGCTCTCAAAAGGGAAAAAAAACGATTTTGAATTATTCTTCCTTGGTGCTCCGCTCCTATTGGTCTTAGCGTAATGATATAGCCTATAACCTTCCTCGATAAATCAGCTATCGAGCACTGCAAGAATTTTTCAAATCTGACCAGTAGTTTCTGAGATTAGCGCGTTCAACCAAATGAGTTAAGGATCACTCTTCTCTCATACTTAACTCGAGCCGCCATTCAAATTATGATAGCGTAGACCGATTTTAATGAAACAAAGACTAAGTTATTTTCGAGGATATGCCTTACAGTTTTATTGTGAACGCGGTACTTTAACAGTGATGCGTCTTCATACAAACAGACAGATAGTCATTTCTAAAAATAATTGAAAAATTTCTATAAATTCCTAGATATCTACAACAATTTTTTTCATGATAAAAAGAAAAGGACAGACACGTTCGATTCTTATTATATGTATAGATAGATCTATCTTACATTTTCAATTAACATTGTTACTTACTAATTGTGACATTTTGTATAATTTATCATTAGCAAGTATTGCTGTATATTAAATTATTTACGTTGTAGTAATACAATACATAATATAAATGTTTATATTGTAGAATGCAATAAGCATCCAAAATACTGACAATTCAATTCGCTATTATAAAGTATTATTCGCCCCGCAAATAACACATATTTTTATAGTAATTCAAATCTAAGCACATAAATATAGCACTCGCAATAAGTAGGTATCCATAACATAATAATGTATTATATTAATAATTCAAAGTTAATATCCATATTGAAATAAGTTAACACATTATGGATTTACAGTTATAATTATGTAAATTTAAAAATATCATTACATTTAGATTAAAGATCTTTGATTACTACATATGAATTAGCGAAAGTCCTAAAGAATATTAAATGTTGTTTATTCAATATTAGACAGTTATTATAATAAATGATTCGTTTTAAAAGTTTTTCACAAAAATTGACAATCTAAGCTGTATAAAATCGACTGTATTAAGGCTACAGATCTTATAGCTACTTCGTTTGTCTGCTCATGTTTTAGCCTCCAGGAAGTCTGTTCGCAAGAATGTATTGGTATATATGGTTTCAATTATATTTAACGTAAGTAAGTCTCCTGGTACACATATATGTTTCAACGACTCATATATGTATGAATAGTTAGCTTAGCTTAGTTTAGTTTAGCTCATATAGGTCGCGAATTGCATGTATCAGGCCACAGCCCAAGCCGAGGTGTGCCGTGCACCCTTGAGCTAGTTTTCAAATAAAATCGGCTGAGTGCCTAAACGCTTGCCTTAGTAGTCCGGTGAAGCTGTTAAGACTTTGCTAGGTCAATAGCGTAGCCTGTTCGAAAAAAAAAAATTCAACGTAAGTCATGGTTTTATGGTTTTAAGCCCATCATTACTAAACTCCAAATGTCGTAATAAACATTTAATATACATATTTAATCTCAGAACAAGGGTCAGAGAACAATTTATGACAATATATTTCCAAACGAAATAACATAACACGAGAAACTTCGTCAAGTTATTAATTTGCATTTATACTCAAGAGGGAAAGTCATCATTTTAGAGGACACATTAATATTTATCATGGTTTTAGTTTATTACGAACTGCCGCATTCGTAACTCTGCTTTTCACAAGCATTTTATAATAAAATCTATGTCATGATATTCTTTATTGTTTAATTATCAGAGTTAAAAGAGTAAAGAAAATAAATATAAAGAAAAATAAAGTTCGGTCACAGATGGTTGTCATTGTATAGATATTATTTTGGTAATCATTGTTATTTGCAATATAGCCTATAAGTATACAATTATAATTTTTTTTTTTAATTGTAGCACGGCAAAATGACTGCACTACGCCTGATGGTAAGCATAGTACAATCTAAAAACAATGGCGACCATCGAGTGACAAACACATCGTCGGTCGCCGCTGTCATGCCGGCCTGCGAAAAGCTGGATATGCACAGGCTGATCCCGAAACGCGACCCGCAGAAGCAAATCACTATTACGGGCTTTTTCGCCATATACATGGTGGTTGCGACTCAGTCAGGCTGTAAAACCCTACCACCCCGCTTTCGCCATTGCCACGTTCGTTATTCAGCAGGGTGCACCATGTGCAGGTGAGGTTGGCTTGGATGTCTCAAGCCTTCGATGTTATTCGACACCCCTTACACCCCGAAATTTAGTTTGTTTATATTGCAATGAATTGAAGCGATGGCTTAGTTGATACTGTTGATAGCGTATTGGGATGCAGGCCAATGGACGTAGATTCGAATGGTTGCAACTCAGTCGGAGATTCCGATGAACAACGCGATGAAACTATAACATAGTAGGGTCTTTTCTAAGTCCGCCTGGTTAGCTACGGCCCTCAAGTTGGAAATCTGTCGCCAAGCACCTGTTGCTGAGTTCCGGTAGATGCACTTAAGAGCCAGCGCCCTCTAGGTTTGGCGTGTTTATCATCTTAGACAGCGTCGTAATTTAATATCAAACAAGGTTATGGTTCGACACTAAAACCTACAGAATATAAAAAAAATAGTCGGAGTTTTTGTTAATACTTAGCCTTCATCATCCGTCTCGCAATCGATTCTATATTTAACGATAGAAAAAATCTTTAGATTTAACATTATAACATGTACATGAGGAACAAACTGGTATCGTTATTTCTCGATTTTTTGTATCTTTATAGCTGATGTTTACTTGTTTTTGTTACAACATATCTAGTCGCAATACACGGTAAACTTTAAGGTGTTATTACAAAAAAGTTAAATACATATTGAACCCTGGCTTTAAAAAAGTATCATATTAAATGCACCGCGGTCGCTGAATGTTCGCCATCTTGTTCTCTTGTCTCGCTTTGCTTACGTTAGGTTAGACTTGTGAAAAAGGATAACGCGAACTTGCCTCAGGAGAGCACGGTGCATTTATTAGAAAACTTTTGTAAACCAAGTATTTAATACGTATTTAACTTTTTTGTAATAACACGGTTAAATGTTCATAGACGTGGTTAGTTTTAATTCTACCTAAAAGCATAGTAGTTAGAAGTGATAACAAAATGTTGAACTCTTAAAATATGTATTTTTATTTCTTCGATATTTTTTAATTATTGTTTTTATTTGAAACTAGCTTTGGCGGTCCTCTTCCCTGGCCATAATAGTTCATTTTATATGATTATAAAAAGTATCATGCGTTCTTCTACAATTCTTATGCTACATTTATACCGAACTTTCATTACGTTCCGTTTACATATTTAGTTTTGAGAAGGTAACAAACACGTAGACGGAATTACTTTCTCATTTACTATATTAGTGAGGATTCATCATTTTTATGTAACATATAATTTATATTATATGTGGTCAAAAGTGCGAGTGTGGTCGAAAGCTTGCTTACATCACTAATTTGCAATAAAAAAAATAATACTAATTAAATTTAAAAAAACACGTAATTCTTAGAGTACCTCAAACGCTGATCTTCTGTTTTTTATTATACGTTAACGCCTATATCACTGTTTATATGTATAGTAACTTGCTATTATTCGCTAGATTTGCTAGTCGTAAATTAACAGTAGCTTACTATGCTCGTATAGCGTTTTAAAAGTATACTATCCTTTATATCTATGCCGGATTCAATATAAAAAGAGATTTTTTTTTAATTGTAGCGTGGCCTGCACTATGCCTTATGGTAAGCACAGTACAATCCAAAAACAATGGTGACCAGATGGTGACAAGAGAGTCTATCCATCGCCGGTCGCCACTGTCATGCCGGCCTGCGAGAAACTGGATATGCACAGGCTGATCGCGAAACGCGACCCGCGCAAGCGAATCACTATGACGGGCTTTTTCGCCATATACATGGTGGTTGCGACCCAGTCGAGTTGTCAAATCCTACCACCCCGCTTTCGCCATTGCCTCGTTCGTTATTCAGCAGGGTGCATCACGTGCAGGTTAGGTTGGCTTTTGTGTCTCAAGTCTTATGATGTTATTCGACACCCCTTACATCCCAAAAAAGAGATACAGTGCCAACCCAATTTTCCTAATACATTAATTTTTACAACGATATGGTTCATGTCATAATACAACGCAACTGTAAAATATAAATATTTACTTCAAATAATTTTTTATTGTTTCAAATATCTCTCTGGACTTTCAGGCCTTTAATCTCTTACAGCCGCTTTGTTATAAAATATTCTAGAGATAAATGCATGCCGAGCTTCGCCTGTTATAATCTCGAGAATAGAAGTTTCTAGAATATTGCCTCTACATATTCCAATTCAGTAATATACAGATACATCCAATTTCAAACAGCGGGAAAATTTTAAAACATAAAAAGTAGTAGAAACGAAAAATTCTAAAGGTTTCTAGATTTTTTATAAAATTGAGACCTTAATAGATTTTTTTTTAATTTTGAAAAGTTATACAGTCTGAATCCTGAAAAAGTTCTGAATCCTCTTCAAAATTTGATTTCATTTTGATATTCAATAAGTCTATCGTAAATCATCTTAAAATCTTTTTAGCTTTTCTCATAAGAAATCAAAACTTTCACTATGCACTCCCACTAACGTATAAATACTTGGGTATTATCAATCAAACCAAAGCAATAAAATACGTAAATAATTAAATAAGTTTATACCTAAAACTGAGTATTTACGAATAAAAACTTCAGTTTAATACTTATAGACAACTATAAATATATATGCCACCATTATAAAACTAGAAATAGCTTATATTTATATTTAAACTAACGGGCCCAGCAGATATATAAAATATAATAATCCTTGACAAATTATATACCAAAAGCTTCCTCATAAATCACTTTATCCACTGGTGAAAACCGCATCAAAATCCGTTCAGTAGTTTTTGAGTTTATCGCGAACAGACAGACAGACAGACGCGGTAGGGGACTTTGTTTTATACTATGTAATGATGATAGCAGGCCCGGCGGATGTTGTCCCGCTCTGATAATAAAAAAAGTTATATAGTGGTGAAAACCGAATGAAATTCTGTTCAGTAGTTTTTGAGTGTATCGTCGATAGATAGACAGACAGACAAACGTGGTAGAGGATTTACACACATAGGAAGTGTATTTCTAACTGTCAAAAGAAAACATACTTGTATATCTGATTTTACTTACATTTTATTATATATCTGCTTTAAAAATGTCAAGACTTACTGAAACGCACAGCCTAAACCGGTAGATTTAGAAGCACAGATTTTGGACAGAACTTCCCGTTATAACGTAAATAAATGCTAAGAAAGATGAACGGGCTTTCTGTTCCAAAAATATTCTTTTAAATTCTACTTTCGACTATACCAGTTCGAAAAGTCAACAAAAGCTTTTTGGGCTGACGATTAATCTCCAGTAACTCGTTTGTGTTTATTATTTCATTTTGTTTAGAACAATTTATAATAGCGAATTATATTGGAATTTAAATTTGATAAGAATTAATTAAGTTTAAATGATGATCCCCCAAATTCCAGAGAGGAAATCCCATCAAGTGTATAATATACAATATATAAGTGTAATATATTATACAATAACATATGAAAATAGAAGTGTACGAATTTAGTATATAAAATAATTTATTAGTTCTATCTAATCATCTAGTGTTTTTATATGACAGAGTTTTTAATTTTTATATGAACAAATCATAGTACAAACGCAATAGCGTAATATATTTAAATAAACTCAATGCAATATACGGTTGTAATTATACATACAGCCGAATTTCTTTTGATCTCGTTAAGGCTGACTCGATTATGTAAATAAAAGCTGATGGAAAAAACTTACCGTTCGGTTATGTTCGCGGTTTGTGTAGAACGTGTTGGTATTTTACGACCGAGCGTATACAATACAGCCTTCCGCGAGCTCTTCTCACAAGTGACTGAACCTCTTTGGACTGAACTTAGGACGTATACGACGCTTCTACAATCTGTTGATACATAGTAACTTGAATTACGGTAACAAGCAATCATCGCAAGGTGAAATAAGTGTTAACTGATTTAGATAAGCTTATTTTTAGACTAACTGTAACAGTAGTTGTATCTACGTCCTGTTATTAAAACTCTACAAAAGAGTATCGGAATAAGCCTTTTACCCATTCGTAGTTTTTATAATTACTGGACGAAATAGTTATAGTAATGGTAGTGAATTGACCTGAATTGGTACTGAATTTACCGCATACAAACATATTCATAAACTTTATTGTTTCATTGTAATAATTATATACATTTATTTTTTATTTTAAAGGAAAAATAACTGAGTATTTTTTTTACCTAGCAAGGTCTTAACAGCTTCAGCGGACTACTAAGGCGAGCGCTTAAGGCACTCAGCCGGTTTTATTTGGGCAACTGGCTCAGTTAGCTCAAAGTACTCAATAACTGAGTAGCCGTGAGTCAGCTCCAAGCGATATAGTAATTTAATCTATACATGCAAATAAAATTGTAGTGTCCGTTTGTCCAGGTCAATCTGTGCAACGGATGAACCGATTTTGATTTTACCGATGGATAAAGGTTCTTTTTGACTCTTTAAGGTATCAAGGAAAGTTTTAGTTTAGTTTTTGAAGTATAGGCTACGTATACGTATATATAAGTATAGGTCTAGAAGTTTTATAACAAATATATAGGCTTCTAGAGACGCTATATAATAAAGATAAAATAATAGACATGATTTGAAATCCGTAAAGGTGTTGTACAGTCTAAATAGTAGTAACTAAATCATAATGTACGAAATAAATGGTGACACACAATAAATCCAGGCAATAACGTAGTTTTCATAAAAAAGATTTTTAAAAAAATCATGAGAACGATGTGCTATCCCGCGGCTAGTTTGCATTATTTAATCGTTACCCATCATATAAATGTGAATATGAGTTTGTTTGTTTCTTATGCTTTTACACATTAAATACTAAACTGATTATCGTGAAATTTTCCATACTTGTCATGGTACAATAAAGGTTTTTTTCTTCTCGAACTGACTATGCTATTAGCCTTGCGGCCTTTACCGCTTCACCGAACTACTAAGGCGAGCGCTTAAGGCACTCAGCCGATTTTGTTTAGGTGTACAAAAAAGGCCACACGGTACTTTTTACCCAAAAAAAGGACTGTTCCTGAGTTCCGAAGAGGTCAAATCTACATTAACGCGAGCGAAACAGCGCGCAAAAACTAGTTCATTATATTATTAGTGTATTTGTAAGAAAGACTTAAATATAATTTTCTTAAAAAAAATTATATTGGGATTACAGAATTAGCCGTTATATACTGAAAAATAATAATAAAATTTTGAGCCATAAAAAATATTAGTACAACAAAGTATTCATTCATCTTTGTAGACATATGTTCTATCTAATAAAAACTTTTTCGATTGAACATTGAATACCGGTACTCTATAAAAGATATGAAGGCACTTTGAATTTTTTTTCTCAGGGCTTAAAATTGTCCAAACCGCGGAAAAATTGGAAGTGTGTTTTGGCGAGGTCTGTCTAGAACGAAGGATGACGGGTAGTATCTAACTGCAGGTGGTGCTGGTTTTTAGAGGTGGTAGAGCCACGCTGAAGCTATTACTGGTTTTAGCATGAATGGGTCGGCTCGCTCGGGGTAGTACCACCCTCTCACAGAAAACCGACGTTAAATAACAGTGCTTCCCCTCCCCCTCCTATCTCCTCTCCTCGTCCCCTCCCTTAAAAACCTGTCTGGCAACGCATTAGCGACTCCCCTGGTATTGTTAGTGTCTATGGACGGCGGTGATCACTTAACAACGGGAGACCCGCCTGTTCGTTTGCCTCCTATGATATAAATAAAAAAAGGTCTTGCAATGTTGAAATTGTTTCTCGAACAATGTGAGGTCTCGTGATATCATGGAGCAATAATCGTGAAGATTTATTGACGAGTCGGGGCAATTCTACTGGGAGTGTCTTCATAATTTTTAAAAGTTTTGCATAGTAGAAGTCTTCTGTTATTGCTTGCAACGCGGGCAAAACGTGGACGAAGTTACGGACGGCCGCTAGTTCATATGTATAACTAGCTGATACCCTCGACTTCGTCTGCGTTGTTTATTATCTCAACAACATAGTTTATGTACAGAAGAAAATACATAAGCAGGACACCACTTGCCCCATTTCTTCACGGCTAGAAAGTAAAGATCGTTAAACGCGGATTAGTGGTTATAAAAATAGTAATGTCTTAAAACTTTAACAACAATATATTAAATGAAGCTATCGTGATAACTTTTTACTAAGGTTGATCAAAATATATCCAGTAGTTTTTGGATGATGCGAGCACAACGGTGGACATCCATAATTTTGTTAATTTGTGATTTGTCATTACGCGCGAAGTCGTTATTCTTCTCGTCCTCTTTGACCGACTCTCTGTTAACATCATCTGCATGGTTCTTAGTTATAATTGAAGGAATTAAATATAGGTGGCGCTGTTGATTAAATGTTTTGAATTTTTCGGTACTTACTTTTCTTTTATTTCTCACATAAAAAAATATGAATTTTTAAAAATAGGTATACAATTTTAGGCTTTCACAGCTCCGGAATGTTTTTTAATACAATGTGATAAGACAACGTCTACCTTTTTTTTTGGGCGGGGAAAATCCTGCATAGTGTACGCTTCCAGCCGTCGTTGGGGATAAGGGGCAACAGCTGGAGGGTGATGCCGCGACTCATACCGGCTAAAAACCCCGCCGGCCACACGGCACATACTGTAACCAGGGTCTGGATTGCGCGAGCATTCTCCGCGCCCTGGTCACGCGCTCGGGTCGCCCGCAGGTGGTCAGCGGGTGGACCTACGACTTGAGGGTGTATAACACCCTCGTGCTTCCTCCTGAAGCAGCGGCCGTGGCCCGTACTTAACTCGACGGGTTCCCATCAGTGACAGTGGGCGCCCCCATCCACTGTCGGGAAATTACTCCACGCGTGTGATAAGCAACAAATCACATATCAACACAGGAAAGGTACAACTTAAACGGTACCAAGGGAGGGAAGGCACAACTTAGCGGTACCTGACAAAGACAAGGAAGAAAGAAAGAGACACACATAAAAAAAAGACACATTGCATAAGGTTTCTTTACTTTCATTGAACGCTTCGAGAGAATCTCCTTTTAAATTGATTGCGCAGAAGCAGGCAAGCCGGCGGGCCATGTTATGAGGGAGGGGACGGGACGACGACGACGGCACTGTCGACCCCCCATGTGAAAGGGAAGCCGCCCCTACTAAAGGTGGCGAATAGTTGCCGTGAGATAGTCAATGGACTACATCCACAGCAGCTACCTCCAGACTAATGCGAACCACTCCGCTGCTGCCCAGGACCTGCTCCTGCAGGCGACGCCGGAGTGGGATATCGATGTGGCGGTGGTTGCGGAGGCGTATCGTGTTCCGGATCAGCTTCACTGGGAATACCCCTCTCAATCAGCAAGAGGGGCGCCGGGCTTGTGACGGTCGCCTCACGGGGTTTCGCGACCATCGGGGTATTTATTTTTATTTTTTACAAAAAGGTACAATTACAGATAACAGATTGAAATTATTTGAGTAACATAACTATTATAACATAATAAATCTGAAATCCAATTATAAATTGTACACAACATTATCAATTGTAACAATAACCACAGTTAGCCTAGTGTAATGATAAAATAAATATTAGGGATACACAACTATCATACGTCTATGTTTCCAATACAATATGTGCCTTAAATTTTTTAAAGCTGTCATTAAATATGTCTTTGTGAACACAGAATTCGTTATAGTACTTGCACATTCGATACAACGGATTGTTTTTTGAAACGTTGTTATTAACTGCTGGTAAATGAAATAATTGCTGAGCTCGTACTGAGTGAGTTGGTATTCTGAAATTGATTTGCCCGAGTAGGTCACTACCAAAGGTACCGTTTACTATTTTGTGAAGTATACATAAGTCAGCTATAGATCTTCGGTGTTCAAGACTTTTAAGATTGAATTTTTGAAGTCTATCTTTGTATTCAGTGATTCTATTTCTGATACCAAGCTTACTGCACAGTATCCTTAAAAAGCGTCGCTGGATGGACTCAATCATGTCTATATGACTTTTATAGAACGGGGACCATACTGATGAACAATACTCTAGAATGCTACGAACCAAAGTAATGTATAAAATGGTCCATGATTTAATAGATTTAAGTGGTTTGGCTGTACGTATTATAAACCCGATCATTCTATTGGCTTTGCTTGTGATATGGTCGAGGTGAGGTCTAAATGATAATTTAGAATCAATCATGACATCTAGATCTCGCACTGTGTCTGTTCGATCAATATTGACTCCTTCAATTTTATAATTGTAAGTAGTTTTGTTTTTAGTAAATGTCATGGTTTTACAGTTTTGTGCGTTTAGTGCCATACCATTTTCGATACACCAAGATTGTATAATATTGAGGTTGTTTTGGAGCTGAAATGTGTCGTTGTCTCCATAAATCTTTTGAAAAATTTTGATATCGTCGGCATATGCCAGGCATTTGCAATCTAATAAATCCAGGAGATCATTAATAAATGCCAAGAATAAAAGAGGGCCTAGATTAGAACCTTGTGGTACACCGGATGTAGCAAGAAATGGTACCGAGTCAAAACCAAAAAGTACAACCAACTGTGACCTGTTTGATAAATATGAGCTTATCCATCTGTAAAGGTCACCGTGGATACCTAGACGACCGGAAACTTAAATGGAGTTAAGAGTGCTCAAGTTCTTTATGAGAATGTGTTTGGAGTTAGGATCCTTTCTCATGTAAATACGACCATTTCGTACCCAGACAAACTTATAACCGAGGTCTTTTGCCTTTCTTTGTGTCAGAGCGTGTAGATGCTTATTAGTAGGGGACAGGTGTTCAGCCACAAATATTGGTTTCTTTTCTCCCGCTAGCCCTAGTATCGCTGTATTAAGCTTATTTGCATGGTTGGATTTGTTATACCTGTGGACAGCAGAAAAGAACTCATCTCGACAAATTTTGTTTCGAAATTTTACCAATAGTACGAGGCAAATTATTGTCTTTGTTCTGTTTAGCAACTCTAGTACAGCTTGCTATATCATTGTCACTCAGTTTGTGGTTGAGTACCTTTGCACATTGTTGTAAAAGAGTAGGGAGATTTTCAGTGCGCTGTTCTGGTAAACCATGGATTTCCAGTTTATTTTCTCTTAGGTATGTTTCAAGTTATTAATGCGATCTGATAACTCTGATACCGCAGCCGTCAATTTGTGATTGTTTTCTTTCAGTTCGTTATTATCATTTACTAGCTGTTACCCGCGGCTCCGCACGCGCTTTTTAAAAAATGTATTAAAGAAATGGAAAATTGTGAGTGGGTGTGTACATTACAGAAAAGTTTTTTCAAAAACATTTGTAACTACGACACTCACGCCAACTGTAACATGTAACGTGTACATTAGATATATGAATACAAATAGTATATCGAGTGGGATGGGATTTATCATCAGCAACATAACTGGAACTTCAACCTACTATATACCAAACTCAGTACTCACTAACACTATATAAGAAAGTAATGAAAATTATAAGCTATACATTATCGAACAATATATCTTAAATCTTTTATTTTATAGATAGATATAATATGCCCGTATTGTCGATATACTTAAGTTATTCTTATACGTTGCTATAATAACTGAGTTATGTAGAAGCAAACGTGGTAAATAAGACAATATGGCCGCCAAATTGACCAAAAAGATGATATAATTCATATTACATACAAATATATGACTTTCAATTATGTATATTTATTCTTGGAGTCAGTAAGGCACACGTCTCACGTCATCAATTTCACATGGACTAATACATAGGTAGCAGTCAATCACTACATAGTGTACCAATTCAAATAAAAAGAGAATCATTAAAATCGGTTCATAATTAACTAAAATATCGATTAACATGCATGAAAAAAATATATACAACCGAACATAGTAACCTCCTCCTTTTTCGAAGTCGGTTAAAAAAGTCCTCTGTCAGCTTATCTGTTCGCGATAAAGTCAAAAACTACCATTTTCATGCTGTTTTCACCAGTAGATAGAATGATAATTCATGGGGAAGGTTTAGGTATAATTTGTCAAAGTTTTCATTTTATTATCCGGGCGGGACAACGTCTTCCGAGCCCGCTAGTTATCTGCCCGTAAAAGCCCCGTGAAAGTCGGTCCAATCAATTAGGAGATAGTAGGATATTGCGGACAAAGTCTTGAGAAACAAAATAAAATAGTTACTTCTTATAAGGTGAGTTATCTTCCAGTGAAAGTCCCGTGAAAATCAGTTCAAGCATTACGGATATTCCACTGCGGCCGAAGGCGAATAAAAAACCTAAATTACTTTTTATAAGGTCTGTTATCTACCAGTAAATACCCCGTGAAAATCGGTCCAACCATTTTGGAAATAGCCATGCGGACGAAACCGCGGACAAATAAAATAGAACATGTCAACCGCTATAATTTCGGCTATCTGGCAGTAAAAAGTAAAATTCCCGTAAATATAGGTCCAGCCGTTTTGGAGATTACCCGCAACAAACAAACAAACAGAGAAATATACTAATATAAAAATATAGACAAAGTATAAAGAAATTTTTTTTTGTTCATTTGTAGCCTTAGCCATTCATCAAAAAGTTGTTATTTTAATTGTACATACATAAACTTTATTTTTATAATACGTAATAGAGAACAAATAAAAAATTAGAAATAAAAGTAGTATAAACTTTTTCCATAGGAAAACAAAATAAACTTCGAAAATGTTTGCGATAGAAACTTACCACGTTACCATGGCAACGTATATAATACTAACGCTAACGAAATCTTTATTTGAACAATTTTGTTTTATGATTATGAAGACTAAGAAAATAATAATGATGGATAAAATAATGTACGACATATTATATAGAAGATTTGGCGCTTATGCCTTTATTGTAACTTAGACATGGAATAAAATTGATTAAAGGATATATAAGAAATACCTATATTGACAACTTCAGAATTGGCAGTATGGATTAATTCCTTCGCCTGTCCTATTGAACGAATATTATTACTACTACTAACGAAATCTCTCAAAAGGAAAAAAGTGCCCGATTTTGAAACATTCTTCATTGGTGCTCTGCTTCTATTGGTCTTAGCGTGATGATATATAGCCTGTAGCCTTCCTCGATAAATGAGTTATTTAAAACCGAAGGATTTTCTCAAATCGGACTGGTAGTTCCTGAGATTATTAATTACTTTTTTAAGGTCTGTTATCTACCAGTAAATACCCCGTGAAAATCGGCCCAAAGTAATGCGGACGAAGCCGCGGACAAATAAAATAGAATATGTCAACCGCTATAATTTCGGTTATCTGGCAGTAAAAAGTAAAATTCCCGTTAAAATAGGTCCAGTCGTTTTGGAGATTACCCAGGACAAACAAACAAACAGACAAAATATAATAATATAAAAATATAGACAAAGTATAAAAAAAGTTTTTTTTGGTCATTTGTAGCCATATCCATTCATCAAAAAGTTGTTATTTTAATTGTACATACACAAACTTTATTTTTATAATACGTAATAGAGAACAAATAAAAAATTGGAAATAAAAGTAGTATGAACTATTTGAATAGGAAAACAAAATAAACTTTGAAAATGTTAGCTTTGATACTTACCACATAACTTCAGAATTGGCAGTATGGATTAATTCCTTCGCCTATGAACTATTTGAATAGGAAAACAAAATAAACTTTGAAAATGTTAGCTTTGATACTTACCACATAACTTCAGAATTGGCAGTATGGATTAATTCCTTCGCCTATGAACTATTTGAATAGGAAAACAAAATAAACTTTGAAAATGTTAGCTTTGATACTTACCACATAACTTCAGAATTGGCAGTATGGATTAATTCCTTCGCCTATGAACTATTTGAATAGGAAAACAAAATAAACTTTGAAAATGTTAGCTTTGATACTTACCACATAACTTCAGAATTGGCAGTATGGATTAATTCCTTCGCCTATGAACTATTTGAATAGGAAAACAAAATAAACTTTGAAAATGTTAGCTTTGATACTTACCACATAACTTCAGAATTGGCAGTATGGATTAATTCCTTCGCCTATGAACTATTTGAATAGGAAAACAAAATAAACTTTGAAAATGTTAGCTTTGATACTTACCACATAACTTCAGAATTGGCAGTATGGATTAATTCCTTCGCCTATGAACTATTTGAATAGGAAAACAAAATAAACTTTGAAAATGTTAGCTTTGATACTTACCACATAACTTCAGAATTGGCAGTATGGATTAATTCCTTCGCCTATGAACTATTTGAATAGGAAAACAAAATAAACTTTGAAAATGTTAGCTTTGATACTTACCACATAACTTCAGAATTGGCAGTATGGATTAATTCCTTCGCCTATGAACTATTTGAATAGGAAAACAAAATAAACTTTGAAAATGTTAGCTTTGATACTTACCACATAACTTCAGAATTGGCAGTATGGATTAATTCCTTCGCCTATGAACTATTTGAATAGGAAAACAAAATAAACTTTGAAAATGTTAGCTTTGATACTTACCACATAACTTCAGAATTGGCAGTATGGATTAATTCCTTCGCCTATGAACTATTTGAATAGGAAAACAAAATAAACTTTGAAAATGTTAGCTTTGATACTTACCACATAACTTCAGAATTGGCAGTATGGATTAATTCCTTCGCCTATGAACTATTTGAATAGGAAAACAAAATAAACTTTGAAAATGTTAGCTTTGATACTTACCACATAACTTCAGAATTGGCAGTATGGATTAATTCCTTCGCCTATGAACTATTTGAATAGGAAAACAAAATAAACTTTGAAAATGTTAGCTTTGATACTTACCACATAACTTCAGAATTGGCAGTATGGATTAATTCCTTCGCCTATGAACTATTTGAATAGGAAAACAAAATAAACTTTGAAAATGTTAGCTTTGATACTTACCACATAACTTCAGAATTGGCAGTATGGATTAATTCCTTCGCCTGTCCTATTGGAGGAATATTATTACTACTACTTACCTACGTTACCATGGCAACGTATATAATAATAACGTAATCGCTCAAAAGCAAAAAAAGTGCCCGATTTTGAAACATTCTTCATTGGTGCTCTGCTTCTATTGATCTTAGCGTGATGATATATAGCCTATAGCCTTCCTTGATAAATGAACTATCTAAAACCGAAAGACTTTCTCAAATCAGACTGGTAGTTCCTGAGATCATAGCGTTCAACCAAACAAACAAACTCTTCAGCTTTATATATTAGTATAGATTAGTGCTGTGATGGTATTTTTCATGTCATCGTGCATATCACTAAGGAACGTAACAGAGCTTCGAAGTTCTTGAAGGTCGGTTTTGATTATGTTGAGTTCGGTTTTAAGTACTTTCGATAACATAGATGGAAGCTCAGATCTAATGGCTGTAAGCACTTCTTCCCGAATTGCGTTGACGAAAGTTTCGTCCACATTCCTTATGTTACTACAAGTGTTGGGGTTAGACACAAATCCTATAGGTAAATTTTCAGTTACATTTCGAATATTATCCGAGCAACCCTCATTATCTTCTGTACTCATGATATCCGAATTCATTCCTTGTTTAGCCATGCGTACCGGCGTGTCTGTGTTGTCCGTTTTAGGTTTTTTGTTGAGACATGTTTGGCACTGCCAATTAT
Organism: Antheraea pernyi; assembly: GCA_015888305.1. NCBI lineage: Eukaryota > Metazoa > Arthropoda > Insecta > Lepidoptera > Saturniidae > Antheraea > Antheraea pernyi. The sequence continues at coordinate 7,514 of MU158749.1, read as the reverse complement.
TTTTAAAGTCCTTAGACATGAAGCGCGTATATTTCTCCCCGCACCAGCCCCTCATCGAGTTTGAGTCCTTTTTGGACTCGCTGGGGCCGGTCGGGAGACGGCTCGAGCCGCTCCCCATTGTCCTAATGGGTGACTTCAAGGGCATGGGGAGCGGCGGCCACGAACCCACGCGGCGAGGCTCTTGAGGAGTGGGCTGCCCAACCTGGGTTGTCCCTCGTCAATCGGGGGAGCGTCTACACGTGCGTGCGACAGAACAGGGGGTCCATAGTGGACCTATCGTTTGCTACTCCGTCGGTCGCACGCCGTGTCCGGGGATGGAGGATGATGGAGGAGGTGGAGACCTTATGGAACCACAGATATATCAGGTTCGAGGTATCCACCTCCCAATATGAGCCGGTAACCCGACCCTGAAGGGGCGCTACGTTCCCCCGGTGGGCAATAAGCCGCCTCGACAGGGAGCTAGCGGAAGAGGCTGCCATCGTCTATGCCTCGTCGTTATCCCCCCAGGGCAGCGATATCGACGCGTCCGCAGCCCGCCTCCGTGATGTCCTCACGGAAGTTTGCGACGCATCGATGCCGCGGAGCGTACACCGCCCAAAGAGGAGGGCGGTGTACTGGTGGTCGCACGAAACCGCGGAGCATCGTGCGGCCTACTTCGCGGCCCGGCGGCTGTACGGGCGCAGCGACCGGCGACGGACCAACAGGGACCCTGAGGAGGAGGCCCGGCTGTATGGCGACCACAGAACCTGCAGGTCGCCATCAGCTGGGCGAAAGAGCAGGCATGGGAGGAGATGCTCCAGGAGCTGGAGAGGGATCCGTGGGGGCGCCCGTACAAGGTGGCTCGGAAGAAATTTCGTGGCCAGGCGCCCCGGGCAACGGAGACTCTCCAGCCGGAGGTGGCTGAGAGGGTCGTGAGAGCGCTGTTCCCCGGCCCTCCGTTCCTCCCTCCTCCCATGCCTCCTGCTCAGGTGGCAGAGGAGAAGCCGATCATCCCTTCCTCGGTTACGGAGGAGGAGATGGGGAGGCCGAATTAAGGGAATTGATGCGCCGTCACATGCCGGAAGCCGTCACGATCGTGGTCGGGCGCATCAGAAGACTGGGCATCGATGTGGCCCTCGATAAGACCGAGGCCATATTGTTCCATGGGCCTCGGCGAGTGCCGCCTCCAGGGGCCCACAAATATGTAGAGGGCGTCCGTGTCAGGGTGGGGGCCCAGATGAAGCTGCTAAAAAAACGCCACCGATTGCTAAATCCGATGCATCAGTTACTAATGCATGGTTTACTTCACAGTCTGATCGAGCTAATAACGTTGCATTGCATAAGGTTTCTTTACTTTCATTGAACGCTTCGAGAGCATCTCCTTTTAAATTGATTGGTTATGAATTTTTGACAGTACCTGCTAACACAGCGTTTAGTGATGCTTGTATTGCAGCGTGGGGTATATAACGTCGGCAAAATGTTTACATTCCCATAAAATTGATAGCTTTCACTTTAGGATCAAGAGATTTTGTATCACTTATATCTGGTAACCTAAACATGTTACTTGATTGGTTCCAAACACACACTTTGAGACATTGATCACTAATCCATAACGTTTTAATCAGGAAAATAATTCTCGTAAATGTTTTTCATGGAAGATCTCTTGCAAAAAATAGAAAATAAAACATCGTCTCGATATGTATAGCAGAAACCAAACCTTTTCAGTGATTTCAAGTTCATTTACAAATCATTGAAAAATTTGCCCAGCATTCCGAAGACCGAAAAGGACATATTATATGGAAATTCAAATAATCCGAATGTAATTGTAATCGCCGTTTTAAGAAATTTTTTTTTCACAGACAGGTATTCTACTGAATTTTTTGCAGTCCGTTGCTATATTATGTGTGCTATCGTGGATGTGTCCGGGATGGTTCTAGCGTTAAGTTGCAGTGGTGATGACCACGCAATTTCTGATGGTCGCGCAGTTCCACTCGTTAAAATCTCTTCAAATCCTTGTTTAACTATTTTTAACTTATATGTAGCGAAACGACATGGCTTACTTATACATTAGAGGGCTGGGTGTCGTGCGTATTTGGTGTACTGTAGAATGTGCGATCGTGCAATTTACACCGGGTGGTCGAGTGAAATCAGGAAGCTTTAATAAAATTTTGTGTTATTTGGTTATTGTCTAAAGGGATTTTAGTAGAATGTATGTTTGCAGACTAATAAACTAATGAAGCAGCAGTGAGCTGATAACATTGTAATGTTATCTAATAATCTCTTATTGCGGCTATCCACAACTAATTAATAGTATGCAAAAAAGTTAACTCCAATAGTAGGTTTAGTGACGTCTGCCGCAATAAAACGGCAGGTGGAACATGGATGAAGTTCAAAATCCAATTTAAGATTAATGTGACCGTAGGTATTGACTATAGAATAGATAGACAATAAATAGTTAGATGCTTCAAGTTGGTATTCGGTTTTGTTAGGTTTTTCTTTTAGTAAAATCCAACTAAAACACACTGATCACAACCACTGTTCACTACAAATTTAATTTTAGAAAGTGTGGTCGGTGTGTCTTTAGGCGAACTGTTGTATTTGGGTAATCATCGGCAGCCATTACTGATTGCCTTTGTAGTTTTATATCTGATAATCACAAGGCTTTGGAATACGTGTCGTTTTTTTACTAAAGTTCATGTGGTACCAACATACTGGATATCTACGGTAATTAGAGTTCAATTGAGTTGTATGAGAATGAGAACAGGGTACATTTCTTGTACATGAACGTCTTGAGTCTGCCGTAATGTTAATTGTTATACTCGGCCCACAAAGCAGCTACTACTTTTAAAATATCATCTAACCTACTTTCTTAACTAGTTGAGGCTATATGGTGCTCCGTTGAAGTTTGATCATGTATACGATCTTTGAATTCTACTATTGTTTTTCAAAGCAGTGGATTGAGCTGCAAGTACTACAGATAGTACTGTTGTGATATTATGAGGAAGTCTATCGATACAGATGGTTCTCAAAAATCCATTTGATATTCCAGGCCCTGACAGTCCTTGTAAATGTCTTAGAAATTGAGACAGCTTGCGATTTCCAAATTCTTCGCGAACTACTGCCTGACTTTTCTTTCCTGTGAATCACTTACTCTACAAGTTAGTTCCGTTTTAAATTTTTTGTACTAATTGGACTACGGTGGGTTTTGTAATCTGTTTATATTTATTTGTCCCTGTGTCATACAAAATTATTTAGGCACATTTCATATTTTAACACATTGTTTTCTTGCATCTCATTGCATCATAGAATGCATTGCATCTCTTTCGGCATAAAGTTACGTGTGCATCTACACATTGCATGCAGACATATTTCATATCAGAAGTATGCATGCTGCGAGTTTTTTTGAAGCTACTAACCTAACAGAAAACTGAGTACCTTGATACACTAAATTTCAGGAAAGAAACAATGTAAACATTTGGCCCAGCAAAACAAAAATCATACAATTGTAAATCATATTTATATATTACCCACTCTCTAGCAAAAGACTACTAAATACTTACTTTTATGTGAACTATGCTCCAGTTACAGACTATGAGAATTGAAGAAGAGTGTTTTCCGCATGCAATGCGCATCAGTATATACAATATACTTACAGAAAATTTGTGATATATATAGGTATAGTTTACATTATATTTATATCCGATTTTGGCTTTGACATTCTTGGTTTTTATGCCTCTTTGTAATTTAATTGCAGTTAGTGATTTTAAATTGATTCAAGATGCAGTAAATTTATAATCTTTTGCAGAAGAAATAGAATTAATTATCTGCCCGTAAAAGCCCCGTGAAAGTCGGTCCAACCAATTAGGAGATAGTAGGATATAGCGGACGAAGTCTTGAGTAACAAAATAAAATAGTCTAAGTTATTTCTTGTAAGGTGAGTTATCTGCCAGTGAAAGGCCCGTGAAAATCAGTTCAAGCATTACAGATATTCCACTACAGCCGAAGGCGAATAAAAAATGTAAATTACTTTTTATGAGGTCTGCTATCTACCAGTGAATACCCCGTGAAAATCGGTCCAACCATTTTAAAAATAGCCATGCGTATGAAACCGCGAACAAATAAAATAAAATATGTCAACCGCTATAATTTCGGCTATCTAGTAGTAAAAAGTAAAATTCCCGTTAAAATGGGTCCAGCCGTTTTAGAGATTACCCGCAACAAACAAACAAACAGAGAAAATATACTAATATAAAAATATATAGACAAAGTATAAAGAAAATTTTTTTTGGTCATTTATAGCCATATCCATCCATCAAAAAGTTGTTATTTTAATTGTACATACACAAACTTTATTTTTATAATACGTAATAGAGAACAAATAAAAAATTAGAAATAAAAGTAGTATAATCTCTTTGCATAGGAAAACAAAATAAACTTGGAAAATGTTTGCGATAGAAACTTACCACGTTACCATGGCAACGTATATAATACTAACGCTAACGAAATCTTTATTTGAAAAATTTTGTTTTATGATTATGAAGACTAAGAAGATAATAATGATGGATAAAATAATGTACAACATATTATATAGAAGATTTGGCGCTTATGCCTTTATTGTAACTTGGACATGGAAGAAAATTGATTAAAGAATATATAAGAAACACCTATATTGACAACTTAAGAATTGGCAGTATGGATTAATTCCTTCGGCTGTCCTACTGAACGAATATTATTACTACTACTAACTAGGGATGTGACATCAATGGGAAATAATCGATTAAATACAAATCGATCTTTTTCTTTTTTCAAATATTTATCGATTTGTGAAAAATCGATTTTAATAAATAAAAATAATCGATTTTTGCGAAAAAAACGATTTTTTTCTATTATACAGAAATCTACATGCTTTTCATATTCCAATAATAAAACTAAGATATTCATATTAACAATTTATCAGATTAATAATCAAATAAAGTGATATGAATAAAAAAATAATCAATTTAAAACTAAAAATCACAGGGAATATTCCTTTGAACTTTCAAGGTAAGGAATAAGGAAACCAAATACCATTATTGATACAAATATTTCAGTACCATTAAATATTTTATTATAATATACATTAAATTATGAGCATCCCTGCAAAAGGACAACCTTATTGTTTCAAAAAAATAAAATAGTGCGTAGAGTCCCTCCGCGCGGAAGAAGTGAAACTTTGTAATGTGGAAATCAAAATAGGAAATAGGAATTTTCTACACCAGAAATTGATTTTTAGTGAAATCATATTGTTTTTTTAGGAATAACTTTATTAACATTGCTTACAATTCACAATTGATGGCATCTTTTAATTATCTTTTCGAACGGAGAAATATCCAAATCTATAATATTTACAATGGGATTATTATAACTTAAGTAAGATACGAAATGTTTGTGTTCTATTTTTTCAATATTTCTTGCAAAAACTTCTTCAAGGAATATTGGACGCTACTCGTTGCTAACGCTCGCGCTGGTCTGTGACAGGTATACTACGTGCATGCGTTCAAGTGCCACGCATTCACTCTCGCTCTGTCTCTTTCTATTCCCTCTTAGCGTTAAACGTTTAAAGCAACCTTGTTGGAAGTCGCATTAGAAGTTTCACTTCAAAAAATGACAGAACTGTCTAGTATTATTTTACATTTAGGCCTATGTTCAGTAGTGGACGGTAATAGGCTGATGTGATGCTGATTAAACATTTGACTAGTTTTAAAATAAAATACTTAAAACGATAATTAAAAAACTAAACGACTACGTTATGGTCCCAAAAATTAAAATGTAAAACAAATCTTTCTTAATCTTTAAGTTAAATCAATAAATTAAATAAAAATAGTTGTTGTCACAAATGCCTAGTCCCATTGTACATTTGACTAGTGTAGTTGACTAGTGTTAAGGTAAGAAACTTAAAACCGATACGAGGATACCGCACGGTGTCCTCGGGGGCGGCCTTGGTGCTGGCCAGTTCCATTCCCTGGGAGCTAGAGGCGGAGGTGCTTGCCGCCGTATATCAATATACGGCGGTTAAGAAACGGATGGGGGAGCCTCTAGCTCCCAGAGAAAAAGCGAAAAGCGTCGAGGGAGGAAGTAGTGGAAAGGTGGAGGCGGGACCTGGCGGACGCGCGGTACGGTCGATACACGATCGACGCCGTCCGCCCGGTCCTGCCGGATTGGTATAATAGAGGATGGGGCTCCCTGATGTTCCGTCTGGTGCAGGTCCTGACTGGGCACGGTTGCTTCGGTTGATACCTGCACCGGATAGTACGCAGGGAGCCGACCCCCGTATGCCATCAGTGCTGTTAGTGTGCTGCGTGGGAGGAGCAACGTCGCACTCTGGCTGCGGTGGTAGGGCAAGAACTCTCACTGCCGAGCGTGGTTGCAGCCATGCTCGGTAGTGAGGATAACTGGAATGCAATGGCCTCCTTCTGCGAGCAAGTCGTCTCGCAGAAGGAGGCGGCGGAGAGGGTCCGTGAGCAAGACCCTCAAAGTGGCCGTCTCCGCCAACGAAGGACGGGCAGGAGGAGGCGTCAGTTTGACCGCCTCCTCCCACTGTAACCGGGCCAATGAAGAGGGGGGGGGGCATCTTCCCATTGCACAGGTCCGGTGGACCGAGGAGATGGCCGGTGTGTATTCGGCTGTCTCCCAACAAGACGGGGCCCGGCGGCGGTGCTTTTGCTGCTGGGCCAACCGCTGAGGCGGCACGATGAAGTCTATAGAGATCTCGTGCCGCCCCAACTATAGTGGAAGACGTACACCGTGGGATTTTATTCCGTGCGAGTCGGACATAACCCACCCTCTCCCCCGGGGGGGTGGTGTATCCATAAGGGATTTCCCCACGTTAAGAAAAAAAGAAAAAATATACTTAAATCCGAGAATTAAAGATTAGTCTTACATTTTAGTTTTTGGGACCATAACGTAGTCGTTTAGTTTTTTAATTGTCATTTTAAGTATTTTATTTTAAAACTAGTCAAATGTTAAATCATCATCACATCAGCCTATTGCCGTCCATTACTGAATGTAAGCCTAAACGTAAAATAATACTGGACAGTTCTGTCATTTTTTTAATTTGCTTTTTTTTTTGAGACAATAAGGTTGTAACTTTGATGGGATGCTCATAATTTAATTTTTATTATAATAAAATATTTAATGGTACTGAAAATTTGTATCAATAATGGTATTTGGTTTCCTTTTTCCTTACCTTGAAAGTACAAAGGAATATTCGCTGTGATTTTTATTTTTAAACTGATTTGTTTTTTTATTCATATCATTTTATTTGGTTATTAATCTGAGAAGTTGTTAGTATGAATATCTTAGTTTTATTATTGGAATATGAAAAGCATGTAGATTTTTATATAATAGGAAAAATTGTTTATTTTTTCGCAATAATCGATTTTAAATCGATTATTTTTGATATTATAATCGCGAACAAAAATCATTTTTGCTTTATAAAAATCTCGATTTTTAATAGATTATTACCAAAATCGATTATTTTTTCACATCCCTACTAC